>CVRI01000020.1:2947633-3223610 GCA_900005825.1 Clunio marinus | reverse complement strand
AACTCAATTCAGCGAAAAATCATTTTTATGAATTAGTTCATCATAATGAATGTCATTTATGCTGTAAAACTCATATAATTGTAACAATACAGTGAAATATGAGAAGTGGTCGTATACAAAAGACGCACCATAAAACACACTTTTGCCTATCATTATTCCAATTGCAGATGAAGTTGAACTTTTACGTGATGAAAAGGTGAGCTTGAAGGAATAAAATAATTCTGCATCATTTGATTTTTTTTGCAGCTTCTCATTATAGGTATTTTTTTATAAACAAGGGTGGTCTTAAACAATGGAGTAAGAGTGTATGCAAAAATTTGAAATCAAGATTTCAGTTGATGATATAATCTTTCGAGTCACCTTTGAAAACATTTTTTTGTACAGAACTTGGTTGAAACTTATTTTCTACTTCACTAAATATAGTGAGGAAAGAATTTAAATTAATAAAATATGGAAAAGACGAACTTGTCCCCCGATTTAAATGGTAGAAATATTATTCTTTTACAACTTTTCGTTTTCAAATTAGATTTTATTCTCAGCTCAAGGAGAAACATTGATGAAAGTTTTAGATACATTCGAGGATTCAAAAGGAGAGACTACTGAACCCGACAAAACTCCAGAAATTTCTGATTTACAAAATGCATGTCTTGATTTAAAGAATGAAGAAATTTCAAAGATTCAATCTTTATGCAGCAATGATCAAAGTACCGATGATCAATGTTTCTATTCACCATCATCAACTTTCAATCGAGACTCAAGCTTCATCATAGACATTGAAAGTTCAAACTCCCATGATGAAAAATCAAGAAAGGAATCTTCTAATTCTAAAACAGTCATCGATGAAACTTCAAAAGTTTCCTTAAAAGATAAATTTCAACCTAATATGAATCTTCCTCATGAACTTGGCACTCGTCCTACATACTTAAAGAAATATGTGACGTCGAAATCTTTTATAGATTCTGATTCTACTAAAGCAACTGCAAAGGTTCTCAACAACTCCGAATCAATCGAAAAAAGAAGAAATGTTAATAAGACAAATAGTAAGATTCGACAAGCAGAATCTCAGGCATCATTTATGAAAGAGGAAAAAACTCATGCTAAGAAATTAGCCCATCCACCTGGTTTCATTCCAAAGAGTTCAAAAAAATCTAAACAGAACCTTTCTTTGAAATCTTCTTCGATAAATGAGATAAGTTCTTTGGAATTATCAAGATCCACAACTGCAGAAGAGCCAAAAGCATTCAAGTCAGCAGTTTCACAACTCTCATTATCATCTGTCAAAGATCAACAGCAAATCGAAGACAAGAAGTCAGGAAATCTTCGTAAGTTTAAAGGATCACCGAATCTTACTGAACATAAGTCGGAAGATCCATTGGCATTTAACGAGCCAACAAAGACATTAGAAATGTTTCAAGAGCTAGAAGATTTACGTACAAAACTTTCGAAATCAACCATAAAATCAAAAGAAGAACGTAAGAAAGTTTCTGATCTTGCTAAAGCAAATGACGGTTTACGTAAAAAAGTTGAAATTTTGGAGAAATCACTCAGTGAAAAAGAAACGCTTCTTAATGAGAAATGTGAAAGAATTAAAGGCTTAGACACGCTCATTGCTAAAACACAACAAGATCGTAAAAAGAATGAAACTTCCAATGAATTAAAATCAGAAAAACTCAAGAAACTTGAAAATGATATGAAAGATTTAAGAAAAATTAACGATGAGCTTTTCAAAGAGAACAAGAAGAAAGGAGACGAAACTCTTAAACTGAAACTTGACATTCAAATGATGGGAAAATCTACGGAAGAGAAATCAAGATTCGTTGCGGCTGAAAAGATGGAATTAATAAAACAAATTGAAAACCTCGAGAACAAGTCAAGAGACATTGATGTTAGTAATGTCAAAGATGAATTGACATTTGTAGTTAATGAGTTAGAAACACAAATAGTAGCTCGTGATGGAACAATAAATGAACTGAAGGAATCTATTCGTCGATTAGAACAGGAAAATGTGAGTTGAAAATTGTTATTATTTTATTTTTTAATGAATCTTCCCCTTAGGAATCTCTGAAACAACAGAATGACAATAAGACTGAAGTTACTGAAATCAAAGCATTAAAATTACATGTGAATGATTTATCAAGCAACGAACAAGAACTAAAAGAGAAAATTATCGAATTGAATTCTTCATTACAAGATGAGCTTCTTAAAAACCATCGCATGGAAAGTTTACTTGAAGTTCGCAGTGAGTTCATCAAAGCACTTCAAGAAAATGAAGAAACAAATAAAGCTCGAATAATTTTACAATTAAAAGAAATTGAAAATCTTCGTGAGAAAACTATGAAGTTAAAAAAGTGGAAAGCTGCATCGAAGGAAGATCTTGACAATCTTCATAATACTTTGAAAAATCAACAATTTGAAATCGACCAGTTGAGACATGATTTGAAGGAGAAACATGACAAATTGAGAAAAATCAAAGGCAAGGAACAAGTTCGTGAATAATCCACTCATTGATGATTGATTTAACTCTAGAATGAAATATTTAATAAATTAATTGTTGTATTATCAGAAAGCCTTTATTTATTTCATTCATTGATAAATCTTTTTATCATCTTCACACATTCAAATTTGAAAGAATAAATAAAAAAAAGATTGCAAAAGAAGATAAAGATTAGCTTATCGGAGAGTTTTTTATGATCAAGCGAATATTTATAGCGAATTTCGATAAAAGTCATTTGACTCGTCGCAGTTAAACAAACAACTTCGATAATTTCTTTTGGAAATTTCACCTCGTGACCTTACAGAATCAATTTATATTTTTTAATAAGAAAAATTTTAGGAAGATGTCGGGAAAGGATAGAATTCCAGTTTTTCCATCTCGAGGGTAAGATTAAATATACCAAAATTACTATGAATAGAATGATTCATTGCCACAATTACCTAAATAGAGCGATGAAAGCGATGAAAGATCGTCTTGCTGGTGCCCACAAAGGCCACGGTTTATTGAAGAGAAAAGCTGATGCACTTCAAATCCGTTTTCGTTTGATTTTGGGAAAGATTATTGAGACTAAAACTTTGATGGGTGAAGTCATGCGTGAAGCTGCGTTTTCACTAGCTGAAGCTAAATTTGTGAGCGGTGATTTTAATCAAGCTGTCATTCAAAGCGTCACAAAAGCTCAAATCAAGACGCGATCGAAGAAAGATAACATTGCTGGTGTTATTCTACCAATTTTTGAGTCGTTTACTGAAGGTACTGACAACTATAAATTAACTGGTTTGGCGCAAGGCGGTGAGAAAATTCAAAGATTGAAGAAGAATTTTCAAAATGCCATCAAACTGCTTGTTGAATTGGCGTCACTGCAATGTGCTTTTATCATTCTCGATGAAGCGATCAAAATCACCAATAGAAGAGTGAATGCGATTGAACATGGTAAACTTTACATTGTAAGAAATTCTTTTTAATTTAATGGAACATTTTTATTCCAGTGATCATCCCACGGCTTGAGAGAACTCTCGCTTACATCATATCAGAACTTGATGAAATTGAAAGAGAAGAATTTTTTCGCATGAAGAAAGTTCAAAATAAGAAGAAACGCGATCGTGCAAAGAAAGCAGAATTGCTTGCAACTTTTGAAAAACAAAATATTGAAAATTTGCTTGATGAAGACGAAGATCTTCTCTTTTAAACGTTGAATATGCAACGCCATTTATAGATGATTATTAGAAGGATAATAAAAAGTTGAAATAATTTCATTTCTTCCTGACTCAACTGATTGAAAGTTTTTATGTTACTCATCTTATAAAATGATTACAGTTTAGATGTTTTGGGAAATGAAAAATTTTATACCTAACTACGTTTTCACACCTTTTAAAAATATACTTTGTTGATATAAACATTTTGGACAAAGCGAACAAGATCAAATAAATTTTTGCAATAATAAAAAGTCATTTGACTGGAGCAGTCGATGAAAAAAAAGTTGAATTAAATTAATTAAAAGATATTCCGAATACTAAAATTTAATTAAATGTCGGGAAAAGATAGAATTCCAATTTTCCCATCTCGAGGGTATGAAAATTTATTTCCATTGATGAAATTTTCGAACTAAAGAATTGAAAGTTTATAGAGCAATGAAAGCGATGAAAGACCGTATCGCTGGTGCCCACAAAGGCCACGGTTTATTGAAGAGAAAAGCTGATGCACTTCAACTTCGCTTTCGTGTGATTTTGGGAAAAATTATTGAGACTAAAACTTTGATGGGTGAAGTCATGAGCGAAGCTGCTTTCTCACTAAGTGAAGCTAAATTTGTGAGCGGAGATTTCAGTCAAGCCGTCATTCAAAGTGTTTCGAAGGCTCAAATCAAGACACGATCGAAGAAAGATAACATTGCTGGTGTTATTCTACCAGTATTTGAGTCATATGTTGAAGGAAGTGATGCTTTCGAATTAACTGGTCTGTCCCAAGGTGGACAACAAATTAAAAAATTAAAAAAGAACTTTCAGAGTGCCATCAAAATGATCGTTGAGTTGGCTTCTTTACAAGCTTCGTTTATTATTCTAGACGAAGCGATTAAAATAACAAATCGAAGAGTTAATGCCATTGAACATGGTAAGTGATGTTATTTATAATATTAATAAAATTTCATATGATCTTGTAGTGATTATACCACGACTTGAGAGAACTCTCGCCTACATCATATCAGAACTTGATGAAATTGAACGAGAAGAATTTTTCCGTATGAAGAAAGTTCAAAATAAGAAGAAACGCGATCGTGCGAAGAAGGCTGCTTTACTTAATGATGTTAATGAAAAAATTAACAGCATGATAGAGGATGATGAAGATTTGTTATTTTGAAAATCTGTAAATTTATTTACTCTTATTAGTAATCATTTCATAGTTCATAGATGGCTTTTTGAGTCTTAAATAAATAGAAAAATAACAAAATATTTTGATAATTTAATTTTCAGATATTTACATAATTTTATTTATTGGATCAATTAAAATGACTAAAAAATTTTAAGAACTTAACAACTTTTTGTATATTTTTGCTTCGTCAATCATAACCTGCATTGGTCGCTTTTCTTCCTTAACATTCTTACTATCATGCTCATTGAGTTTAACATAAATTTCGTCGTTGTGCTCAAAGTCACCTGGCTTTCTTGGCATTATGTGACAATGAACATGTTTGACAGTTTGGCCAGCATATTCTCCATCTTGAACTGTAATTGTTGTACTTTTTGCTTCATAATAGTCATCAAGAACTTTTGCAATTTTACAAGCGACAACAAATAAATCTTTGGTTTCGTCATGTGTCATTTCTTCTACTCTTGCAATTGATCGTTTAGTTGCTACAAGAACATGACCAGGAACAACACAACGGATGTTTGTGAAGGCAACTGAATGTTCAGTTTCATAAAATATTGTTTGGCAATTTATTGGGTACTTTTCGAACATGAACGCTTGCTCACTTTCCTTTGATTCCAATTGATTAGCAGTTTTCATTTCCATCGAGTAAATGTCGTAACGTCGATGTTTAAAGCATGGCATATTTCTCTCAACTTTCGATATTTTTTCCAAATCTATTTCAACGAATTGAACTTCAAGTTCTTCACTACATTCTGCTAATACATCACCCCAAGGAGACACGGCAATTGCATGTCCATAAGAAGATCTCTTTTCATTATGCTTTCCAAATTGTGCTGCAGAAATGACAAAGCACTGATTTTCAATTGCACGAGAACGATTCAATATATCCCAATGAGCTTTTCCTGTCGATACGGAGAATGCTGACGGATAAGTGATGATCTGAGCTCCGTGACTTTTTAACCAGATTGGAGTTTCAGGAAAACGAATATCATAACATATTTGCATTCCGATTGACCCAATTGAAGTTGTTACTGGCTTTGTAGCACCTTCACCTGGTTTAACAATTTTTGATTCTCGAAATTTGAATTCTGGAGTGTCGACATCAAATAAATGAAGTTTTCGATAAACACCAGCAAGTTCTCCTTCGGAATTTATTATGATATGTGTATTGCAGATCTTTTCATTGCGTTCTCCATCTTCATTAATTATGCATTCATGAACTCCACCAAAACTCATCCACATCTGATTTTTCACACATAGATCTTTATAAAATTGAACTGTTTCACCAGTCAAAGGTTCTGACAACCTTTTTGTCTCTTCTACATTCGTACCAACATAATCACAACATTCAGGAAAGAAAAGGAAGTTGGTTTTTCCTTTTGCTCTTGATACCAATTCGGCAACTTGTTCACGGTTAATTTTCTTATCATTTGTTGTTCTCATTTGGCAAAGGCCGATGACATTTTTAGTTGATGTTGACATATTACAAATATGTATAAACTTAGGCTTTATTACCCCACGAAGTATTGCATAAAACATGCCTTTATGGAATGAATTATGTGTAGAATTAAAAACTTTTTTAATTTCTTAAATTGTAAACAAACCACAACTTCAGCACAACACAAATGATTCGATGTTTCAATGTTTCAATGTTTTCTTTATCGCTTCAGTGAAAACATTAAACAAAAACATTCAACTTGTGTGATTGTTTAAAAAAATTAATTAATTAGATGAATAGATAGGGTAAATGGTGTGTTACAGGCTCGAAAATTAATTAGATGAACAGATAATTAATATACCTAATTAACAAAAATTAAACTTTTAAATTAATCTGTATAATATTCAGGATGGAATGATTCATGAGAATAAGATGTGTAGGGTCCAGGATATTCTTTGCAACTGCATGGAAGGTAAATTTTATGTTCCTTATGATGATGCAGCAAATGCTGATGGTAATCCACTGACTGTGGTGACTTCATCGCTTTAATTGGCTTTTGTGTTGGCTTAGGTTGATAGTCATATGGTTCTAAAATGATAGAAAAATTATTACAAGTTCTTAATATATGAATTCACGAATCAAACTGACCACCACGATGAAAACTGATTGGACCGTGACTGTCGATATTTCTTTCTGTCGTCCACGACGGGTATCTAATACTCATATCAATTTCTCTTGGAGGTGATGGTTGGTCTAAAGGTAGTACACTTAAAAAAGGATCAAAATTCGTATTGTTTATCATCCCATTCTTACTACCACTTCCTGATATTCCATAGCTGTAACCTTCAGCAGGTTTTCTTCCATCATTTGATTCATTTGTTATTTCAAATCTAACATCAGTTCTAACACCAACAGTTTTCTTGTTCTCTGAAGGTCGCGAAGAAGACCAAAACTCATTTTCACTGTTCCTATGATGGTCTGGGTTTAGTTCAAACATCAAAAATATCAAACTGTATTTTAATTCACGATTTAATTAATTTAAATATCCAAACCTTTTATTTCCGATGTATCAACGGTAACTCTTAAACCTTTTATCTTCCCATTGACAGTTTGTTTTGAACCACTAAACTGTTCACTGCCATCATAATAAAAATTTGGTTCTAATTTCACACTTTGAATAAAAGAAATTGACACAATAATTAGAAAAACGGTTTTCCATGTCTGCATGTTTCATCAATGAATCAAAGACTGAGCTCATCTCTTGCTTGGCTTATTTCGTTTCAACTTCTCATCATCGTTGTTGCTATTTTTTGTGTCATTTTTATAATCCCATGGACATAATTTTTCTGATTCTCTGGTCAGACGTTTTAATCTCGTGTTAGATCTTGAAAATTAATTTTATGAGTCTTAAAGTTGACTCAGTTTTTTTCCTTCTTATCTATAAATGCCAAAGCTTAAAAATTATAATGCTTCCGAACCAACAGCTTCCGAATTGAAAACTCTAAACATCTGAATCACTGAAACATATGTTTTAATGAATATTAATGTAATAAGATGAAGTTTTGACCATGATGAGAAGTGATACATTTGTTGGAATTTCTCACTCTACCGCATTAAATAAACTTAATATATATTCAGCTTCATTTTTCACACGCTGCTCGCGGAAGCAACTTAAAGTCAAACAATCTTTCCATATATAATAAATTAAGTTTTATTTCCAATTAAAANAATGTTCAGAACTTTTATTTTCAATACTTTTCATTTAAAATGTAAACAAACTTTTTTGCGTCTTTGAATGTTAGCATTTTAATAAGTATCGAGTAAGTTTTTTGCATTTGGCGGTTTGTCTCTTATCACTTTCTTATGTTTTTTAGAGGTAGTAATAATGCAAAGCTATTTATTACTACCAGAATGATTTTCCAGCCAAACATAAAAAGCAAAGTGAAAGCTGAAACATAAAGCTATCACTTCGACGTATTCCCAGTATAGCTTTTAAAATAAAAACAGGCTAAAAATTGACTTTAGTGAAAACTGTAACACACTAACGACGATTTCGTGCCTGTAACAGACTAACCATTTACCCAATTTTAGTTCACTCGATCAACTACTTTTGATAAATTCTAGCAAAATTTCTTATATTTATATTCAAAGATTCTCTTATTTCACATTTTCATTAGATGAACAGATAGATAATTAATATAATTAACAAAAACTAAACTTTTTCTGATTCTCTGGTCAGACGTTTTAATCTCGTGTTAGATCTTGAAAATTAATTTTATGAGTCTTAAAGTTGACTCAGTTTTTTTCCTTCTTATCTATAAATGCCAAAGCTTAAAAATCATAATGTTGGTAACCAACAGCTTCCGAATTGAAAACTCTAAACATCTGAATCACTGAAACATATGTTTTAATGAATATTAATGTAATAAGATGAAGTTTTGACCATGATGAGAAGTGATACATTTGTTGGAATTTCTCACTCTACCGCATTAAATAAACTTAATATATATTCAGCTTCATTTTTCACACGCTGCTCGCGGAAGCAACTTAAAGTCAAACAATCTTTCCATATATAATAAATTAAGTTTTATTTCCAATTAAAATTAGATCAATAAATAAATAAATTAAGAGCTTTTAATTTGATTGATGAGAGATTTAAAAGAAAGAATTGAGATTTCTAATCCTTCAAATTCATTGTTCTAACCAGTTTGTTTTTCGTAGTTTTCTTCATAGCAGTTTATCTTAACTTAATCCTATATAAAAATAGCAAAATATTTACAAATAAATATTTGCGATTAAATGAATGGCCATCAGATTTTGTAGAAAAGAAACATTCGATGAATTTAGAACATAAGATTGATAAGAGACGTTTCTTTTTTCAATGGAGTCACAATGGAGTCAATATCAGAGGGAAAAGATTTGGTAAGATTACAATCCTTATCGATTTGGTATGTTGATGAAATGTTGAAGTGAATTTATTTGAAAAATCTTGAGAACATATTTCTTAGTCCTAAGAGGGAGAGACCAGCATAACTTGTAGGTCTTTCATCAAGATCATCGTCTTCGTCTTCATCATCTTCAATGTCATCATCTGTAAGTGATAAATGAAAGAATACGAAAACCCTTCTTCATCAAAATCTCCCCATCATCAGCAACAGCTTCCGCCAATTCTTGTTCTTCTGTGTCGTTCTCATCTTCAGCTATCTCATTGTCTTTTTCATTTTCTTCTATGTTATCATCACTTTCTTCAACTTCTTCTTCGGCATCATCTTCCAACTCATTTTCAGCAATTTCTTGTGATACCTGAGAAGATTTTTTGATTCAATTCAAATATCTAAATAAATTAATTTCAGATGAAAATTTACTTCTTCTTCCACTTTTTCTTCGTCATTGTCATCGTCATCATCGTCGTCATCCGAAATTAAATCTTTAATGAGAAGAAAAAAGTTAATTCATGCTCATAATTATATTAAATTAAGATTACCATCAAGAATCTCTAAAATGCCTTGCGATTCACCACTGTCATCGTCATCATCTCTGTCATCGTCGTCATCATCATCATCGTCATCATTATTGTTATTATTAATTGGTCTTGAAAGTTCTTGACTGTTCAATTGCCCATCAACTTCATTTTCATCTTCCAAAACTTCATTTTGTAATTCAGGTTTTTTTACACTTTTTCTTTTTGGATTCTTTCTTGTTGGTGTTGCTTGACTTTCAGAAGCATCATCGTCTTCCCCTAATATATCTGCTAAAATATCTCCAGATAATAAACTTAAACCTGTGTAGTCAGAGTCATCATCTTCATCGTCATCGTCGTCATCATCATTTGAAGAAGTATTAGGAACATTTCCTGCTGAAAGTCCACTTGGTGTGTCATCTTCATCTAAATGTAATAAAAAGAAAATGAGACAATTTGATTTTTACTGCTTAGAATTTTCAAATTTGTTACCATCAAGGATATCGTCATCTTCATCATCATCATCGTCATCGTCAGTATCGTCGTCATCTTCATCTCCACCGATAAATCCAAAGATATCATCCTCGTCTTAAAAAAAAAATAATTTATTAATAGATTCACTTTTAATTCGAATATATTTCCTGTTACCATCATCACTTTCTGCTGGTTTTGCTACTGGAATTGGTTCAGCTTCCATAACTTTTAAACCTCTTGGTCCGAATGAGAAACATGACACTCTCAAAGCAGCTTCAACCTCGTCATCAGCTCGCAATTCCAAACCAAGACATGCTTTAAAATCTTCGTTCTTCTTTGAAATTCCATAAATACGACCACAGAAGTTGGTGAAACCACCGGGTAAAGGTAAACAAACTGGAGTTTCTTTTCGACCTATTTAAGAATATTTGAGATTTGTTTCTACAAATTTCGAATGAAAAGTTTGCAATTGTTACCCGAGATAACACGATTGGCAAGTACACGATTTCCAAACTTAATACCAATCGACATTCGATCACCTTCCAAATATCTTATGTTAGCACAACCCGGTCCTCGAATGGGTACAAGTGGAAGTGAAAATTCACGACAACAATCACATTCAAAGCTTGTGCATTTGCAATAGCGATTAATTGGATTGGCATCATCCTCATTAACAATAGCAGGTGTCTGTGTCTCAGATTCAGCCGATGCTACTTCTGCTGATGAAGCAGAAACTTCGACACTATTCTCTTCGACTGAACTTGCTGTACTAGGCGCAACATCTCCATAAACCTGAATGTCGGAAACTGTTATAACCGGATCAACAATTACGCCTTCATCATCATCTTGCTTGCTCACAGGGTCAATCTTTAGCTTTCTAGAATCGATAAGATGGGGGCCTATGGGAAAATACATTCGTTATTAATTAAACATAAGAAGTTCAAGGTCAAATTCATGAAGATTTAATAAACAATTAAAAAAAGTGTTACACAAGAGTAATAATTATAAAAATAATGTTTATTTTCTCTCTTCTTATTTCGTTTCACTTGAGGAGAGTCTGGAAGAACGTAGCGTTTATTTGATATTATCAGCAACTTCATAAATAAAATTACACAGTTCAGAAAGACACTTCAAAAGGAAAGTAACAATATGATTCATTTAATTCATCATTTGTAGTTCTTCTTTCTTTTTTGTCTCTTCTAAAAGATCGCCAATGAAATGTTTATTCAAGTTCATGATGTAACTGGTTTGTGTTCACTGCAGTTACTAATCGATGTCTTAACAAGAAAAATTAGATTATGCAACTGTTTGAAATAAGATCAAATTGAACGCAACATAGAAAGTGAAGCTTGTGATTTCCTGCATGTAAGTTTAAAAGTTTAATTCTCAAAAGTAATTTAAGACCTCGTTGTAAATTAATTAATGTAGCTCGTCTTCGTGATTAACTTCATTTCATTTCATTTCGAGGGCAATTAACAGGCAGTCAACGAAAAGAAGTTTTCGTTTGTCTGACGAGTCACATAAAAATGTGCTGTTTAAGCATTAAGACATGAAATTAAGAGGGAAAAATGGGAAAGAATTAGTCGTGAGAAACCGTGGCTTAGGAAAGAAGAAGCCTCTTGTGTCTATGTTTGACCCCATTATGGATGATATGAGATTAGAATTTCAATTTGTTCAGCTTAAACAAAAGAAAAAGTTGAAGATGATGTCCACTTACCTACAACTCGCGCAGCAGCATACGTTAGGATTGATGCGATAACCAACAACTTTAACACCTTCATTTTAAGATTTCACTTTTAAAATTTACTGCTTATTCCGATCTAGATGGAGAAGCAAACATAGAAAGAAATAAATAGGCTTCTTTGTTTTTTTAAAGACAGACTTAACGATCGGTGCTAAAATTAATTCGCTTTAAAATTCCTATTCACGAGAAACCAAAAATGTAGAATTTGGCACAACTGAAGAATGCTCGTGAATTGAATGAAGCGAATGAAATAAAAAAAATAATATTTGCACTTTCTTTCGTCACCAACGTTTTCAAGTATGTGATAAACAGTTAAATGAAAATAAAATTCTTCGGACGCGATATCCAAAATTGTTGTTTTAAAGGTGGCAAATCGAAGCGTGAATTCCGTGTCATTTGACTAATTTCAGGTAGTTTCGATATTTCTTTCTCTTTGCACGCGTGGTTCCAGGTCAGATTTGCAGATATGAAGAAAGACTTAAACGATGCGAATGACAACGAACCTTAAAGAATGTTTCCGTTGAAAAGCACCCAATTGCATATAATTTAAATAAAATTTTCATAATTTGTTCCGATGTGTCACTCAGGGTGTCACTGGATTGTTTTTAAGGAGAAAAGAAACTTTTTTCCTCATACATTTCTTTCTTATAATTTAATGTTTTTGACTAAGTTCCTGTTGATGATTAAACTCAAGTGAAATCAGAAGTTAAGAGATTTATTTTTGGGAAACTGTGCTGATGACGATTGTGAGTAACGGTTAATGACTAACATCACTCTTTAATCCATTACATAAAAATTTCTTTTCGTCCGATTTTATTTGCGCTTCTTAAATTATGCTTTCTGTGAACAAGCAAGCGAGTGATTCTTAAAATTGTTGTTCCGTTGATTGCGATTTATCGTATATTCACGTTCGACTCCAGTTGATTTCAAACAGGTTTAGCAAGAAGAAATTTTGATAAAGAACAAATAACATCATAAGCCTCGTAATAAAAAAAATAGTTCTTTCATTCTGTGTTTAGTGCACTTATATTATTCTCTTTCTTCCTCTTTTTTAATTCGAATCTTTACCTAATAAATAATGATCACTTTAAATTGAATGCGAGAAACTTATAGTAATATAAACTTTATTTAAAAACAACTGCCTACAATTATTCAATTTAAATATTTTAAAGAACAACCGAACAAGTCTACGTTTCTACACCAACTGAGTTCTTTGCGTTCAATACTTTTTTTAATATTCAACTTGGCTAACGCGAACAAAACAGTCTTAATGGACTGAAGAAGAAATGTGTTAAAAAAGAAATCTTTCTCTGTGTCTTCTGTATTGTTGCGCATGTCTTTGCCGCTTCTTTTGCTTGTTTCTTGTTTTTCATTCAATGTAAGAATCTCAGTAGAACTACCTTCTTTATATTCAAAACATTCAACATGGAAATTATTACGAGATTTATAATTTATAAATCAATGTTTTTTAAGTATTATCATCCAGTCAATTTTTTTATAAGTAGATATAAATTTTCATAATACTTTAACATTTTTAGAATTTATATTGATAAGATCGTAATAATTTTAATATTTAGGTTCGCTATGAAATACTTTTTTAATTTTACCTTACACACGTGTGATTAGTTTCAGAGAATAACCGTTAAAAGTTGAAACTAATTCCATTCAAATTCAAAAAGTTGAAGTACCAGCTGAGTTTCCTTCAAGTACTGCATTTCAATGTTTCTTTCTATTGCTCAGTGAACTGAGAAGTGTTTACCTGCAAAATGTGAATTGATTTAAGTATTATTCTATGAAACCTTAAACATATCATCCAGCATGAGAAGTCTAGTGAAGTGTCGTTATAGAAAATTTTATTTAATACTCTTGGCAATCTCGCTTCTCAGCTGTTTAGTGATATTTTACCTCTCAAAGTACACACTCAACAAACTCATCGAGCTTCAAGAAAATGGAAAATATCAAAGACTGCGACATAACCGAAGAATTCCTCAAATTATCGGTCACTACATGGGACCGAATGCAAACGTAAATCTCTCACAAGAATTTCTCAACACAAACAACTTCGATCCCATTCCCGGCGAGGGCGATGATGGAAATCCAGTCATTATTCCTTCCAAAGACCTTTTACTGATGCAACAACTCTTCCAAATCAACAGGTTTAATCTACTTGCTAGTGATAGAATGTCACTAAATAGAACTTTACTCGATGTTCGAAATAATGTGTAAGTGATTAATTAAATGAAATTTATTCTTATTTCTAACTAAAAAATAACTTTGCCATTTTAGATGTAAAACTAAATCATACAGCTCAGATCTTCCAAAAACTACAATCATTATCGTCTTTCATAATGAAGCATGGTCTGTACTTTTAAGAACAATTTGGTCTGTTATAACTCGATCAAAACAAGAACATTTGAAAGAAATTCTTTTGATTGATGATGCAAGCACAAGAAACTTCCTCAAGCAGCAACTTGATGATTACGTTAAAAAGCTTTCTGTGCCAACAAAAGTTCTTAGATTAAAACAAAGAGAAGGTTTAGTCGCAGCAAGATTACTCGGAGCCAAAGAAGCTTCTGGTGATGTTTTAACATTCCTCGACGCACACTGCGAATGCACAAATGGATGGCTTGAGCCGCTCCTCAAACGTGTCAAAGAAAATCCCAAAGTGGCAATTAGTCCAGTCATTGACATTATTAGTGATGACAACTTTAGTTATGTTAAAAGCTTTGACTTTCATTGGGGTGCTTTTAATTGGGAACTTCATTTCCGATGGTTTATGTTAGGCGAAGAAGAACTAAAACGAAGAAAGAAAGATATCAGCGCACCTTTTAAAAGTCCTGCTATGGCTGGTGGACTTTTTGCAATATCTCGAGATTATTTCTTTGAAATTGGCAGCTACGATAAAGACATGAAAATTTGGGGTGGTGACAACATCGAAATGGTGAGATTTCTTCATTGATTAATATTGATTAATTAATTTATTTTTTTAAAACAGAGCTTAAGAATTTGGCAATGTGGTGGATCCATTGAAATTTCTCCATGTAGTCATGTAATTATTTCTGAGAAGCGCGCTTTAGATGAGACATTATTAATTTTTTCGTCCATATTTCCAAATTTCACTTCAAGGTTGGTCATTTATTTCGCAAAAGTTCTCCTTACACATTCCCAGGTGGAGTTAATGAGATTTTGAATAGAAATCTTGCAAGAGTTGCAGATGTTTGGATGGACCAATGGAAAGAATTTTATTTTAAATTTAATCGAAATGCGAATGAGTTGAGAACAACATTGAATACAACTGAGAGAATAGCATTAAGGAAACGACACGAATGCAAACCTTTTACGTGGTACCTGCAGCATGTGTGGAAGGAAAATTTCTTTCCAGCTAATAATCGGTTCTTCGGAAGAATTCAAATGGCTGATCAAACAAAGATTGAACCTGAATATCGACGATATTATGACGTCATACAAGAATTCAGTCGTGTTATTCACTTTCAAGAACAATCTATCGACGAGCGATGGAACAAACTTATTAAATATTTTAACAAACGAACCGCGACAATCAGCGAAATGTTTTTACATAAATCGAACAATTATTTCTGTCTTCAGAAACCAAAAACAAGTGGCAACTCATCTCCTTACGGCCAAACTTATCTTAGGAAATGTTCACAAGTTTACGACTCTTTAGATGAAATGTTCATCATAACAACTGATGGAAAAATCATGACGAATGAGAATTTATGTTTGGACTCATTTAAGTTACAATCATCGGACTATTCAAATGAGAAAGGAAAGGATGAAATTCATTTTGCTAAAATGGTGACTTGTTCAACGAAAACGACGCAATATTTCGTTTATAACACAAACGTAAGTTTATAATTACAGCAATCAAGTAACATGACTGATGGAATGTTTCTGATTTATTAATTATAAGATCTTATTTCTTGACTTTTCAATTTTACCCTTCAACAGACCCTTCAACTTCTTCAAGCCAACACAGGAATGTGCTTGGAAGGCTCTGACATTCCATTCGAAAACGAAAGCTATAAAGTCACACTGGTCGATTGCAGTGAAAACAACAAATACCAGAAGTGGATTCTCTTTCCAGTTGAGTGGCATTGATTGAATTCCGTATCGTTTTTTTTCTTCTTCTTCTACTTATTTTCTTCTTCCTCCGCTCGATGGTTTTGTGCTTTTTTGTATCATTGCTTTTTGCGGTGAAGTTGATAGAAGGAGAAAAAAAACTACGAAAAGCTGTGATAAAAACTTCGTAATTGAAAAAAAAGAATTGAGACAATTCTGTGGAATTTCATGACTTTTTTTCTTATAATTCGTGTTGTACAGCAAGATGTTTTTTTGTGTTTCGAGCCCAAGTTTATTTTATAATAATAAATAAAGAAAAAAATTGTGAAAGTTGGAAAAGTGGCCGTTTTTTACTTGCTGGCTTGCTTATTGCTACACTTCTTGTGTTAGAAAACTGCACGACGATTAGATTTTTACAGGTGGTTTCATGCATCACCGAGTCGAGTGTCGGTCAGATTATCAGAAGGGAAATTGAGTTAATTTTCACTTTTATCATCATCAAAGATGAAACTTTTTTTAATGTTTTATGCTGATTGTTGTGAGAGATGAAAACAAATCAAAGCTTTTTTTTTAAATTGATTTTTCACTTTATTTCGCTTCAACAAAAATTAGATAAAAATTTTCTCTACTATAAATCTGTATTTATTATTTTATTATTATTATTTTTTTCACTATGTTTAACTAAGTGTTGCTGTCTTATCTACATGAAGGTGAAACATTTCCTTCCAATTTACAAAGAAATTAAAACTTTCATGAGTTTGACTCAAAGATGAAACTTTTCTTCTCCTTCCTCTCTGTGAAATGCTTGCTAATTAGATATTTATAAAACTATATCAAAGATTGTGATGGTAACTACTTATTTTGTTATAAATAAAAACTATTTAAAGAATGAAGATTTATTTCAGGTCTAAGAAAGGAACACTAAGTAGCTAAATAAAAATTAAATTGAAATCACAATTGAACTAAAAACCCTTCAAAAAACCTTTTCAAACACTCAAAGTCATGTGAAGTTTGAGACTTATGGAACCAATTTTCGAAGATATTCTCGTGTCATTGAATTATTTTCAATACAAAACGATTTCAAATTAATTCCACCCCGTGTTCAAAAGCCTTCAACAACCATTGAAAAAATCTCTTAAAAGCAATTAAAAAACATAAAAATAATAAAATAAAAAAGTTGTGCTAAGGAAGTTCAAGGAGCTTTTTAAAGTGGAGTTGACCTGGATGAAACTTAACACAAACAATATTTCAAATAGCATCACTAGATTCATCAAAAACTATCGTTTAAAAAATAATTATCTAAAATATTTAATTATTTGTAGCCATGTTTCTCAATGAAAAAAAAAAAACATTTTTCCCAATCATTTTGTTAAAAAATCTTCCTTTGGTATCACACAAAAGTGTAAAGAAAACATCATCGATAAACTTTATATTTTCTTAATCATCCCAACAAATATCTATCCATTTCCCCCTTATTGTGATATCATTAAATCGAGAATTCATGATACAACAACATTACGACTTCAACCTTTCAATTCATTATGGCATTGAATCTTTTTCTTCTTCTTTCTGTTCTTTATCTTAATCGCGAAATAATAAAAACAAAAATTATGAAATATCTAAAGAAACTATTTAAGTAGAGTAGAAGAAAAAGAGATAGAGAGTGAGAAAAAAGAGAAGGATAAATGAAGATAAAATTTAATTGAATGGTTAACAGATTTCATTTACTAAAATGTAATGTAATTCAATTTGATATTAATTCTAGGTATTAAAAATAACATTACAGCAATTGTACGTCATTAAGTTTCTCATTTCTTCGCTTTTTATTTATTTATTTATTTATTATTATCTTCATTTTTTGTGTAACTTCATATATTGCGATATGATCGCGAAAGGAGAATTTTTGTTTGTTTGTTTCATTCATCCAATGTGTTCATCTTCACTGCTTTTCATTTCTTTTCTTTTGAGCATTCCAAAAGCACACGACAATGTCAATCGCCGTCGGAAAATGGTCAAGTTGTGACATTTGTGTTGTTGTTATTATCATCATTACTCGCCCTTTTCTCTTGTTCAACGTTGTCATCAACATCCATTAAGTTGTATTTGATATCATTGTTATTTTCATGTAAGTCACTTGGCGATGAACTACGGGACGATGAGTTTGTTTGTGTTTCGGGTTTAATATGTCTTAAATGTAATGGCAGTTGAGTGACTTTTCCCATAAATTGTCTTATCTCTTCAAAATATGAGTCTTCCGGGATGCCGCGCGAGTTTCTTCGAATGTTTTTTAATCTTTCATCAATTCCTAAACCTAAGCCAATTGCATCAGCTTCGTGCTTCTTCAAATGACGATCAAGATTTGTCTGTTGTCCAAAGCACCTCTCACAAAGTGCACACTTAAAAGGTCGTTCTTTGTTGTGAATGTTGCGCACGTGACGTTGTAAATTACTTGAAATACTGAAGGATCGTTCACAATATTTACAACTATAAGGCTGTTCGCCCGTGTGTGTTCGAAGATGTCTTGTTAAGTTTGCTGAACGTGGAAAAACTTTCCCACAAAACTTACACGCATAACGATCCTTGTTCTTGTTAGTCATGGCTGAGTTCGATGATAGATTATGGTTAACTTGCTTCACATTATTGTTATTATGATTGGTGCGCGAGCTGATCGATGATGTTTGATTATTTACACTTAGCAGCTGAGGAACGTTGTTGAGAAGGTCTTGATCCTTTAACCTCTGCATGTCGAATGATGTAGGCGGCTGCAGAAGTGGAAAAGGCGAGTTAAATGGTAGCGGGAGACGAACGCCTTTTGCAATCGCTTGAAGCATCAACGGATGAAGTGAAGGATGTGGTGGAAAAAGATGTTGCGCATTTGATAATCTTTGCGCTTGTTGTGCATCGAGTTTCAGTCCATTTAATCCGTTTAGTTGATTGCTTAACATTCGCTTTGCATTTTGATTAAAACCTTTGCTATTTAAATCTACGGGACTCGGTGATTTCTCATGATTGCTATCACTTTTCAAGTAATTATTGTTGTTGTTGTTATTATTGTTATTATTGTTGGCGATAATTGAGTTACTGTTCTCATCCTCCAAGTGAATCTCATTTTCGTTTTCATTGCTCGCTATCGATGACTTCTTATGTTCAACACGTAAATCTAACGGTTGATCAGATTGCTGTTGCTTTTGTGTTGATGATGAAGACGATGCGGTTGATGAAGCTGATGACGATGAACGACTGATGGATGTCAAGAGATCAAAGGGCAATTGAAGACCCGCTAATGGCAATCCTAATGGATAGATTGCTCCTTGTTTCGGACTTGGAAGCATTTTTCTCGGCGAATGATCTTTCTCTCGCATTTCTACCTCGCTGTAAAGATGACTGAACTTTGTGAATGATCCACAAACTTCATAAATTATTTCCTAATTATGCTTTCCTCTATGATGATGTTAACGCATTTGAACTGCAAAGAACAAGAAAAGAAAAGAAAAAAAATCGAGTTATTAATTTTACATTCAATACATCACCGCTTCAGCTATGCTATAATTTATTATTAAAAAATGTATCATATACACCATCGCTATTGTGTAAATATTTTAAGAAATGCTTTTCCATCTCTCTTTCTCTCTGTATCTGTTTGTTTGTTTGTTTCCTTTTTTTCTTCTACGACACAACATCAACAACGACGTCAACGAAGGAGAGCCCGCAAGACTGGTATTTATGCATTAAATAGACGTCTATTTTACCAAACACATTAAATATCTCTTAACCATTCCCAATGTACATGAATCGATCTTTATATTTCGCCCTGACGACTCACAATGAAAACCACATATTTTTCGCTTTTGATATGAATCTCATAAATAACAAAAAGAAAAAGAAAAAAATTACAGCAACAAATGTATAATATGAGTCCATATAAATAATAAGGCATTACACATCGCCTTTGTCGCTTTTGTGTGATTTCAAAATAGTAAACTATTGACTAACATTACGACATGGATGGTCAACATTCTGCTCAGCTTGGGGTGAGTTTAAAACTTGCGTAAGCTTTTGATGAGTCATCAAAGAAGATATTTGATCCTAATGTTTTGATGAAGCACGTAAATAAGTCTGAGGGCATCATCGAACATCGTGTCTGATGTGATGTGGTGAAATAACATTAAAAAGATTTCCAGTTCATACAATTGAATTTCATTTAATTCATGTTTTCCTCCCATCCAAATAAATACCACACATCAATTTAAAGAGTCTCAGATCTTGAGTAAACAATGAACATTCTCAATGACGCAAAATATTACTCGAGTAATGTATATAAGCATTTTATCTGTCATAAAAACTATGCAATGTTTTGTATCGCTTTTCACATGTGCCTCTGCTCGGTGTTCGATGTTCAATCTTCGATGTTTAAGCATAGCGCACTTCACATTAAGATTTCAAAGAGAAGAGAAAAAAGTAGATATAATAATATCTTCAAAATAATCATTACAATAAAAAGTTATTGTTGAAATAAATTTCTGCTGCTTCTAAATATTGTCGAGCACCAAGTCATGAGAAGAAGAAAAATATTTTCATATATGCGAATATCGGAAAGTCGAGCGAAATAAAAGGAAATAAACCGACAAATATAAAAGCGACTTCTTCAATCATGTTAATCGAACTCAATGTGATTATTTTTTTTTTTTGCAAACAGGAAAAGAAGGAAGAATGTGTCATTGTCTTGTATAATAATTTCCATTCAATTTATGAATCGAGCTTTTATGTTTTTTCCACATTCTAACCGCTGACAGCACTCTTTAAATTATCCCAATCAACACATTTTTATTTCGTACATGATCTCTTCAAAATAATTAATGAATTTAAAAAATAAAATTGAAATTCACTATTTGAAGGCATGGCTGCTTGTGAATTCCATCGAATAATGCTCGAACATATATTTTAAGTCGATCTTTGGCTTGTCTTCATCGTATGCAAATTATTTCGCTATTAAGTTTCGAACAGAAATTGCAAACATAGCTTGAACATTGAATATTGAGCATTTAAGATTGTGAAGTGAAAGAAAAATCTTTTTCATTGCGCTTTCGCATTGCGAATGAATTCTAGAGCAACAGTGAAGCGAATTTTCTTTCACATTTAGATGCTTTTTTATTTATCCAACTCTTTTCTTTCTGACAATGCTCAGCTCAAAATATATGTGAAACAAAATGTTGATTTGTTAGACATTTTGTGCAATGCATGCTTTGGTAAAAAGGAAAATAAATAAACTCGAAGCGTATTTGCAAATAAATAAACTTGACACTTCATAACAGCAATTAAACTCCTCCGCTTTTAACGCTTCGTCGTGATGCTAACAAATCTTTTCAAAAAATGCTGAATAAAGTAGTGGAGACGACAGAATGAAGAACCTTGAATTGAAAGTGTATGATTATGAGATGTGAAGACAACACTCAGAGTAAAACAGAAAAAGAAATTATAATTTATGCGCCGACTATTCTCATTAATTAGCTCGTATATGAAGCATACGAGTTTGCACTTATTGTACATTAAAATATGACAAATGATGACTTATATTACTAATTCATTTTTTTGAAATGCAGCAGCTGCTGAAAAGACGAGTGCGCGCGCGCACGGGGGCAGCACTTAGCCACATATTTCTAAACTTCGACGGCAGTATTGAAAAGGAAAAATTAGCGCTTATGTACGAAATAGCAAAACGGAATTGCATGATTCCGATATTTCAACAAAACAACGAAAGCAATTAAGTTAAAATAACCAACAGTGAGATTCTTAAGTCACTTATAGGTCGATATTTTACTACTAACAAAGCACCAATAAAATTCATGAATAAAGTCTGTTTTATGTAGTGTCGTGATTTTTCAACAATGATGTGCTGCCCAAGCAATAATTTTTATGTTTAGCTATTGCTTTAGTGCGCGGCAAAATTTTCTTTTCACTGAGACTTTTTATTTACTGTCACAATTCTTCCAAGATACTCCACTGGTTTTCAATTGCATAGTAAGTAACTAAGCATTTGGCATGTCATTTTAATTAAAAATCATTTGAAATTCCATTCCTAGAACTCGCATTAAAGGTAAAAGCAACATACAGTGAAAAGAAATTGAAGATCGTTGTGGAGAAGCGTTGAAAAATTAAATCGAATTTGAGTGAATTATATTCAATTCAAAAAAGAAGGAATAGGAATAAGAGCAGAAAGTTAAAGTAGAAATACATTATATCGCTTGCTCTTCCTATACATTATACATTACATTTAATTTATTAGCTTATACTAGCGAAAGATGTAGACAGAGACAACAGACTAAAGCAGCACGAGATGGAGTAAGAAAAGGTTTCGGTTTGTACAGAAAAGAGAAGTCATGGTGGAAGAAAGAAAAATATTATGTTCAGATGATGATGCTGATGGCACGTGGGTGTAGGAGCAGCACAACAAAAAAAAAACAACAACAACAACGACGACCAAATGAACTCCACGGTTTGTCTTTCTTTCAGCTTCTTATTTATTTTTCTTTCGATCGCTCTTAGAATTGCTTCATTTTCTTTTCATTCGATACAATGTGTTGTGGTTTCTTCGAACTTCACCGTGAAAATTTATTTATTTATTCTCTCTTTTTTTGTCTTTTGATGCGATTTTTGCATAGAAAAACATCAACGAAGTTGTAGCATCGTGAAGAAATTAAAGACGCCGCAATTTATTTGAATTTTTTCTTCTTTTTGCTTTGGTCATCGGAATTTGACTTGCTTGAAGATGTTGAATTGAAAAAAGAAAGAGAAATAGTTCAATGTATAAAGTCTAATCACCACACTATTGATCTCTGATGTTCTTCTCGTATGACTTGTGCTTCATTTCTTTCGTTTCTTTGATTCTTTTCTTATTGAACACCACACCATGAATTAAATGAGAAAACATGCTCGAAGATAGTTTTATGGTAGAAGGCGAAGCGCAAAAATACAAAAAAAAAAAATAAATAAATAAAAATCTTCTACAATTTCATCTCATTCAAGTTGAATGTGGCAAGGCAATGGACATCGAGGCATGAGCGGAAAAACAACTCTCGACGAAGAGTTAAAGAAGAAAGTTTTTAATTACTTTTTGTAGTAGGTAAGTTTATTATCGGGTGCTGACTATAACTTTTTTCCTTTTTTGCACAATATGTACTTATACTAAATGGACGGACGGTCGGAAGAAGCGTCTATCAACAATGCAACTTATTTAGGAGTGAGTGAGTGAGTAAGTAAGTAAGTAAGTAAGTAAGTAATTACTGCTTACTTGACTTCTATCTACTTCAAATGAGTTATCGACTTGCTTAAAGTCATATAAATGAGTTAATGTGTGCTTCAACTCTGCTAATAAAAACCACCTCATGCACAAAAGTTCATTTCAACTTCAACAAGTTTAAAATAGGAGAAAGAGAGAGACAAGTAAAAGATTTCAATTCAAGTAGACGAAACGTGAAATAGTTTGTTCTCTGTCAAAGTTAATTAATACATTATAATGTTAAGCCGTGCTGATCGTTTCACAGAATTTGCCATGCTATGACATGAAGTGTTTCTTTTTGTCTTCATCCTCCTTCTTCACTAATCAGTTCATTACGACTTCTATTTTCTTTATAGGATTCCAGCTATGTTTAGTATTTATTTAAGTATGTATCTTGATGTTCATTCTCGAAGCGTAATTTGATTTTGTCGCGGTTGTTTTGTTAACATGACATTATTGAGTGCATTCTATAAATATTTAAACAGCTCTTTTTAGTCATTGCAATTTATTTTTCTCCGCTCTTTATTTTTCATTCATTGCATTCTTCCTTATACCATAAAGAATCTTTTTGTCTGGCTTTCAAGTTCGTTTTGATTTGCATAAATTTTCATACAAAAAAAAGCAAGCAAGCTTTTTGATTTCCGATCACCAAGTAATGGTGGCGAGTCTTTCTTTTCTCTTCTTCGTTAAAAATAGTTTTTCGTATGCTTCCTTAATGCTGTTGCCAATGCCAATAAATTTTTATGTTCAAGTGATACACGTGCCCTAATTATACCACAGTTGAAGTCTAATTTGTTGCTTCATTGTAACATGAACGAGAGGAGCAATTTGAAATGAAGAAGAAAAAGAGAGGGAGAAAAGCTAAGAATCAGAAGCAATGAACAAAAGTCAGCAAGATCAGCTCTATGCTCTGTGCCATGAGCTATAGTTTTCGTTATCATTGTATTGAGATCACCATGGACTTTAAAATTCCAATATGATGTTTCGTGCTCGTTTTTTTTTCGATTTCTATTTTTTTTCATTTCATACCTTGCATGTTTCATATTATAAAATATACAAAGATTAGCTTTTACAATAAAAAAATATGCTCAAACATATTTTCAATTTTATTGTCTTCTTGTTGACCGGCAAATATCGGAATAAGAAGAAATAAACACAAAGTTGTTTACCAATAAACTCAAAAGTTTGGATTTATTTTGAAGTGATGTTTCATATGTTGAAATTGGATTACACCTCGAGGCTTATTTGACGTAATATTTGAATATTACACATCTAAGAATTGTATTCGCTTCTTCTATTTATTTATAATTTCTTTAATGACAATATAAAAAAATATTGCAAGAAGCATCGACAAAGCTTTTGCTGGAATTTCTTTTGTTGCATTTCTTTCTTCATTGACTAAGTAGCTTAAGTAACAAGTATCGCGCAGACAGAAGGAGGATGAGCACAAGCTTGGTAGGCTTCGAACAATAAAATTATTGCACGATCTGGAGACCTTTTTGCATCTTTTTCGCTTAATCCTCCACTCGCCATTCTTCGCAGCTCTCATTTGCAAATCGTGTTATCATTAAGCAGCCAGGAATTCAATGAATGGCAATGGAAATAAATTCACCGCCAAGAAGCACATTTTTCTTATCGTAAATTGAAATAAATGTAACAGAAGAAAAATGATCTAATTTCGTTGGTCGTTTGGCATTTTTTTCTTCTTTCATTCTTAATCGACTGACTATTGTATGCAAGTACATGTGCATGGATGGTTTGTTTAATTAAAGAAAAGAAAAAAAAATGGAATGCAATGCAATAGTTAGAAGATTAAAACGAGATGAGAAGAGAAATATGTGCATGAGCATTAGGAAGCTTATTTGCAGCCATCGGCCATGTATGTGCCATAAAGGCAGACATAAAACCTGTGGCATAATCAGAAGAAAAGCAAAAAGAATGTTAAGTGTACACAATATTGTGTTAAGCTTTATTCGGTCATGATTAGACTTGGTGCTTGGACGATGATTTGTAATTAATCTGCTGTCTAACTATTGCAAACTTCCGGAAGCAAGCTTTAAGGAAAGAAACATAGAAAATTAAGTGCTTTTTGTGTTTGCAATTGCAATATCTAGTTAAAAGTGCCGCTCTCGTACGTATAAAGTTTGACATAAAAATGCAATTGCAAACAAGGCACAAGCGCGCTGTCACTCTCGTCTCAATTGATGGCAATAAACATCTGAGATGGATTTTTTAACGATTTACGAAAAGCTTATTTTGCATAAGTATGAAAAAGTTTGAAAATTAAAGGCGACTAACAAACTACTGAAAAAAGCAAAAATCAATTTTCCACTTGCAAACGGATGCTTATGCATGTTAAAGAAAGTTACGAGATCGTTTCGCGTTCAATTGAAATGTCATTTTTTATTGCTGTCGAGGTATTTCGGACGCGCGATAAATATTTCATAAACAGTTTGAAATTGTATGTCAAAAATAATTCAAAGTAAAGAAAACGAAACACTTCTTGGATTGCAAAAAATAAAAGCCTCAGCTTAGCTCAGCAACGAGCTGATGCTGACGAGTTTGGAGTTGATCCGTAGGCTGGAAAGTAAATAAAAATAATGTATGTAATTTAAACTGAAGCATAAAAATCTTTTTCTACTCCAGAGAGCATAATCTTTATTTCTGTGTTGCTGACGATACTTTAGCTTAGATGGCTTGTGCTTGTGGCTGACTATTCCATTTCTTTCTTTTTTTCGTGTTACGAATAATTGAAATAAACGATTTTTCATCTCATTTGCTTCATTATCATATTATTTTTAATCTAAATAATAAAAGCTATGCTCTGCTCTGCTTCTCGAATCTCGACAATAACGAAGAATTTTTTTTCAACTAAGAGCGTTGAGATTATAATTCGTTCATCATACATTTCTATTTCTTTCCTGCTTATCCTATCGACCTTTCTTCTGTTTCTGTTTTGCTCTTATTATTTCACTTCTTTCTCTTCTTCTTATGTTATTCGATGATCTTCATTCAAAGAAAATTATTATTATTAAAATATTTAGAATGTTATTATACTTATATTGGATTCCTTATTTTCCGTCTTTCATATTCCGTGTGATGTTAACGATTTACCTATGTCGCATTTCATTATTATAGACTTTCTCAATTTCCTGTTTTTAATAATTGAGGTTGAACTTTGTAAGTAACATCATTTATGTTCATCCCTAAAGCTCTGTTTTTTGTAACTCTTTTCTAATATTTAGAACAGAATACAAGACAAGCAATATTGATGATGTCAGATTATCATCATTTTACAGTTAGACATTTATCATTAAAAATTACATTTCCAAAGTCAAAGGCGAATATAGAAACAAGAGGCAGTGGATGAGTATTTACATAGAAAAGCTTATTTTTAAGATGATTTAATTCTTTTCTTTTTAAGTATTTCACTTTAATGAATTTTGGATGTCGGAAAACAATTTAAAAGGGAGAAGTGAGTAAAGAGACCGATAATGAAACGAGACATTGAAAAGACCTCTTGAATCGATAGATATCTTCTCTCAATTCCAACCTGTTCATCATCATAGCTTTTTACTTTAAATTTTTTTTTATATATTTTGCGCCATTGCAGACATCAAAACCATTTCAAACATCCCATCAATTACAACAGCTACTATCTATCTCATCTCATCTCCGCATTTTTCGATTGTTCAAAGCCGATTTTAAGCATATTTCGAAATGTTGTTTTGTATTTTAAAAACTCTGCGCTAGCTTCTCAAAGTAAACAGGAGAATGGAAAAAAATAAAAACAAATAAAGGAAAGCGAATTAACCTGTTAAAATTGATCTAACATGATGGCTCTTATGGCCTTTTATTGGATCGCGGCTTGTGCTCTGCCTCGAGATGAATCCAATCGATTTGAATAATAACTGATTGAAGTTCTGACTTGAAGTTGATCGTCAAGAAAGAAATGTCAGTGCAATCATTCACTAAAAGATAATTGCATTTGTGATCAAAGTGAATGAATAATGCTCTTGTTTTGATTGCATTTGGTAAAAGAAGAAGAAAAAAACAGCAAACTTGATTCGAACGACTAAAAAATGATTGCAACATTTCAGAGTCAAAGCTTCTACCTTAAAGCAATTTTGTCGATGCTTAATGATTTCGATGATTTGTAAAATAAGTGGCAGACATCTAACGGTTGATTTTCGAGCTTCTCCAGAAGAAGTGATTGCAAATATCCAAGGCAACATCAAAATTATTTCCTTGAGGGAATGATTTGTGGTCAATTTACAATTTAAATATTATGTGGAAAATGAAGAGCTTTTTTCTTCTTCTTCTTCTTTTTAATTTTTTAAATAAAAGCTCAAAAGGTCAGATCCTTTCAAGTTTAATTTCATATTTTAATGAAAATAACTTCTTCCTCAAATCGAATTACCTTTCCATCGCTTACTTAATTTATGTATTTATGCTTATTTACTGGTGTTTTTTTTTCCGCAACAGAATAAGACAGAAAACACAGAGCACGAGACGCTGCTTAAATAGTCAGTTAAATGAACAGAAAACTTAAATTCCCAAGTGATTGGAATCTGCAAAATGTGCAAATATGAGGAGCAATAATTTAAATAAATATGCAATTACTCATTTCATTATGCATATCGCTTCAGTTTTATCAACAATTTCTTCAATTCCTTTTCATACTTCGTGGAGACACGTTTGAGTTTATCTCTTCGTTATGCTTAAAAAGTAAGTATATTCAACATGTGGCATATTTGGTTGTATATTTTTCTTTATTGTTTATATTTTGAATCTTGCACGCGAATCTAAGTATCGCAAAGTCTCGAAGTAAGCAAATAAAAAAGGAAGTTAAAATGTGATTAAAATTAATTCAAATGATAAATCAAACGAAGCAGACTCAACGATGTTAAAGAAGCATTTGGTAACGAAATAAATATAATAAAATGAATGCCCACCCGCAATATCAATTATAAGAGAGTTTAGAAGAAGAAATCAAGCTGCTGCTGCTGTTGCTGCTTTCGCTATTGCTATTGATCTCATCGACATGCATTTATTCAATTTTTGATTTGCTAAAAGCTGAACGAATGTTTTTTCATGAAGAAAAACGATGAAATGTGCTCGTGCACTGATGATTCGACTTCGCTATTTTCAAGTGATACTACCAAGTCGATTTAGAAAATTATTTTCGCTA
Source organism: Clunio marinus (assembly GCA_900005825.1). Classification (NCBI taxonomy): domain Eukaryota; kingdom Metazoa; phylum Arthropoda; class Insecta; order Diptera; family Chironomidae; genus Clunio; species Clunio marinus. The sequence continues at coordinate 3,195,089 of CVRI01000020.1, read as the reverse complement.
AAGTTTTAACTCTGAATAAAAATTAATGCAAATCCTAGTAGGAAAATCAAATAACAAGAGCGTATTAAAGTCGTGATTTCAAATGATTGATCACTTTTAAAATATTGAGAGTATCAATTCATATACCTACATTGAAGTACCGTGAGCGATATCATTTGCTGTTTTTATATTCTTCCACTGTTATTTAAAGAAATAATCGTAAATGTAATAAATCTAGTTTGCATATTAATGCCTTTGTGACAAATTCGACCGAAGCGAGAGAGAAAGAGAGAGAGAGAACGACCGAAACGAAGCATAAAAATAAATCACAATCGAGATTTTCCAACAGATCACGTTATTATTAACTTGTACTGAGCTTACTCGACTCGTACCTTCTTATGATTGTTGATATTCCCCACGACTTTCCATTTGGGTTTGATCGTTGATTGTGTCATGTTAAAATGAAACATTGTGACAAAGTATTTTAAGATTTCTGACCCTTTTTTCCAGAAGGATTGAGATGATTCCAGGAATATTCAGTGTGAATACATATTTCATCTATAAATTGATTCATAGAAAGATGTACTTAAGCAACAATATTTATCAATCGCTAACAAAGATATAATTAAGTTGAACTACTTTATTTTAATAGTTTCTGTTCACTCTTGTTTTACTTCTATAATCCTTCTGTTTTTAAATAGTAAATTGTTTTCAATAAGTCATCACTGCCTATACCATTAACTTCTGTTGCTTCACATATTTTATTTTATGTTTCTTCAGTAAAGTAAGAAAAGAAGCCGAAAGAAAGATGCCTTCGCCTTCACCTTCGCTCGTCATCATTTTTAAACAATATAAGAAAAAGACGAAAATTTGAAGTATTTATTTCGATGACTTGAAGCTTGTTTTCGTTCACCTTTTTCATAATTTATTATTCTACTGAAGTAGTCATTATGTGATTTCGGTGTTTCTTCACTTTGCATGAATCCCAAACTCAATCTTCTATTTCTGCCATCATATCGAGAGGCAGTTAAAGACGCTTGACTTGGCTCGTTACATTTAAATTGAATAAATGAATCGGCAAAGGAATTTTTTCTAAGAGAAGCGCTTTTTTCTTTTTCTCTTATTATTATTTATTAATTTAGTAGTTTCATCGTTAACTTCTTCTTTGTAATGTTAACTTTCAACTTTTCATCGCATGCCTACTTACTTATTTGCGCTTCTCATCTTCTTTGAGTCACTTTTATTATTACTTATTATTATTGATAGATTCATACATAAATTTTTATGCTTCTTCTACAACTATCTGGGTTTGGCAGTTGCGAGTGCGCGCAACTTAAGCATACCTAGGCAAGCAGTAACAGCAATCGAATCGAATAGTGAGAGAGAAAGATTTCATTAACTAGATTATATAATGCAGATAATTGTAACTAACCTATTTACGACCTCTCTCACTCTGAGATGTTACTGCTTGCTTTTCTTCAACTTAATCCATCTATAAAAGCTTCACCCTCGGCCCCGAAAACAAAAATTGAACATAATAAAAATAAAGTTATGCATATGTATGTGAACAGAAGATAGACGCGACGCGATATATTCGCGCGCAAACGAACAATAACATTAATCTCACTTGACATCTCACCATAACCCTGAACTATTTTGAAGTAACTATGAAATTGATGATCAATTATAATATTATATTTTTGTGTGTTCATTTCTCTTCAAGTAGATGATTAATTTGGTATGATAGTTTTTCAAGTGGGCACTTCTCTTTCACGGAGTGTTTGTGGCTATGCTTCTCCCCAAACAAGCAACCAAGCAAGCCGCGCGTAAGTATAATGGGCAATAATGGAATAATAGGAGAAAAGATGATTGGAGAGCAATAATCTACGAATTACCAGCGAAAAGAATGAAAGAAGGCGAATCATCATCAGCTTTAATAAAAGTCGTTTTGATGAAGAAAAGAAGAAGGTTTTGTGATCCAATTTTTCAAAAAGATTTTTGGTGTTGAACTATGATTACAATATTACAAATCAACAATGAAATATTTAATCACACACGTGTTATGCTTTAACATTTCAAGGTAATCAAAATTAAATTCGAAGAATTTTCTTTCATTGAAGTAAGAAAAAAATCTTATAATAAAATAATTTATTTCAATCTTTTATCATGTAATGGCAAACAAACTTCCCACACATTATGACAATCAATGGATGATGTGTGCGTACATGACTAAACATTGTAAATAAAACTAGTCTCAGAGCCTGTGGTCACATATTCATAACTTTTATAATCTTTTCATAAACGTTTATGTTGTACAAGCGAAAAGACTTTTAACATAGTTCTGTTGATTTATGGAATCAAATGATTAATAACGTCGTTCTCTTTTATTTTTGTCTCTGTATTATTTTTTTTGATGATTTATCAAACGACGAACATGATTCATAACTTAACATTAACAACGTTTTATGTTTTGAACTGTTGCGTACTTTTATGATTCTTTTTCTCCTTTCAAGTGCACTACGAATGATTTATCAGGAGAAAATGAAGAAATGAAAATGCGTTATCGATCGTTGATCGAACAGAAATTGCAATCTTGTAAACTGATGATCGTGATGCAACACGACGAATGAATGATGAAGTTTGTAGTTCTGCGAAAATGCCGACGATGTCCATATCGTGTTATATTGTGCAGTATTTTATCATTAGTGCGAGATTCGATGAGATGTGATTCATTAGACGATCTGAACATTCTCAGTAATTGGATGAAAATTATGTGCACGTAAGTCTGCCCATTGGATTTTTCCCAATCAACGAAAAAAAAAATGTTAAAATGAAGCAGTAAGAGAAACCAAAGTGGCGAGAAAACAGAGCACAAATGAGATAAAAAAAATTTCCAATATTACTATTTTTAGTGGATGCAACGCGTACCGGTTTCCTTCTGATCGCAAATAATAAATCATCATTAACGCGAAACTTTTTTTACTTCACTTTTAAAGTCTTCACATGGTCGGGTTCACCATAACGTTACTGACTCTTTTTTTTCCTTCAATTTTTGTTTAAGTGACTGTCCATTAATTGAAATTCCACGCGTCTAAATTAAGTGCAAGTATTTCATTTCTCCCCCTTCACACGCGAATTTCTCCCCACAGCTTCTTTTTCTTTCTGCTTAATCGCTTTTATGCAAACTGATGTTGTTATAACTGACGGCTTGACTTTTTCAATCTAAATATTTAACTATTCAAAGTTTCCATCTCAACGTGTCATAATTGTCAGCGATTATCAGCTTCTTCAACTGATGGACAGATTAAATGCATTGATTTTAATAAATCCTGAAATATTTCACTTTTATTTATTTCGCAATCGACAAGTGAATGTTATGCAGTAATGGCAGATGCAATGATGTGAACTTACTAATCAAAAAAAGAAAAAAAACTTGTAAATATTTATGACGCGTAACGACATGAAGTATAATTAATTTTTTGCAAAGAGACAGACACTTGAGATGTGAAAAAAATCAATAAATTTTCATATTGAATATTTAACAAGAGTAATTGAAAGTGTTATGTGTACATTCAGAACTAATGACACAGCAGCAACAGCAGCACAATCCCACACAACATGATCTATCATAGTCACCTTGATTCTTTATACTCAGAAGATTGCTAATTGAATATCTGAAAGCTTATCATTAACAACATCATCACAGTGCGTCTCTTGTATTACGTAAATCGCATTACATTCAAACATCACTTTGTGTTCGCTCGTTTACTTGCATTATCTTGCTTAGCACATTAAGTCTCGTGCGAATGAATGTAAATTAAAAGCAGACCATTAAGTCCTTGGACTCGTAAAGTCTTAGAGGTGCGCCTTAGCTACCATTCAATTGATATAAAACTCAAATTCATTTCTGAATCATCAAACTGAGCCACAAATTACTTTTCATAAAATAAAAATCATCTGAAAGCTTCATCTTCACAAAAATGGACAAATTGATCCATTTGCAAACCGATTTTAATTGCGATGTCTTTTTCTTCATCTTCAGTCTTATTTTATTAAGTAACTTTGATCAATCCCAGCAACTCTATAGAGGTTGATGTTGTGAGTCTGTTTTAATCGTTTAAAGGTGAATTAATTTAAAGCATTAAAAGTTCCTGTTTCAGGTTTTTTGTTACAATTAGCAAGATATCTGGACGAGAAAGTGGATTCAGCAAATATTTTTATAGAAAATGAAAGAAATGAAGATGAAGAAGAAGAAGAGAGAGAGAAGGAAAAAAGCGAACAAGAAACATGTTCATATAAAGCATTTGCTTTACATCTGGCGATACATCGTTCGTTGTAGAAGAAACAAAACCTACACAGTTCATTTTCACAAGGAGAAATATTGAAGTTAATCTCATCGAAGTGAACTCCAGTTTCGATTCAATTTATTTCCTTAAATTTTTAAAAGCACTTTTTGTTCGACATATTTTTAAACTCTCAATTGATGGTTGCAAAATGTTCTACAACTATCGTGGATTCTTTAAGTCTCACGATGGCATTTAGAAGCGAAATGTTTTAGTAAAGTAGCTTTGTTCAAAGTATTTCTATTAAAAATAACTCTCAAATCGAAGTTCAACCGAATTTACTAAGCTTAAAGAGAATGAAAAACAAAAATTAATAACCTGCGTCTTCTGGTACGAAGCTTAAATCAATCAATATGAAATCATTAGAGGAACCAAGGGAATCCAAAACTTGTCACGACTTCTACCGTCAGTCGGATTGACGTGAAGCAACTTTTCAATCTCTATTCAACGTTTTCTCTCTTCTGTTTCGTTTACCAATAATATTTCATTTGTTTCAAAAAAACTGCTACCGCTTAGATAGAGTCGGTGTATTCAAATTTCTATGTCATTACCTTTCAATCTTTCCATTTATATTACATATTTTCAGTGAAAAGATCTGTATTAAGTTTCAACAAAGTTGAAGAAGTGTGTGCTATGTTTGGCTGGCTGGGGTCAGTGAAGCTCTCACTTTAAGTATCCGCATAAATACTTACACCGATTTGACTTGACTTTGAAATCATTTTTCTTCATCAACATACATACGAATGCGAATGATTATTAATGAAGATCACGCTGTATGTTGTGCCTCCTAAACATCCATAATATTTTGTGGCAATCACAATTTTCCCGTTAATATTCGAAGTTAAAACTCTATCTTCGATCATATTAATAGTAGTCGTTCGGGTTAATGAAATATGATACTGGAGAGCAAGAAAAAGGCTTTAAGCTTTTTCGCAAGTAAATTTGTGGGGAATCAAAACTATCTTGGCGAAGAAAACGAAGAAGACATGAATAACAATTTCTCAAAATGAAACAGTTTCGAGGCATCGCGCAAGGAATGATGATGGATGAGTTGAAGTTGAAGTATCAAAAGACAATCCACCTTTATTTTTATTTTATTTTTTTTCTCTGCTCGCTTTTAGTTGAAACTCTTTTTTTTCTTTCGCATCTTCTGCTTCGTCTTGTCTCGTCTGCCTTTCCTGCCAAAAAAAGCAGCAGTTCATAAAAATGTATGTGTTTGAGATTCAAGATGAGATTCCAGCTCAAAAAATAATAAAAATAAAATAAAAACGCAAGTCCACAACTTCAAAAGTAGAAAAGCCGACTATTAAAATCTCGTGTTTTTATTCTCATTGTCTTTACTGATTATGGCAGAAGTGATGTCCCCAGATACTCCATAATAAATAAATAAATAAATAAATAAACAAATAAATGTTGCCCAATAAAAAAGAGATTCGCCGTGGTGTGATCTCGTTATTTAATGCTCAATTTACACTCTTCGACAGCCACCTCAAATATTTAGCATCACGACAATTAACACGAATGAAAGAAATAAGAAAAGAATGTTAAGATCGACCTGAGGATGATATGAGCAATGCGCCTCCTGTGTAATACAATACGATCCAGTGGCGAAACGAAAATAAAGCACAGTAGAAAGTTTATGACTTCGACGATCATTTTTCATAGTTTTCAGCTATGGTGAACAGAAGAAAGAAGCAAGAGATTAGTTTCTTTCATTCCTCCCTGCATGCGGCTTATTTTTCCTTCTTCTTCTTCCACCTCTTCATTTTTGATAAGTTATAGCTTCGTAATGATAAAGCAACATTTATCTATTGCTTTAGACCTAACAACATGCGAAATTGTCGTGTATTTATTGTTCACCGACTTTGTTTCAGAGGCATAAAAAGGAAGGGAAAATAAATGTGCTCAAGTTATTGTTGTAATCACATGTGTTTGTCTTTAATTGAAAAGCAAAGCATAAATAATATTGGAAAAAAATTGCTACCAGTGATAACGTAACATTAAGAAGTCGTTTTTCACATGGGAATTTGTAACAATAAAGAAGTCATGTTATTAATTAAATTAATGGAATTTGAAATAAAAAACAAATTCTTTTGATGTTACAGCAACACGCAAAGTTGAATTAGGCAAACATTAAACTGATCATGTATGTGGTGACTTGAAGCTTCACATGTTCACTTCATTGTTCTTCATTTCCGAAGACTTTAACTTATATTTGGACATTTGTTGAAATTCGATGTAAACTGGGACGAGAATCGCAACAATCGAATAGAAAATCAACGTATCAAAGAAGTTCGCAAATGTACACCAAAATCACATGACTAATGCTTTTTATGAATTCTCAATTCTCACATTATGATGATGACATCTCTCCCATGTCTTATTTATGACCTTTAAACAAACAGCTTGATGATAGCGAGCATGTTATACGGCCGTGTCACAATCTCAACTGGCGAGCATGGAAATACTTGATGCATTAGTCATAAATACTGCAGAAGAATGGTATTTGCTTCGAACAGCAAAAGCGTGCATGCGACCACTAACTTAGTTAGCTTTAAATAGTTTGGAAATAGCAGATGATGAATGGCTTTTGTATAAAAGATGTTGTCTAGGGTGCAACAACGAGAAAACTCAGTAAATTCAAGTAAGGAAAAAAATAGTAAAAAATAAAAACATGAAATCAATGGGAACAAATAACAAAAAACATTAAAACATTGTCTAAACAGAAGGTTTCATTGAGTAATGAAAAGAAGAACCTCTAGGTAGCCATTAATTTTAATTCGAAATAATTATAAATTTATTGTGAGATTATAATCTTGTTTCAACATTGCGATATGCAATAACCGATTGTTTATTAGACGTTGTTCCGTTTGGGGCGAGCTGCTGCAGAGGCTGATGCCGCTCTCGTGGGTTTTATTTTTGCAAATGTTGCACATTCGCCATCGCGGCCTAATCTGATATAGTCTACAATTATTATGGAAAAATTATGTTTTACTTATTTTGAGAGCAACTCGCTTCCTCTCAGCTCACAGCAGTTTGTGTACTTCAATTTTATCGCATTGCATTATAATTATAATTTTTCGCTGATTTCAATGAGGCTGCCGTTACCTTGCGATAGTTTCGAAATCGATTGAGCACTTTTCTTCTTGTGGTCGTCGCGGTCGCAAGATTTTGAAATTGAAAAATCTTTGCTCAAGTTTTTATTTCTTTCTTCACCATTCATCGACATTAGAAAATCAATCAAAGATTGAACAAGAAAAAAAAACATTAACGATTTCAAATAAATAAAAAAAAAGTTTATTGAAAGAACAAGAAAGAATTTGAAGTAATTAGAGCGTTAAAGTGTAAACTTTCAGTTTCATTTTTAAACTGATGATTGAGAACTGTTCTGTGGCTTAAAAGTGAAACTTTAAGTAAATCAAGGAAGGTTAATTTTAATAAAATCCAATGGAGATGAAAGACAAAAACAACAGCATAACATCTGTAATGTTAACAATCCCTTAATTGTAATCCTTATAAGCCTCATATGAACATGATTTAACACTTTGTGTAAATCATCAACAAAGCAAAGAAATTTTCAACCTTCGCATGTTTCGTGATGCTTGTAATTTGAGTCGGTCCACGAATAAGAATAACACTAAAAAAGTTCTCTGTTTGCACCGTCGTGAAATCAATAAAAATGTACTTTCTTTCAAAAAAGGCGAGAAGACTAAATAAAATATTTAAGCGAATGAATAAATAAGAAGACGAAATTTAATGATGTTCATCGTTCGTGTCTTTAATTGCACAGAAAATGAAAAGCCAACCAACGGTCGTCGTATCGAACGAGAAACTTGCAATCAATAAACTGATACACTTTTTAATTTTACTTTCAATTTGCACATGAAAAGATGAAGAAGAAAAAAAGAAAAAAAATGTCAGTGACGATTATTTCAATGCGCATTTCTCGTCTCGATCATCCAATAAATTATATTTTCCCTCTGATGACATTTGCCATTGCATTCATCGCTGTAAACGACATAAAATTCCTTCATTACCGATCTCAACGAAGGAAAGAAGAAATGAAGGTTATAAAAAGTTAGTTTGCGATTTCAATTTTCTATTTATTCCATTGCAAATGATGATATAATTGAAATAAGAAAAGAAGGAAAAAAATTGAACGTCATAAAAACAGTCGTATCCGAGACGATAGTTTCAAGTTACGCTTATGTAGATGACCTGGTTTCAGTTGTGTCAAACGACCTCATGAGTGACGATACCCATTTATTATCCTCTGCAATTATATCGCGGCAATCGTTGTGTTTTTTTTTTCTTCTTCTTTCTCATCGACATGGAAAGTGATAAAAAAATCTCTGCTGACGAATTCAGTTGTTGTCTTTGCTGTTGTCATTTTTTTTCGTGTTTCGTCGTAACTTTAAATGGAATGTAATCAAGTTTTCGCGTTGCTTCAGGCATTGAAGTCGTTTTATTTAAAAGTATAACATAGTCGCGAGCCGTTAAGCCGAAAGAGATATCTCCGAAGATATTTTATGTAATAATGAAATCACTTTTTACAGCTAAACTACAAATATTCAAATTAAAGTTTATTTTTCTTATTCTCCCTTTTACACGGCTGACATTGCTTCATATTAAATCGCTTAGAGCGCACAATGTCTAATGAGGCAGCTAGTGAGGTCCTGACAAAATCAATCGTTGTTACAACTTCATTTTACTTCTTCTTTCTTTCTTTCTTTCATGACTCTTTGCTATGAAAAAACATCACACAAATCATTCAAGTGTAAGTTTTTTTTTCTTTCTCTTCACATTTCTCAACGCTTTTATGCTGCATCGATATGAATTTAACACTTGAAATACAGCTAATTTATTCAGGTTTTCGATTTTTCTTGATCCAGTTTTTTCTCTCACCATCTTCAATGTGTGTTGTTTGCTTACAATCGAGGAAATAATCCCCGATGCGCCTCGTTACAATTTTTAATGCCATGACTTTAAACGAGAGCTCGTCGTTTGACGTTCTGCTTTTATTTTTCTTCTCTTCCTCTAAATTCTTATGCGATTCAAATAAATCAATATGTGCATCTGTGGTATGTAAATTGTAATATGAGAGATTGAAGCTTTTTTTCCTTTCTTTCATTTTTATTTTTCGTTGTTAGATGCCAATGTCTTCAATGCAATATCGCTTTTCTCTTTTACATATTTTAACTTGTGCAATTGTCGTTTGTCGCCCCGATTGAAAAGATTTTTTTCTCTCTCTCTCTCTCTCTCTCTTTGTTTAATGTTCATGATATTCTTGATATTAATGTGAATCTCCAATCAACTTGTGAAATAAATAATTCATTTTGGGGACGAATGCAATGAGTAAATACAAAGAGAGATTATAACGATGTTTTAAATTGGGAGTAAACTATTTCTAATTCCTACATACATTCATCTTCTTTCGCTTGTCGACTCGCCGGTTCATGCTACAAATTATATTTTAATTTTTAAAATATTTAGAAAGTTCATTCTTCGTGTCTTCTATCGTGAACATCCATTGAAGCGACAAAATGCGAGAAATTAGATCGCTTTACATTTCATGCTAATCAATAAATCTTTTTCCATGTTGTTGGTCATTAAGTGGAAGGTTACAAGTTTGTACTTGTACATGTACACATAAATTAATGTCTAGGAAATTTTTCTTTCTTTTGAAAATTTTTTATTTTTGTTGAAAATAAATTAAATGAATGCAAAAGTAAAGAAGAAGTTTCAACATTGCTTATCGGATTTAATTCTTCTCTTAAAGATCGTAAAACTCCGAACTGCTCTATTTGTCTTTAATTTCCATCGAAATTTTACGATAAAAAAGACGCTACTGAAAACTTTACGATCATTGCTTCGGCACCGATTAGTGTTAAACTAATTTTTCTCAGTTTTATTGAACTTAAAACTTTTTTATTATCTTGACTCACTTTCAGCTTGACGACGACGAAGTGCGACATGAAGAAGAAAATTTCGCAGTGCAAGTTTAATTTTTTTTTTTATTTCAAAGTGTTTTCTACTTTATAACATCCTCTAGTATAATAAACTATCAACTTTATGCTTTTATACTTCAACATAAAACAATTACAGCTTACCATAATGCATAATAATCATCATAATGAAATAAAACTTGCAGGCACTCAATTTATGTAAAAGCAAAACGTCACAGAAACATCGCAATATTTATAGAAAGTGATATCTTGGGGATGTTGGAAGCAGCTCACCAGAGAAGAAAAAAAATTGCTCACAGTTTCCTTTAATTTTCATCTGCTTCATAATAATTGAAATCATTTTCCAATTTTGCAACAACTTTCCATTTTTTTCCTCTCATCTTCGCGCTTGTTTTAAACACAGTTATAAAAATTAATGCGACTTTTCTTCTTCTTTTTTTTATAGCGACATCATCTGCTCTAAAATAAGAAAAACGAGATCATCTAATGACTTTAGCGATGCGCCTGCGTTTAAAATGCACAAGAGCAATGTTTTCTCAGCGGAACCGCTAGAAATTTTATATGCAGATTTGAAGACATCGCGAATGTCGCTTTTTTTACGTGACAGAGAAATTTTTTAACAGCAATGCATGGCAAGTGTAAAGTGTTTGACTTGAATTATATTTTTCTGGTCGTCAACATTTTAAGTTTGAATAGCGAGTGAAGAACTGACATCTTTTCCGATCTCATCACGAACACAATTCTTTTATTGAATCACCTTTTTCCATCATTTTAGTGTTTTATGTTTGACCGGAGGTCTACTGATGAAGGAATCACGATTTGATGCATGAATAAGAAATGTGCATTGTGCGAAAGACTCACGAAAATAATAAACGATTGACTTTCGCCGAAATAAAGAAAGAAAATCGATTCAAGAATCAATTGAATTCGCTTGATTGGAGAAGTACAAAAAAATAAAAATAACCATCTTTCGGTGAACTATAAAGTGATTGTTTCGCGGGCATCACAAAGATTGAAGCTCAAAATTTAAATATTTTTTGCTTATTTACGGTGTGCTATAAAACTTTCGATTTTCAATTGAACGACTTTAATATTGTCGATAATTTAAAAGAAAAAAAATTGATTTGCATTTTATTTTCGATTCATTTTCCTATCCAGATCGTCCAAAAGCGCAAGCTCAACTCTCAAGGGTACAATTTCATAATTTCGCATCTAAATATAATAAAAAAAAGAAGTTTTTTCGCATTGTTTGCTTTAAGGCAAGAAAAAATAATATTTATGATGTAATTTGAGCTGGCAACAACAACGGTAACACAATGTGCTCTTGGCCTTCTCATCATTAAGAATATAGGTCATCAAAATGCGAAGAAGATCTTTGCTTGCAGCTCACATTGCGATATCTAAATGTGAGAATGCTTTTTAATTGTCACCACATCGCTTAAGTGTTAAAAATGCAAAATGTTATTACTGTTGACTGCGTGTAAGATAATATCATGTCGGAAACTAAATCGCAAAGTCGCCATGAATTGCCATTGCTAAAAAGTTGTTGAGCTTTGTTCTTGCTCGTTGATTTTTTGTGTGTGAAGTTTACAAGCGAATCTACTTTTGTTTGTTGAGCCTCAAAAAAAACTCTTGCATCGATTATATTTGAATAACTTACTTCATGGTTTGATTAATTACATCAAATGTACCAGTGAATCAACCTCCGCAAGGAAACAAAAAGAATTCCACGCAACGTTAAAAGATGATTTTTCAAAATTACTTAAAAATGCTATTGAAATGTAAACAGACGATTAACAATAAAAAGATGTAGCTGAGCTTGTTTTTATAAAACATCTCGACTGAAAGATCCCACGCTTTACTGACGAGAGGCAACAACACACAAGATTCACTTTTCATTCTTTTTTTTGTTCAAACTGCGCACCGTCGCGTGTTGATTCATCTCGCGGAATTTGTTTTTCCCAGACAGTCTAAAGTGTAATTGTTTTTTATTCTTCTTCAAGAATTTGATTTGCTTCTTTAATCGTTACTATTTTAACACTTAAGGTTGCAGGTCTTAATGACATAATAACATTTAAACAATTACGCTTGTCTGTTGATTTCTCTTTTATTTGTCTTAAAAAGAGTTCAAATGCATTTTAGTGTACCAAAAAAGTGCATCTCGGAATATTTCAATTTCCCACAGTAATTTGCAAACATAGTTAGAAACTTGTTGCAACGTAAAGTTAAAATTTTCATTGAAATTTATGAAACAAAGGATGACACATAAAGAATCGTATTTAAACAGAAATATTAGGCTTGAGTCTGATTCATTCACAAAAAAACGGCTGCTGTTGTCTACTCTATCGATGCAATGTTCTTTCATGCCGCTGTTTGACCTGCCCATTAAGTAAGCTCATATAATATTCACAAGTAGCATAGCGTTGTAAATTTTCTTTCTATTTAAAAGACGTCGTTTTTATTGATTTCCATTTTTTGTTTTGCTTTAAACTTCTGTGGATGCTTGCAAGCTAACAAAAAACATTTCGCAATACTTATCGAACATCAATGAGTCATTTAAGTAGTAACAAAAATTGCTTGCTTATTTATTTGAAAAAAAGAATCTTCGAGCACGAGTCGAAACTGTTACATGTGATCTATTAAGCGCCTTATTGCAATCTTTAAAGCTGTTTTGTTCATTACCATTTAATTTTATTGATTATTTTTTAAAAGTGAATTGAGAGAAGAAATATTTATTACGTTCCGGGAATTTTTTGAAGGCTATCCCAAGGAACTTTTATCTTTTCGACTAGCTTTAAGACTTTTCATCTAAATCAATCAAATATTGAATTTCTGATTGGAGCAGCTTCAAAGTCATTCAACAATTTTTTTTTCTATGCGTAACTTGATACATTTGTCAGAGCGATGGAAGTGATTGCCGTTGGAATAATCTCAAATAGAGATGATGGAGCGAAAAATAAAAAGAAATAAGATTTAAAACTTACCCAATCATATCAATCAGTGCCGTGGTGAATCTCGTTAATAATCCCTTTTTATCGTTTACTTTGGCGAAACAAAAAAAATCTTCAATGTCTTCAAAGAAACAGTTGACCTCATCCAAAGCGAACCACACACTTTTTTCTGATAACTGAAAGTTAATTAAGTTTTTTTTTTACTTTTTATGTTTTTATACTCTTCGTCTTCTCCACGACAGATTTCTTGTAATCCTGGCACAATACAAGCACTTTTCCGCAACAATGATGAGTGATGATACAGTTTTTATTTTTCAGGGAGATTAAAGACGAGAAATAATGTTTTCGCGTTAATTTTAGTCGGAGATGATACGAGAAGAAATGTTATTTCGGATGTTATTTTTAAAAAGGAATAAAATTAAAGAAGTTAAAGTCATCTGAGCTGTTATTTTAATATTCTGCACTTTTTTCTTCTGCTTTTCTTCTCCACTGTTATATGACGTTGTTCATTTCTTCATTTAGTTCAATACATATATGGTCAGATATGCAAAAGTTATAGTTTCACTTCGTTTGCATTAAATGAAATGAAATTTATATTCTTGATGTATTAAATTTACTCTTTAAATTGCTTGTTGTTTTTTTTTTCTGCTCTTCAAAAAGTTAACACACAAAATATCATTTGCCTGTTTTTATTTATTTCTTTCTTTCCTTTTTTTCCTCAATTAAATTAATGTATCGACAGTAAAATAAATCTGAAAAATGATCTTAATGACAAAAATGTGTTGGACTTTGTTTAAAAAAATTCTTTTAGTTATCACGAGCACTTGCTTGCTTGTAAATTCATTTTTATTTTCATAGATTTTTATGCTTTTATTTGTCAATTAGATTTTTACGCTTTTCTATGTTTAGACACACTTTTCACTGGTAACAATAGAATTCTTGTTGTTTCTCGATTTAGTTTTAATTCTTTCTATTCACTCGTTTAAGTCTTTCGTATTATTATTTTTTCCAGTTTAATATTTTTGTTTCTAAATTTTATAACATAAAATCACAATTATTTTCTATGAAATCCTTAAATTAAATATCCTTGATCTGTTAGTTTTTTGAATAATCCTCGAACAATTTATTCACAATTATTATTCAGTGATGATTGTGATGAAGAGAAAATAATTCAAAGAAGTTTTTTTTTATTCTTCTCCGCAATCCGAGATGTGTAACATTCGAGTACCAAGTACAGAAAACCACTGAAATGTGATTTAATTTTCAGCATACTTTAGGTTGGACAGTTTGTTAACAACAATAATGTGAAGTAACAGCTTACGGTGTGAGCCTCTGCGGTGAGTGTATGTGAGTTGTTTTCATGAAAGAAAATAAAACATTGAGATTAAAGCTTAAGAAAAAGAGCAAATAAACGGAGCAGTTCACTTATACACCGTCAATTGTTGATGTAGTTTTCTTTATCCCAAGTAATTCTTCAAGTATTCAATTGAAGATATCGTTGCTCCTCTCGTCGTTTCTTTTCATCATCTCTCTTGAATTAATGCTTCTATGAATGTGTTTGTACAATCATTGATCATTGATTCTCTCTCTCGTGACTTAGTGTCTCGCGGATTTCTCGACTGATTGTAAGCAACGACGATTTTCATGAAAAATTCATTTAGAAATTTTATTTCGTATTAAATTTCAATCTTTCTGATTTTTTGTAAGACGAAATAAGCTTCAAGGATATCTTCAAAGACATTGAAAAATTTGTATATCCTTGACAATTTCTTTCTTATTCACAAGAAAAAAAAAGAAGGAGGAGAAGTAGTAAGACCTTCTGCTCAATGGGTGATCTAGTTTTAATTTTTTTTTTCATTATTGAACATTTTGATATTACTTCCCTTTGTCTCTTTTCTCAAACCGAATCGCAAACTAATGACGGTGGAAAGGGTCAATCATTCGCTCATTTTTCAAGTTTCTCTCTTTTAATCTTCTGGCTCGCGCGACTTCTCCATTCCCAGCTTGAAATCTTGACTTTTCTTTACAGTAGTCCAATGTTTTGACCAAGCTTGACTTTTCGTTTTCAATGAAATAATCGCAACTATATATACAACTAATATGTAAACATTTTCTTCATATGATGATATATTGTTACAATTTCCTCCTTCTTATGATAAGCATGAAATATATTTTCACATAAAAAGCACTTTGTCATAATCGCCGCTTTTTCTTCTTTCATTACCTTGACCAAAAGCCAACCGGAAGGCTATTATAAATGACTCCATAATGAAACGATAAAAAAAATGAAAAGCAAAAAGAGAATAAAATGCATGCAAATTTTTTATGAACATTTCAAGAAGTTTGTTGGGCGAATAACATAAACTAAAGCAAGTAAAACTGTTGTTATCTTGTATATAACAAGAATAAGGGAAAAGTCAGTTGGAAAGTCTAATAATTTTTCTAACGTCTATTTAAAGCGAAAAATATTTTATGTTTAATGTTGTTTTGCACAATTTCAGAATGCGCTTTTGTGGCTAGGCAGAGTCCGAAAATAGTACGTTCGTATCTTTTCTTAGTCAACTGCTGATACACCACACCTTCGAAGTACGAACGCGCGCCTCAAGAGAGAGAGAGAAGGTAAACGAGGAAACATTATTGGATCGGGACTTTTATAATTCTGTTTTTATTCACAATTAATTGACGATAACTTTTCAAGAGAAGAAAACATTTTCTTTTATACTTTTGCATCAAGTTTTGTTCGGTATGTTTGCTCTGTTATTTTATTCTTGCGCAAACCATTGTTTCCTTATGTGTATGCGATATAGTTGACTTTTATTATGACCGTTTTGAATATTTTTTTTCTTTCTCCTTTAAATAACTAAGACATGTTTTGATAATTTTTCCTCAAGTGAAGTGAGAAGAAAAATAAATGAATATCTAACATCACAACTAAAGCTATCAGGGTTTATCGAGTTGAAAGAAGGTTTCAATCTTTTTCTATGAAATTGAGAAGCTTCAAGGAATAAAAATTCAACTTCGAATTTGAAACATCAATCAAGAACAAAGTTCAGCTCGACATCCCTGAAGCATACACGGGCGTCTGTGTTTTCATCTTGATATCAGAGATCGACACGTACGCCCATGCCGCCGCACGATCCATGATACACATTAACACAACGTACTCTACTTTACTCAGTCATTTAGTTTTAAATATTTGCAAATAAAAATGTCCACCCACATCTTGACTCTTGCTTACCTTTTTCCTCGTCGCTTGCTATTAGACATACATAGATTATTTTCACTTTTTGTCCATTTGTTACGAAAGCCGAGCACACCGAAAGCAACATTTCCAAAGTGTATCGATCTCGTTTGAATACCATTTTTTCGTGTAAATAAAAAAAAGTTTCTCTAAAATGTTAGCCGCGCGCGCGAACGACGATTGGAGCAAATTTATTTAGAAAAACGTTATGCAAAAATAGCATCGAATGTAATCTATAAAAAACTTTATTTTTCTTTCTTTTACATAGACTTCTCCAGGAAGAGTTTTAGTTTAGACATTAAGTATCACAGACATAATATATTGTAGTCGGATATTTTTATGCACATAGCACTTGGTTGACTAATTGAAATTATTATCATTTTTCCACATTGATCGTATGACTAAAGATATGTTTGAGTTTGATACATAAATAACTTAGAAGTTTGTGTTGCAATCACAACTAAGATCATAAGATGCAATGTCAAGCTCATATTTTAATAACATTCTATTTACGGAACAAAATTATTGAACAATTTACTGATACAAATTAATGATGCTTATGATTCTGCCTGCTCTCGATTACTTAATGTACTCTTATGTTGTGTTGTTGTATTAAAAATAATCACAAATTAAGGTCATTTATGAAAAAAGATCTTTTATAATGATCTGCCATCATTTATCAACGTTGAAATATGTTGTGTGTGAAATTTGCATTTCAAGAAATCCTTGATATGATTACTCGCTTTGTGGAATATCAAAAGCATTGGCAGTCAATGAATAACTTGTTGTGTTATATGAAAATTGCTCATTTATTGGAAAATGAGAATATTAATATGTATCGAAGGCAGTGGTGGTGGCTGTTGCAGTATCATTGATAATGGTTTTGGAACATGTTTATATGCTACAACGTCACTGAGTTCTCTCTCCCTTCTGGTAAGATAAACCATTATGTATAAATTTATTACGTTCTGGTACAGTTTTAATGAACATGCTTTTGGCCATTTTTTACTCGCATTTTCCACTCATCGTTTAAAGAGAAATCCGAAAAAGGGTAACATGAAAAGTCATTTGAAATGACAAAATTATGTAAATTGTGATCTCGATAAATTTGATAATATTAATAATAATAATCAAGATACTTTGTTTCTTTTCATATTAAAAGGTATAATTTTGGGGGTAAAAAGAAGACGTAAAATCATCTACAAAAAATAAATAAAGAAAAAAATGAAGTTGCGTAAAGATTTTGTTGGCAAGTGAAAGCGTTTGAAATTCTCGGAAGTGATCAGCTACGATCTGGAGATTATTTAGTTAAAGAAATCTTCTTACCATTTCAAATGCGCTTTTAAACGGTTTTTCTGACGATTTCAATTTTTTTTTGTTGTTCGTAGAGCACGGATTCGCTGTCTTATGTAAATTTCTTTTTTTTTGACTATCTACTCCAATTTCCATCAATACGACGCGCAATGCAATTTCGAGCGTGAAAAACAGAAAGCGAAAATGATGACAAAAGCGATCAAAATTCGATCGAAAGTGTGATGTAAAAGGCATAAAAATGAATGAAGCGAAAAGAGTTTCTGTGATATTTTTTTTCGTTGCCTTCCATCACTGAGCGCTTGTTTAAATTGATTCAATTAAACTGTTCAGTTGAAGTCGAAGGAAAAAACTCGACGCAATGATGCCAAAATTCACTCGTGAATGAATCGATCGGTGTGACTTTTCCCTCCCGAAAAAAGAAATATAAAAATATCTTCGCATAACAAAGTCAATTTTCTTCTCAAAAAAGAAAATAAATTTCTGTGGCTCACCCATAAATTATTTAATCAATTATTTCGTCTTGATCTAATTAACAGTTCAATAAAAAACAAGACTTTCGATTTCAGTAATAATCAGGTTTTGTACCCGCAAACGCTTCGTAAGAAAAAGCGAAATGAAATCTTAATAATGAAAAGAAAATATTTAAATTTCTTAAACTAAATCAACTGAAGTCAAAGAAAAAATGTTCTTATCTCCATTACTTATAAGAAGTGCCTTAAGCAAACAACTTCCCACAATAAAAAGTTTCACCAAAAAATAAGAATAAGAAAAAGAGTGCAAGTATCGTTGATCAGAACATTTTTTACGATCATCAGTTAACTTTAATTCGAAGTTATTTGTTACAATTTCCTCATGCAGTGAAGTTTCTTTCATTGCATCGTACGAAATGTTAATGATAAGAAATCAACGACATTACGTTAAACGTTTCACTTTCGTTTTACCGTCAGCAGTTATACTGCTACTCTGCCATCGACTCTTCATACGTTACTTCGTCTTGGGAGAAGCAAAACTAGAGCACTTTTTTATTTTCATGTGCTCTGTGCCAACCAACTACCGCTTGTGGACTTTGTGAAAGTGATTCTTTTTTAATTTAACGAGACGGTTGATTTTTTTTTCTCTTCCAACTTCTCCTTCGCTTTAATGTTGTGAAACTAAATCAGTTTCATATGACGCGATAAAGTTTTTCCATATCAATGATTTTCAAAGTTGTTTCTCTTTTCTCATTTACTTACTAGTCGATGAAGTTTTATCTTAACGTTAAAGCTTGAATTTGAAATATTTAACCTGGTGATATTGTGTGGAAGCAACTTGCATATTATGTGTGAATGAATTTGATTTTAATATCTGCTTTAATAATTTAATGTCATCACACGAAACTTGAATGCGTTTGAACGGATTCGAACAGCTGTCAATTAAATTCTAATTAAATGAATCGCTTGCATATGTAAAGTCACAAGAAAATAACCGGCACTTTATATTCCGATAACTGCTTTTTCGTGTAATTAAAAAATTACAAGAACACTTGCAAAGAAACATTTTTCCGTCACTCACTCAATAAGGTAAAGAGTGTAAAATAAGTATTTAAATAATTTAATTAGCATTTATTTTATTGTCGAAGCCGATAGACAACTCAAGCCAAGAAGTCTCATTGAATAAAAGTCTTAAAAAATTGTGTGTTCAATTACATTCTACTGATATTTATTTATATGTTAATTTAGTAGAAAAAATGAGACTCGAGAAAAGCAAAATTAATTTTATAACTCAACTCGACAAATTAATTTTTTTATGGATTAGGAAAAAAAGCGTGTCTGATACCAATTGCAATCAATTTACTAGTCGCTATAAAACAGTGAAAAAGTCATCTCTAAACAGCCTAATCCCCATTGGTGGAATATGAAATGAAGAAGGCGGGCATCTTCAAAAGTAAATTAGCTTTAATTATGTATACACTTGTGAGCGCTGTGTATTCTCTCTATCAAATATCGTCATGGATTTTTTTTGTATGTTTGAATTGTAGAGAAAAAATAGAGAAACACAATGTGGAGACGTGAATGGAGAACTGTAGATGGAGGGAGAGAGAACGACACGAAAAAAAAGTAAAATAAAATTCAATTATTGAAGATGATAAATTTTTCGTTCGACGACATTTTAACAGTTGAGCGATGATTTTGTTATGTTAGTTAAGCAAACAACCTACATAGTCTCTCTAAAAGACTTCGATTGTATTTCAAACTTGACTTTCGTTATGAATAATAAATAAAATATCATTTCAACTCTCACAAAGGCAGGCAAAAACTGTCAAAATTCATTTATAGTTGTGTTACTGCTTTTAACAACTTTATAACATTTAAAAGTTAGAAATAAAATATTTTTCACACCAGTTCATTAATTGAGATATTCCGAAGTTTAAGGATTAATTTAAACATAATTTATGATGTTATGAACGACATTTAAAGCTTTTTTCTAACGCGATACTTATATATTCAGAGCGATTGCAAACGAGAGCTTAAACATATTATGCAACATCTTTTAATTACCTTCCATCTTTTATATGCATCGCTTCAATTTAAATTGCAAGCCTTGTTATCATTAATTTATATGAATAAATACGTGATGCAATTTCACTATTCACCGAGGCAAATTAACCTGATGGTGAAGAAACTGGAGTAGTATTTTTTTTACTACCAGCTACTGCATGTTGCTTTGTACAAACGATTTTCATGTGAAAGTGATTATTTATAGATCGGGCAGATAAATACGGCGATGCATCAAAGTGTTGTGAAACTAAATCAATTAAACGATTAAAGTTTACTATTAACTATTTTTTAATCTTCGAATGATTTTTTTTTTCCTTTGCTGTGGAATTTGAAAACATGAAACTTGGAAACTTAAGTTAAACATCTTGCTGTGCTTCTCTCAATCTTCTTTGTTTTCATTGTCTTCTTTATTTTTGAATCGTGTTGTGGGCCCTCAAACTGAACCACTAAAAAATATTTCGCTTTTGAAAGTTGGATATCACAACAGTTAATTGCCTGTAGTTGGATGTTAAATGAGCGAATTGCATTGTTGAACTTAACATATCTGAGTAAATATGTTGAAGGTTTAACATTGCACATCATAAGATGTTTAGTGGTACAATATGTCAAGCTGTGCATCGGAACGAACCTTCGCTTTAAAATATTTTGATTAAATATTAATTCAAAATGAATTATAAATAAATAAAGAAAATGTTGAAATGATGAATGTTGAAGCGATAACATGAACAAGAAAGGAAAATGAAAGCGCAAGTCACGTAATGATTGCGATGATGGCAATAAGAATTGACATCAATTAATTCTGTTTGTGAGCGACTTCTAGCATGAGAACCAACTCTCCACACAGTCTGCATAATGTCTGGGGCTCGATTCATGAACATTCCACGAAATGACAAAACTAAAGTTGATTTTAATTTCTTTTTATGACTTGAGAATCATTTACATTCAGCTTGTTTGCTTTTATTTTTCGATTGCAATCACATTTTTTTTGTCTTTCGTGGTTTCATGTTGCAGAAGCTCCAACTTTATATGAATTCTTGATATCGTGGATACATTAAAGGAAAAAGAAAGAGTTTCTGTTGAAGTCAGTCGATGACCAGAAAATCTGCTCCCGATTTTCAGGGTAAGTTCAATGATTACGTCTTTAGACTCTTAATGAAGCGGAATTAAAGTTAAAAGTCGTTTGACAAACTTTACAAACAAATTTACTTGACTTTTGTATATTTTTATGAAATGAACAAAAAAAAAGAGCAAAATAAGAAATGAGAAAAATATTTAAATAATCTTGATAAAGCAATGAAATTTACATTTAAGAAAATATAATGGGAAAACGAGTGATAAGGAGATAAAAGAAGTATAACGAATAATTTAATGCACTCGCTGTTACGGTGAGCTACGGTAGCTTGACTCTACCTCTAGAAAATGCCAATGATAAGGAAAAACTGCTTTCTTTATTTCATCCATTGAAAATTGAAATTCCACTTCTTTTTTAACAAGAAATGAGATATTGAAGATCATCATTGGCAGGTTAATGGACTACATGATAGCTTTTCGCTTCAACAATGTCTTGCATAAAGTTTCTGCTCGCGCGCTCGCCATCAAACGACTTGCAATTTAAAGTTATTGAAGTAATTTCACTAAAGTGCCTCGTAGCATCATTTACTCCACAAAAATAAAAAAAAACTTTGCATTGCTAAAGCAATAGTTGGAAATTATTTCAAAACGATTTTGTGTGACGCCTCGTCACGACCTCGGCACGTGCTACAACTATTCTTCAATAGAAATCAAATCGCATCCATGATACCCAGGAATTATTTAGATCGAAAGAAATGAGTCTTTCATCTCGCTTGTTTGAATATCGTTTATCATCAGCATCAATTTTTATATTTTTCTATTCAAAAGTTGAATCGATATTGCGAAAGAAAAAGCGTGGACTATGAACTTTAAATGAGAATAAAAAAAATCATCAGGCAACTAGAAAATGGAAAATAAATTTCATGCTTCGTCGAATTACGTTATTGATCTCTTTTAAATTTGTTCCTAGGTCAATTATGGTTGTTTTGGTAATGAATTTTCCTGCACTCGTCCAAGAGACGTGCTAATTTGTTGTGATTTTGAACAGTTCATAGATAATTTTAAATTGATTACTTCGTTAAAGAATGAAATCTTCTTAAGAAACTAAAACCATGATTCAATGACAAGTGGGTGGAGGAATTCTTAAAGTATTTTTATTGTTTCGTGCTATTTAGCTTCACCATCAATTAAGCAGTTTGATCTCCCGAAATTGTTACGGAACCTTGATAAATAAAATTCGTTCAATCTTCGCGCCGTAAACAAGCTCAACAACAAACAGATATCGACAAAAGACTTTGAACAAGATATAAAGAGAGAAGAAAAAAAAATCCCAATTTAATCGAATGGCAACCTCATTTGTTGCCTTCAACGGTTACGCTATGCTATTTTCTGTAATTAAAAATTGTAAATGCACACAAAAATTTGAATCGATTAAAATCTTTTATATATCAGTAAATAGTTTACGGCTGGTTAAGAGCCAACAATACAAGAGTTGAAAAATATTTTTTAATTATTTATGTATAACATGTTGGGTTGTTATGGGCTTTAAATAAGTTTGTTAAAACTTTACTTGAGATGATTTATTTATTATTTTAGCATCTAAATAAATAAGACTTAAACTTTTAACCTCGCCATCGTCACAGTCTAATGTTTTCATTTTCTTGTTCCAATTTAGCTTATTAAGCATGCTGATTGTTGTTTGCAAATTTTCATGTGAGGCATAATAAGAAAAAGAAATATTTTTAAAAGGTGTTGTCAATAAATTAACACCCTGATGATTCATTTGCAACTTTTATTTTTGCCCACTGGTCGATATTTTATTTTACTTTTCTTGTTTTCCTCTATGATCTCGAACAATTGTTTAATTTGCATATTTTATAACTATTCATGCTGCATGGCGTCTAAAGCGCATAAGCGCTCATTGATTCAAGACAGAGGCTATTGCAAAAATTTTAAATAATCGATTGCATAACTGGTGAGATGAAAATTCATTTCGTTCTGCTTGATTCGCGCTCTTTATGTTATTTTTTTTCTGTTTAGAAATGAAGTTCAATGAGTGTTTAGCAAACGGAATTTAATTTAATTGAGTTAACGAAGTAAAGGATCTCGCAATTTTATAGATCGCTTTTGAATTCTTTTGAAGGTGTAACTAATTCTTGAAAAAATGTGAATGCAGTTCATTGTCACCTGATTTTATTTTTCTGATTAAAACCATTGTGACTACTTCGGTTAAAGGTTGGATGCAAATAAGCACTGCTAATACTCGTAGTAGCAGCCATAATTCATTTTCGAAATGATATAAATTTCCATTATGATACTCACTTACAACTTGTAAGCTCGCTCCATTAATATCTCGCACAACACAAATGGCTTGTAATGTTCAGTCGATTTATGAAATGAAGTGTCTGTAACGCTTCTAATCATCTCGTCTGTTGGATGCAAGCTTGGAACATGTTTTACTATCTTCAAGCAACAGAAACAAAAACTAAATGTTTTCAAAATCATCGAGAAAATACTTTTTATGTGCTTTAGTGAACGAGTCGGGCTAACGATTTATTTATTGAAAGTAAAGTAAAGTTCATGTTTGTAAAAATATCTGCTTTATTATCAAAAGGAGCGAACTAAGTGTTGTCTGATTTGCTTTCGGGGGGAGCTTGCACCACCACACAATTTATTGAACATTAATGATTTAAAGAGCTTTATTAAACAAGAAAAAAAATTTTTTTTTTTACTTCTTTCATAACTACAACAGCAGCAGCGACAAGCACGAATAGAGCTCCACAAACGACCAGCTGCCTCAAATTGCAATTGAAGATTTGTTACCGATATGAAAGTAAACTCCTATAGACACACCTTATATCTTTAAGGCGAACACAGAAACAACAAGAGGGATTTAAAGCTAATGGACAGTGGCGTTCAATTACAATAAACGACGACGTTTATGTTTTAGTCCAATATCAGTTTTTTTTGTTCGCTTCTTTTATATGTCCGCCACTCAAAACAATAAACAACGACAGTCGTCTTATGATACGTTTGCATAATTCTCCCGCACACTATTGTTGCCACAGTTTTCAATATAAATAATTCCGGAATCATTTTGATAAAAAAAATACTCATAAATTCATATCATTGTTGAATAATTAATAATAGCGAAGAATTTATACGACCAACATATTTCTTTTCTTCACTTTTAAGAAAACGAGTAAGCAAATAAAAACCAGTTGATGTAAGTTAGGTGGGTTGGTTGGTTGGCTGGTTGGCTCGTACTGTTGCTGGTTGTGAATCAGATCGACAAAAATCCTGTCCACCTGATTTATCTCTCATTTGTTACAGTTTTTTTAATGCACTTATGAAATCATTATCGCAGATAGATTGAGAAACATCATCGAATTACGATCGCGCGCGATAACATTAAATATCTCGCATTTTAATTTCTAATGAGATGAAAGTTATACATTCTTCAATCGTGCATAATGTTCACAATGCAATGAGCTGTAATTGTGCAACACAAAGCTCATCTATATTCCAATTCTCTTCAATGATAATTGAGTCATTTTTTAATCCATATTGGACAATTGAAGGCTTTTTATTTTATTTTCTCTTCTTAAACGAAGACTTGAAATCGGCAACAATGGCAGAAGAAAGAAACTTGCACAAGAATGTGTCAAACTTTATTTTGCATTGTATGCTGAATCAATTTTACTTCGTTTTGATAAAAGTCTTTTGGATGTTATGCTTTGCCCATAACAAGCGCTAGAGGAGAAAATGTTAATCGTTATAGTTTTTCGAAAGCATTGTACATATCTGCTTATGCTCAAAGCATCATAATGAAGATATTTTTCTTCTGGCTGCATTTTGTTTTTTGAAAATTGCGATAAAGTGGATAATCATAATGAAGCCAACAAAACAGTCACAAATCTATGTGCGCCTGCCAATGATATTTACGATTATTTCTAAACTATTGTTCGCAATTGTCAAACGAATATAAGAAAGAAAGAGAAAGAATGAGACGAAGGAGAAATATATTGTTAAATGTCGCGCATATGCAAAACTTCTCTCTTAATATTATTGAGTCAATATCGCGAAGGTCTAATTAGCATAAAAGACAATAGACGGACGAAGAATTTATTTACTTATTGATCATTTGACTCGTTTGTGTGTTCTGCTTTCAACCCGCGTTTTGAGCAGCATGCGACAATTGATTGAAGTTGTGGCAAAGAAAAACATCAGAAACATCATGTTCTTCAACAGATCTTTTTGTCAGACTGGCAAGTGATGGAATATCAATCTTCGCTTGTTACTCTGTTGCTGGTTATTAATTTTTTTAAGAAGAATGTATTGGAGATAAAGATGGCAATTAAAAATTTGCTAGAAGTTTTATGCTAAATAAGTAATTATTTTAAATTATCTGCATAAAATTAATATCCAGTGCAGTGTCTGCAGTGAAATTTTACAATTATTGCTTAAGTAGAATTTTTTTTCTGATTACAATGAAAACATGACATTCACTTGTAAGATTTCAAAAATAAATTAAAATATAAAGACAACAGCTAAGTTTCCCTTCTCCTTAATATAGGTACTTTAAGCTTTTTTATCTCATTTAAAACTTCCGATTTTCGCCAATAAGCTACTTAAGTCGCACGCAATTCTCATTCGACCCCGAACCGCCTATCAAATTTATATGGACTCCGCAACATTTATTGACATTGGTAAACAGGAACTCATGTATTTCACGCCATATGCAAACGACATATACACAACTAATTATTATGTAAATAAGAGAAGTCACTTGGGGCAAAGGCTTTATTACATTTTTGTATAAGATTTCTATTATAGATGAAGAAATATTTAACTTTTTTTTGCGGTGAATCATTCCTTTCTTTTCGTACAAGCCATTCATTGAAGTCAAAGCTCAGAGTTTTCGAAGATGTGTAACACAATAAAGAACAGAAAAGGAATAACAAGACATATGATTTATTTTAAAGACTCGGCTTTTTAATAAGCCTTTATATTACGTTTTTGTGCTGTGGCTTGTGATGTTGTGGCATCTAAATCATACTGAGCTCGAGCGAAAGCCTCTAACCATCTTTCTTTGACAAAGAGACTGATCGACAAAATAATAAAAAGCTCGTTCACTTTATTGTCACTTATCCAATTTATATTATGCGGCTTAGATAGAGCTCGGAATATTCCTAATTCGAAACTAACAGAGAGTGACTTCAAAAAGATGTATTTGGAAGTTTAAAAAAATTCCATAACTGTAACTTTCTTTATGGCAATTTTTATTCATTCAAAAAGAGTTTTTCTTGCTTTAGCGCGTCGTTGTATATGAGAAGAATTTTTCTTGCAATCGAGATTGGCTTTGGAATGTTAACATAAGTATCAAAGTAACGTTTATAAAAAATTTTCAACTTCATCAACTAATGAGACATTTAAAAATTTAATGAGAAAAGTCAAGAACATCTAAGGTAAGTCAAATGTTTGAAAGATTTCCAATTCAGAATACTTTTCTACTTTTAAAAAGTTTTTTTCATCCCTCAGTGAAACAAAATTAGGAATTTGGGAGAAAACAACTAAATTATGCCAATCTGTAAATGTTCTTCGAAATGTCATGACAATCATAGTCATCGTCTACCAATCTCATGTGCCAGACCATGTACAAGTCCTTGCCAAATGAAACCAATATGTCCAGTTGATAATTTTCGATACAGAGATACTTGCTGCAGTTGTAACAAATGTAGCCCAAAATCTTGTTGTGAATTGAAAAGAAAATCATGCTGCAAACCAAAAAGTCCTTGTCGTGTTATCGAATGTAAACCATCTTGTTCCAAAAGTTGTTGTTCTCAGAAGAAGAGCGGTAGACCGGGGATACTGAGAAAAGGGAAGACTTTTGGAAAGCCTATCGTATCAAAAACATGTTGTACACAATCTTGTGCTACTAAAAGAAGTAACAGCTGCGGTCCATCAAATTGTTGTTCAAAACTTAATCAAAGGGTTTGTTATCGATGTCAAAAATTCGAATGCATATGCTAATAGATAAAAGAATTCTTAAACACATCGGCAGTTAATTAAAAGAAACTAAATAAAATTAAATAACTTGTTGAGTATCAACATAAATGTTTAAGTTTTTCATTTCTTTGTCACACAATGTGTGTCCATTTTCCAGGCTTGTTTACTTGTTACGTTACAAGAATATTTACTTATTCAATGGAAATTATTCAGAGGCCTCATAAAACAAGGTAACGTAACACTCTTTGATCCATCTCTAAACAATCGGAAATTGTTATGTAAAAGTAAAGTCAAGTCAGGCTCTGGAAGAGACGACAAAGACAAAGACAACAGAAAATGGCAATTATTTCTTTATCACACGACTAAAAGAGAAATGTTAACGCGCTTGACAGATTTCATTATCCAATGGTCACATAAAAGCGCGCGCTTTAATCATAGAGCACCCGAATGACTAACAACGATTTTCTTTCGATTCAATTTAATTGCCTTCGTATATCGTTAAAATTGAAATGTGAATTGTAGGAGCGCAAGCTACTCGCAAATTGTCAGATTTCTCAGATGGCTTTTGATGTTTCAATTCCGAAATTGAGTTTTTTTTCTCTCTCTTTATTTCTTTCTTTTTTCATTCAATTTACAGCGCCAAATATGTCATGCGAGCTCTGTTTTTCTTTTTGTTCTTTACACAACAAACTATAATTTGATTTAGAGTGAAAATAAAGCAGCAAACTGAAAGAGGTAAGTCATTGAAACGAGCTGCTGCTGTTGCTGCAAATCACTACTTCCACCGATTATTGACTCTTTGTTTGCCAGTCAAATTGTTGAGTAGATTATCATCTTGTGTCTGTGATGCCAACTCTTCATCAATCAACAACTCAAAGTTTCCTAAATTCTCAGCATTTGGAATTTTATTCCATCGAACACTGAAATGAAATTTCTTTCTTCATATTTTCAAAATAATTAGCCAAACACAAGGAAGAAGAAAATATTGCATTAATTGATTGTCTTTCTTGCTTGTCTTTGGGTTGTTTTTGTTTCATCTTCTTACTCTGGAATGCCTTCGGGCGGCAGCACTACATTCAAAATATTGTCGATCAATTTGTACTTTAAGATTCTGTCATTAACCGTAGTTGATGTAAGCGACGGCGAAGCATTTACCTCCACCAGCCAAGCTTTTAAATTGTTATCAATAATTATGTCATAACCATAACACTCGAAACAGTGACGATCGCTTGCCATAACAGGTTGAACAGCTTTCAATGAATGTACAATCAACCAATTGATGCCACCAAAGAGCTTTTCTGTCACTTTTTTCCCTTTCGTGCCCTCCAAAAACAACTTCAAATTCTGTACGCTCCATTTGCCACCGTGCAAGTTGTTGTATTCACCCTTGAAAACGAAAACGAACGCATATCGAAAACGTTGTATGTAATGAGATCAATTTGAATTGGTAATGAAGTTAATTTTAAGAGGGGGAAGACGAATGATTGTTTAACTTACGCCGGTTTTTTGAACTGACACATTCGTAAGATGAACGTACATGTTGTCTAACTCGGTGACACTCGTGTCGTATTTAACCGTACAAAAACGACAAAATCCCAGCTTAAAAAGATAAGCTTTTAGTGGACGAAATGATGTCACCAGCACATACAAACGGAGGTCGAACTTTTTGCCGCCGATCAGAAGTGGATTATCGATATATCGAGAGATAACGTAACTTTCCTTACCAATCGCTGGATGGAATGGAGTTTTCGCTTCACGTGACCAACGTTTAAGCTTACTGAGTTTATTAATTAAGAAAATTCCAGCTCCTTGTGATTTTCCAGTTGGTTTCATAATCCAAGTGCTTTGAGTGTTCTTTCGATATTCTTCCACAAACATGTTGTAATCTAAATTTAAGTTTTAAATTAAAAATAAACTTTGCTTAATATAAATTAAGTAAAATTTCCACCTGCAGGAAGTACAAATGTTACTGGAATAAAGTCAAGATACAAATATTTAACTCCATGCATTCCACCATCATTAACTTTCTCAGCCAATGGACTTCCATCACGTTCCAAATCCTTTCGATATCTTTTAATGTTTTTTACGAGTAAATCTTTACGAGATAACTCATAATGATTGGGGAAATGATTGATGAGTCTAAAATATGATTTTTATAAGTTTAAAATTGATGGAGTGATGAGTTTGCTTACTGATTATCATGCATTCGATATCCTGAATCAACACTGAAAATATTTCTGCATGTTTGAGTGCCAGCCCAATAAAAATTCCAATCATCATCAGCAGTGACTTGTGACCATCCTCGCTTTTCAAAGTTGTTTAATAAAACCGATTTATCCATATCAGAACAGAAACAAATTTTAAGGCGTTGATTCTCATTGTGAATGATTCTAAAATATGCAATTGACGATGAATTGAATGTGGGAGTGAAATTTAAATAAATTCTCGTGACTTTTACCTGCCGTACAACGACGATAGACTTGCTGGAGTCATTCGTTTGCTGTTATCGTGAGCCATTTTATGTCTAAAAAAATTTAAAAATGCCCTTAAAGAAATCAACAAGATAAACACTTTTTCACGGTTGTCAAGGAAATTTTTAAAATGTTTAATAAATTTCCCGGGAAACGTAAAACAAACAGCAAACATTGAATTGCATTCCGCTAAAGAATATTTACATGAAAAAATTAATGTCACTATGGAGATGCAGTTTCAATCAATTAGCGATCCGCCCAGACCTTCATTAACGTCATGGAATCAATTGAACTCGCTTTTCATTCAAAGCGTAAAGACAACAAAAGGCAAGAGCAAGTAAACAAGCGTGGAGAACGTGAAAGATAGGCTCGAAGAAATATCAGTGAAAAAGCAATTTTAAATGTAGACATTAATTAAAACTTAATACTCATAAATGGTTATTTAAATTGCAGTATTCAATCGCAATAAGGCTTCAAATGCGTTACCGCTTTAGGACAAAACACATTTGAAATCATTAAGCTACGCTTTTCTACACTAAACTCAACTTGAATGCATTTTTCAAAAACATTTATTCTCGTGCAATCTTCTCGACTTGCTTCATAGACCAATACAAAATGAAAAATATATGCAAATTGAAATATGGAGCAATTGTTAAGCGCTGGGAGATAAACATTGTACAAAAGAGGTAAAGATGCTTGTATAAGAATGGTTATGGTTATGGCCGAAGAAAAATCGTCTGGTAAGGAGAAGAAAATATTTTTTGTTTTGTTTTCTTTTGAGAGCAGCTCTTCTCTTTATTTGTAAGGCAATAATTTATATTTAACACGAACAGTTTGAACTATGATCACAATAAGGAAACTACAATACTCATAAATAATAAAAGTAGTCGAGATTGTGACCAAAGAAATCGAATAAAAACTTTTTTTAAGGAAACGAAATTTTTCTTTGCTTTGTTTTGATGAAAAACGGTAAAAGAAAGACGAAAAACTTTTTTTCGGATTTCTAAAGTACAATAAGAGCTCAAACAGTTTTCGGAGCATTCTTCTATACTTCCTAATTCTTCCTACTTTAAAGTGCTCAAAGAGACAATTATGGGAATATCCTCAAGTAAGGTTTAACTAACAATTCATACAAAGTGTTTTGAGGCCTTCAGCAAATATTTTGGTATTATTACTTATAGAAAAATATTTAAAGTGTGATAATGGTTGAGATATTATTTATTGATCACGACGATGATATCGATAGTTAAAGTGAGATAAGCTCGACTCTTAACATGCCTATTGTCAACTATTGTATGCATTTTTTAAAGCGATATTCATATCGATAAATTTATGACTGTACGAGAGAGCATTGTTTAAATAGTTTTCCTTTATTAAGTTATATTTCTTTGTGAAATGTATTACCATTGTGCATGACTTATCGTCATCTTAAGTGGTTAAATATCTTTATAATTTCACTTTATTCAGCACTTGAATGTGGTTTTTTGATTTGTTATCTTGACATAATTTCCAACTTATTTAATTCCCTTTTAACCTCTCAGAAGCTTCTGTTTCGACTTTCAAATTAATGCATTGATAATAAATTTTCTTTATGCAAAATATTCAGAATTGAGTTCACTTTATTAATTAATGTAGATCAGAGAATTACTCTTCATTGAGTACTCACAAATTATGTTAATTTTTCTATCCAATCACATGCTTGTTAGATAATTAAGTTTCAAGTACATCAACAGTATTTTTCGATATGCATTAATTCAGGTTACATCATTCTCAGCTTCATGTGATCGTTCAACGAGCTTTTAAAAATCTCATTTTCACTCCCTTTTCATTTCGCGACTCTAGACTTCAAATGGGCTGCTTAATTTGCATAATTATGATGTATCAACGAAAATATTACAGCAATTCTGATTTGCGAACTTGTGGTGTGCAATGTTAACAACATCGCTTAGGATTTTTTTAGTTCTCTCTTTCGTCTTCGTTAATTGAAATTTCTCATGAAATGGGCTCAACGACGTTGATACCGTCAACTCAATGTTTATCGGCGTTTGCAACACATTTTGTGTGATTGAGTTTTGCGGTCGTAAAGAGCTTACATAAATCAACGCTGAGTAATCTTAGACATGCAAAATACGAACACAGGATGTTCACTTAGTGTTGTTGAAATCTTTAATTTTATGGCGGTAAAAAACATCTATTAGCAGCAATGTTGAGCTCGCTCATCATTAGATGATTTAGCAGTTAAATGGCATTGACGTAAAGGGAATGAGTAAAGTTTATGTGATGAATTTCATGAATATTTTGTACAAAATTCGGGAGAAATGAAATTGTTTTAGGAGTTTTAGTTAGAAATCACCACTACTTAGATTGCAATGCAAATTATAATTATTTGATGTTGTTTCGCTAAAATTCTTCGAGCATTCAGCTTAAGAAATGCCAAGTCATAAACATAAATATTTTTAATATTCACCAGAGGCAGTCAGAATGTTCATTATATGCATCAATAAAAATCAGCAGAAGTAGAAATGTAAGCTAATGCTCGATTAATAGTAATCAGTACTATAAAATGTGATTTATATTTTTAATTACAGTATAACTTCCACCACCAGTGATTTAACTGTTAAACTTCGAGCATTAGGTGAATAGGAAGTGATTCGTAATCACAAAAGAAAAAAAATTGATGCAAAATATCTGCATAAATAAATATTTACGTATTTATACCCATAAATAGGAAAAAAATGGTCACTAAATCACTCGAACGAATGCAAACTTTCATTTCGTTTTGTCAAGCGATGCTGAAAATTTTCAGTCTATATGATTTTATGATTTTAATTATTAGATTATTAAGATTTGCATTGAAGAATGTGTCATTGAGTGGCCTTTTATATGTACATACATATATATTTTTTTATCTCACCTAAACTCAATCTAAAGCTTTGAGCTTAGCACATTCACGAGATCAGACTTGTTGGCCTTCCGTCCAATAGCCTCAGTTCACCCCAAGCAGAGAAGCATATTATATATTGTGGGAGGATTTTATGTAACGTCGAGTAACGTCTAATCATATTCAATCGATGTTGTATTAGCAATTCTTATAGTCTACCATTATCGATCGTATTCGAACATTATTTCTTTTTATTGCTCCATTTTTCACTCTAGTTAGCTTAACTCGCTTTCGCGTCGTCTAATTATCAGTCAAACATCGGGAAATTTAAGTTTGAAAGAAAACCTTGATCGAAAAATAATAATAAAATAATCATGTTTCCATTCAACATCTGTGTCAAAGCAAGAAACCATTGGATTGCACATTAATGTTAATGTTGCTAAGCCATATTTTGGGATCCAAATGAAACACTCTGATATGATATGTATATGAATTTGTCTCAATATCCAGCTCTAGATTATAATTATCATTTCATATAAATGATATTACTCAATATCGAATGTTGCACCGTCGTTTGTTACATATAAAATGAATTAAAAAGGAGAGAGAGAAAGAAGGTCTGCAAACTATTACATTCTTCTGATGCGAATATGACGAGCGGGAGTGGTGTGGCTATATTGTTAAAGGTGTGGTTCACCTCTAGCCGTTGTTATTATATTTTCAGACTTTGCTATTTTATAATTCGTATTTGATAACGGTATCCAAGGTTGTTTGCGAATGTCGAAAACGTAAAGATCATAAGCATGAGCAACTAGAACTAAGAACAAGTATCTGTTGCTGTTGTTTATCTTTTGTTTATTGTAGTCTTCCATTGGTTAAGTAGCTGGGTGATTGGTTTAAGTCAGAGGTGCTTAACTGCTTATTCATGATATAATTAAATTTTTTTTTTATCATTCATCTTAATCTTTACATTTTTATTCTTTTAATTTGTAATGTTGAAAATGGTTAATCACCACTGCAAGCATAAAAATTGCTTCATCTCGTTATTTACCTTTTGTTAATGGTTTTTCTGTTGCCTTGTTTGATTGCTTTTTTCTCCCCGAAAGGAAACTGTGTTACTGAAAAGTGAACACAAGAAGTGTTGCGACAAAAGAATTGTTTAACCTGCTAGAGGGCGATGAATGATAAGAATCTATTAAAACCAATAAACATTAGCGAGACACATTGTTCAAGTAAATCAGTTCAATCATGATACGTTCCCAGAACCATAAGTCATTTCATTGTTTTTGTTCATACTTAGAACTTATACCGAAATATCAACAAGCATAAATTATCAAAGAATTTAATTGCTTCTACATTTTTTATCATGAACTTAGCTCCTTCTTTTCATAAAGTAGAGACTAGAAATTGTTCGCGTGAACAAAGTGAAGCGAACAACAAAAAAAAGTCACTATTAACCTATAGCGTTCAATTAATTAATAAATTAACTTGCTAGTTTGAGCGCCCGAAAATCAGAGCTCATGGAGCGTGCCTCACTTTCCTATCCGGGAGCTGATTTCAATCAAAACGAGTTTTTTTTCTATCTTTATATTAATACTGGAGGCAAATTACAATATTTTAAATACTTATAATTTGTGTTTTATCTTTTTGCATGATTTTGTCAGTGCTAAGATCTCCAAGAAAGAAATCATTTTGCAATGCTTAGATTTCAGCATAAAGAAAATCAGACTTTTAATACAATTTAAGTCCCGTGCAAAAGCCATGTAAGGCATCATATATCATTTAACTTCTTTTCGTCGATGCAGCAGCCTATCCTGTGTATTATCTATTTGCAAAGCTCTTGATTCATACACTCGGACTTGTGGAGAGACAGACTAGGAATAAGAAAAAAAATGAAGAAAAAAAGCGAAAGCAAATGCGACTTTAATCGAAATCCAGTTCTTGGGCTTGTAAGACTGTTGGCAAGTTTAATTCATTTATTTAGGAGGAGAAAAGTACACGATCATGTCCGAAACATGAAAGACATAAAGAGGGAGAGCAATGCATACACCAGACATCGACATGTAATATTTAAAATACGATTTATTGCTGCTCTTCAAAATTAAAAGCGAAATTATTTGTCTAATGCCGACATCAAATAAATAAATAAAAAAGTTTCCGCAAAACATGAAAAATTACCTCTTCATATTCCTTCTCGTACATTATGTCGAAAGCGCTTTTAGTCCGGATTTGTTTTCTGCTGCTTCAACAAAATTGATTGTTGGGATTGCGACTTACTGCTTAACTGCATTTCTTTGTCAGTAATTAAACGAAATCTGTTGACCACCGACTGGTAAATCTCTTGATATTTTTCAGCGATGTACAAGTAACTGAACCATTAATTTACTTTCAACAGTCGCTGTTAACACACACTTAATGTTTTCTGATCCTTTAAATAACTGAGTAATGAAAATTATTTAAATTCTTTCATTTTGATTCGTCGCTTTCATCTGCAATGTCTGTGGCTTTCGTCTGAACTTTTGCTCGTCGTCTGTTTCAACTAGATTTATATGCATTTTCAATTTACCATGTAGCAATACTTTTTGTTACCTTCTCATATTTGATTTATTGATTTTATATGAGGAGACCACCAAGGGAAATGTGGAAAAGTAACAGAATCTACTTTTTTTTATACTTTCTCATCGAATCATAGTCGCAAATGTGTTGTTTGATGTTCGCCTATCGCCCGCGATTTCGACCTCAATGGAGCTCATAATTTACGGACTTATAATTATTTATTAAAAATCGTCTTGACATCGGGATGACGTTTTGAAATTAGAAAATATTGCTTTATAGCTTGCAATTTTTTTCTTTCTTTCTTTCATCTTCTATATATAAAGATATGCAAATCAAGGAAATAAGAGACGCTTTGAAGCCAAATGAATGAATGAATGAATGGAAATGTTGATGATGACGATGATGATGAAANATACTGGAGGCAAATTACAATATTTTAAATACTTATAATTTGTGTTTTATCTTTTTGCATGATTTTGTCAGTGCTAAGATCTCCAAGAAAGAAATCATTTTGCAATGCTTAGATTTCAGCATAAAGAAAATCAGACTTTTAATACAATTTAAGTCCCGTGCAAAAGCCATGTAAGGCATCATATATCATTTAACTTCTTTTCGTCGATGCAGCAGCCTATCCTGTGTATTATCTATTTGCAAAGCTCTTGATTCATACACTCGGACTTGTGGAGAGACAGACTAGGAATAAGAAAAAAAATGCGACTTTAAAGATATGCAAATCAAGGAAATAAGAGACGCTTTGAAGCCAAATGAATGAATGAATGAATGGAAATGTTGATGATGACGATGATGATGAAATAAGAAAAAAGAAAGAAATGAAATAATGCTAAATTGAGCACACTTTTCGATCTCCACCGTATATTTAAAGAGGAAACCTCTCTTTTCATCACCTCGAGGACATCACGCTTTTATTGATCTATGATGAACCTTAGTTGCAAATTCTCCAGCGCTATTTATTAGAAGGCATTACGCCAATCTCACTGCTTTCTTGCTTCAACAGCTATGCATCTGGGTGCTTTGGGTAATTGTTTAGATGCCAATGAGAGTGGCTTCTAACGAAGAGAGAAATAAAGTTGAATAGAAACTATAAAGAAGGAAAATTGGTGAATAGATCTCTGAAGCCGAAGCCTGTCATTACAGATTTTCAAAGCCTAAAGACATTGGGATGGAAGTAAATGGCAGTTAGTGGTAGAGATAAAAGAGAAGGAAAAAATATGGAGCAGAAAAAGGCAAGACAAGGCACTTCGTGAAACTTCCAAATTCAAGTAACAAGTACAAATTAAACAGAAGAAAGAATCTGAATGAGTGAATGTCATGCCAAAATCGATTCTCATGATAGTGAATAAAGTTTTATCAATGCAAAATGACAGAACGACCGCGAAAGATATTTTTAAGATGTGTTATTATCTGTTTTGACAGTTTAAAGTACGTTGATGGTGTGTTGTTTCGAAATCACGCGATAACACACGATCCAGATTCGATAATAACAGTTTTTATGATGCCATGGAATCTTTGTCTTATATTTAAAAATCTTCTGTTGTTTTTTATGACAAGTTTCGCTTGGCTGATTCGCTTTCTGTAGATCTTAATTAAGCGGTTTGGTGCGAAAAAGAGCTTAATGAATTAAATTGTGGTGAAGAGAGTTGATTTTAAGGAGATCGTAAACTTATAGCTTATATTATTTTGTTTCTTCAATACTTATTCCGAAAGAACTTTATGACTTTTGGTAACTATAAAAATCCTTTCAAACCCGATTTTTTTATGTAAAACTTTTAACGTCAAAAATGTACAAATTAAGACAACAGATTTTACGCAATTTCAGCTAAAACTAAATTACAGACATTTGAGAAATGTGCTTTTAAAAAATGCTTATTGAAATGACACGCTTCGACTAAAAATCTTATCCGTTGCTTCGCATTTTATTCGCCTCGTTATGGACCCAATTTAAGAAATTTCAAATTGGAGAGTACAAAAAAAAAGTCACAAGTCATCTTTAGATTGAAAGCGATTTTCTCCACCTTTTTGAATGGAGCAAACACACAAACTTGGTTATAAGATGAAATGAGATGAAAAAATATTTTAATATGTAAATTTTTTTGATTTTGTTTTTTTCATCTTAAATATGAAATAAATCAAAACTGGTTTGATCATGTTGGTTAGTGCTTCTTATATGATGATATTACTCTAACTTCAAATACCTTTTAATATCATTCAAAACTGATCAGTAAAATGTAAAATTATAATCCAAAGACTGTAACATGAAGAAGAAACAAAAAAAAAATTAAAGAGAGATGAATCGAATAACAAATTACAAAAGAGAAACATTGACATACTCGAAAAACGAGACAATCCATCAAATCACTTGAGCTCGCATTTTGTGTTTTGCGCTCGTCTCCTGGAATGTGAGAAGCTCGAATAAAGTCATTTGAAGGTTGATAAAAATCAGGGGAATTACTCATACTAAATGTTAAGATGTTATCGATATTAACCACACGAAGTTCATTTTATAAATATTTGAAGTCCCTGCTAATTAAGAATACTGATTTGTTCTTCAAACAAACCAATTTCGTTGAAGAATCAAAACGAAACAAGTTTGAAAGTCAAACATTTAGAATTGAATCTTCTCGATCTTCTTATTTTACCACCTTCGTGTGTCAATGTCTAACAACGTCGTCGTCACTTCACTTGCTCGTTTCACCTTCTCATTAATGTTGTCGTCAACAACGTACAATTTCTTAAGTTAAGACAACTTAAGTGTTGAACATTCTCGACTTAAAATTTCTTAATTTTCCTTGTTGCGTGATGATGGACAGTTTAAATATAATTCTTTAATCAGAGAAACTCGAATGAAAGTAACGACAATGAAGTTAAAATAATGAGCTTATGCAAATATTTCCTCCCTTCAAAATATCTACTTAAGAAAAATAAAAAGCATTTCTGAAATCGGCATTCAGTTCAATTTTCCCCCTGAAGATGATCGCCTGTAAAGGAAAACATTATTTATGATACGTTGACTCCAACAAAACATCATCATACACATTGTACAATGCATTATTACATCTTTAAAAGAACATAACTTTCATTTTCAATTTGGTGATCGTTCATTATGCTCTTTCCGAGATCAGGTGAAGGAAAATGTATTCAATAATTTCCCTTTGTTTGTTCCTACAAGGCATGTCAGAGCGAGTCTTATCTGAGTGAATAAGACGCAAATTAAATGATATACATTTTCTCAAACAACGTGAAACAAAAACTCTCTTCGCTTTGAACAGAAAAGTACACAATAAATTACGCGGAACTCAATTTCGCTCGCCATCGGCGACACCCAATATGAGGGAAGAGATTTTCAATGATCATAAATTTCTTGAATTATCATCGACATCAGTAATTTATTGAACACTTATTTCGTCAGGCTTTTGGTTAGCTTGTGATGCATTATTTCA
This sequence comes from Clunio marinus, assembly GCA_900005825.1. Lineage (NCBI taxonomy): Eukaryota > Metazoa > Arthropoda > Insecta > Diptera > Chironomidae > Clunio > Clunio marinus. The sequence goes on along the minus strand of CVRI01000020.1, from coordinate 3,156,312 downwards.
ATTTGCTGTGGCCATCCGGAGTCATATATTATTTTTAATTGAAACCCATACCCATCGATGATATGAAATTATGTTCTCCATCATCTGCAGCCGAATCTTTTTCGCTTTTTTTTCCTCGGTCCTCACGACGACATGAAGTTTATCTTTCAACGATTTCTTTTCGAGCGATAACTTAATCTCGTTTGTTTGGATCGCAGATTCGTTGCAAATATGATGAACGAAAATCTCCATCAATTTGCCTAATAAAAGTGTCACAATTTGTAATAAATTTATCCAAAAGATATTTAATTATTATTATTGCAGCATTGATTGAAATATTTCCAAGCTCTTTTCAAGAGAATTTGTTGACAATTTCTTTTACTTGTTCCTCGTTCACTTTTGAGATTTGTGGTGCTGGTGGTGCAATCAGAAAAGAATTTTTTTTTTCGTTCGTCTTACTTTTCTCAACGAGCTACATAAATAATTTCTCAGTAATTCAGTCAAGCGATAAGATACTTTTTTATTATTATTTTCTTGTAGAATACGTAAGACCGAATCTGAGGTTGGATAAAGCGAAGAGCGACACGGAAAAATAAATATACACGAAACATAATAAAAATTTGGCGACCTGTGTGAGATTAAGTGAAAATAAACAAGAGGACTGTTTAATCGGAATGTTTTATTGCCTGGTTCTCTTTACGTAATTTCATGCATGGGATAACGGTCTTTCAATGGGAGTCAAGGATCTTCATCTCCCTGCTCGCATTAAGGTCTTGTTTGCTGCTATTTTATGGTATTTTCTGTTCATGTAAAGAAATTTTATTTCGATTTGGAATGCTTTGGTTCGGATAAGCTTCAGATGATTTGCCTGTTCATTTGCTTCTTTCCCTCATTTAAAGTCATAAAATATTTTAGTGACTTAATAAATGGAAATATAAATATGATCAGGCTTAATTTGTATCATTTTGAAGAGAAGACTTGTTCGAAAGTGTAGCTTGAGGCAAAAGGAAACTGTTCTCAACTTTCAGTATAATTGTTAATACGAAAATAATTCACTTGAAATTTCGACCAATTTCAGATGTTTAAGGTCTTGTTGAAGTCCTCCACCCTTTCTTAAAATAATTATTTCTATGAACGAACACACTCATTGAGTAAACAGCGATAAAACTTTCCACGATAAACAACCAATAAAATTTTACTCTGAAAATCATAATAATTTGCTTCTTCTTTGGACATAACATTAAATATTTATTCATTTTATTGAACCTCATTGTACTTAAATTAAATTTTCTCTCGCGCATAAAATATGAGCGAGATAATAATAAATATTTTGATAGCCAAAAAACTGATCAATTACATGGTAAGTCAAATGCTTGAACATCTGAGTGATTAAATATTAAAGGCAATAAATATTTATAGATGCAAATGATGGTTGTTAGAGCAACGCAAAATGTATGAAAAAAGATGAAAACAAATATTTACAAATACAAAATTTGAAGAAATATGCAAAAGCTTGCATCTCATTGTAAACAAACGATGTCGTGAAAATCAAAATTTGGGTTTGCATGACAAAAAGCTGCTTGGTAGACGGAAAAGATGATCGTAATTTTATAAACAAGTAGTAAATAATATTTTTTTCGGTATGTGTTTAAGACCCATTGTGTTTTGACATTTAAATCAAGAAAGAAGAGATTTTTACCCACGATTTTCATACGAAATTATATGGTCTCTCTTGAGCTTCTCATAATTGATGGTTTCGCGTTTCTAAGACTTCACCAGAAATTTATATTATTTTCGGGAGAGTTCAACGTACAGTCGTGTAATTTGAGGCACGAGAATATGATTGAAGTCATGAATTATTTTCTTTTGAATTAAATGGAAACCGTTTTTGAAGTTGATCGATAAGAAAGTGATTTAATCTTTAAGATTAATGTGAAGCTTCTTCTTCTTATTTTTCTTCTTCCTCTACTGCTGTACAGAATGCAATCTCATCAAAGAATATTCTATCATTAATCACAACGCAAAGCTATTATTGTTGTAAAATGTGCAATGAAAATACTTTTTTTTATAAAATAAAAATAAAAAGTTAAAAAGTGCCGTGCTGAAGTGCACATAACTTTCGCACTTTATGAAGCGTGAATAATTTTTCAGCAGCTTGAAAATTATTACAAGACACATGAATTTTGTAAGCGGCAGAGATATCGATGAGCATTAAGACAAGTCAATGAACGCTATATTGATGGATTCATAAATAATTTTTTTTTATTTCAATATCACCAGAAGACAAAAAATAATTCAGCAACGCATTGCGGCTTCTTTGATAATCGTGCACAGGAAAAGTTTTTTTTTTTGGGTAAAAGAAAGTGCATCGTGACGAGGACGACGTGAATTGAGAGAAAGAAAGATAACACATTGATTGTAACGAATGAATTCAGTTTTATTCTGTCCTCAATTATAATCACATAACAGCATGTTGAAAGTCATTGAAAACAATTGCAAATCGAAGATTTCGATGCTTTTAAAATTCGAATTTTATTTTTATTTTTCAACTGAAAAAGGAACACAAAACAAATGTAGCTTTTATGACCTTGCAATTGCCCTCACCGCGATCCGAAAGAAATTACGGGAAAGTGCTTCAATGTGTTGTTATTTCTTCTTTTGTTGATTTTTTTGCCTTTAATTTAATGTTTGCCTTTTAATCAAGTTAAGATTTCCGATGAAGTACATACTGAGAAACTCTTTACGATGACCAAGCAATGTTTAATCGTTCTTCGACGAATATCCCATCGAGGATCTTTCTTGTATATTATGATCAGTCAACAGCTCAATAGCGATCATTACAAGATCTCATTCAACTGGAAACAGAACTGAAGTGTCGTTGCTCATCAACATTTAATATTTCGTTATACCATGACATCGAATTTTTTGACATATTTATAAGGCGAAGATTTCATTACATCAATTAATTCGATAATTTTCGAATTAAAAAACTAATTGAAGCCGACATCTTTTATTTACTTTAATTTTTAATAATAAATTATGAATATAAATCAAAGATCCAATATTAAATATAAATTACTTACAGTAAGGATCGAATCTGTCATTTCTCTTTTCGTCGTGCATGCTAAGAAACTGCAGTTCATTGCAGTTATAAAATAAATTTCTTTTCATGTCGTAAACTTTTTCAGTTGATCTCAACTTTGTTCGTTAATTCTTGGAAGAAATAGAGAAATTTCAAGTAGAAAATTGCGATGAGATGCACAATTAAAAGCCAATATTCGAAATACTTTATTGTCATCATTTATGATCAGTGCGCACCAATTTAAAGTGCTCTTTTAAATTGACCATCGAATATCATTTTTCTCTTTAATTATTTGCGTCGTTGTGTTTCATATGTACACGCATCACTCTTCATGCTTTCCACAATCTCTTTTTCCCTTACCTCATCAAAATTGAAAAATTATACATTCGGTAGAGATGACAGTTTTTGCTTCGTTATTTTCTGGGTGGACTTTTATTCTTTTTAATATGCAAATAAAAGTTTCATGTTGAGTGGAGAAAGAAATAAAGAAATACCTGACAAGGAGAGAAAGGGGAGAATCATTAAAATTGGATCGAATATGATTCATATGACGCAATGACTTCCGCACACAAGACGTTGGTAATTGTAGCTTTAAGGATGATTTTTATTCCACTTTCATAATTTGATTAGCAAATTATGTGCTTTTGGTGAAAAGAGAAACATTGATGTAAATTTAACTGAGCGTTATGCAATTATTAAATGAATGCTTGACGTATTATTTTGAGAATCTTATCATCGCAAAGAAAGTGCCGAAGTCTCATCTTACACTTTTGTTTTAAAAACTCAGTTTATAATGATTGAATATATCGAAATTCTCCATCAGGGTATTCATTAAACGAGTTGTAAAAATACAAAATAAAAATGATGAAATAAAAAACCATAAGAGATGCTTTCATTTATAATGAAAAGCTTGCGGTAATTATTAAATTTATCATTTAAAGTTTTTCGCAATAAAACAGTCTCTCCATGTCGAGATGGAGAATCAACTGCGAGACAGACGAAGTACTAAAAAACTCCAAAGACAGAAGATAAATTGCCCTTAATGATACAGATATTTTAAAGAGATATTTATTTATGTAAGGTTCCAAAAAAGGCTTCACTACAACATTTTATCCTCCTTCTTTAATTCTTCTCAACCAAACATCAATTCATTAAATGACGAGATTCGAATTATTTAAATTTTTAATCGTCGATATTTTCACTTTTTTTATATGCATAAATCCATTTGTCTTTATTTCCTCTTCAAGATGTTTGTACGTCATCAGCAATGTCCGAAAAATATTTCGCACCTTTTGCAATGTCTTTTCTCCTCCGTTCGATCTTGTAAATTATGTGAAGTTGAAATTTTACATTTTTTATTTTCCTCTTACGGAATTATTCACGAAAGACGAACCTGCTTTGCGATTATGATCAACATGATGTTGAACTTTTTACAACTTCCTTTGAGCTTTATCGGGTTTGACCGCTTCTTTTTGTCATTTTAAATAAATTTATTATCAATTTATCTCTACAACTTTCTTCTCACTGTTCGTGCTATCATTTATTTTTCAATAAAATTTTATTTTTATTTTTAAATATCAAGGATAATTTCGACGTCATGTTTTTGATTAATGGCGATGACTTTCGCACCTAAAATTGATTTTATTTTAGTTTTAACTTTTGTTTCTTTCTTATCGATCAGGAGTAAATCAAATAACAATAAATAACTGTTGCAGTAACATAATAATTTTCTCGAATTTCTCATTAACAAGAATCAATTAAAACTTGCGACTTTGTCGAAGCGCAAATTGAGTTAAATCGTCGAACGCACGCACATATCGGTAGTTTTATAACTAAAATGTTAAAGGCGAAAAAGAAGACGTAAACCAAGAAATAAACTTAATCAAGATTATCTTGTAAATAAAAACGAATTTATGCGATACATGAAAGTTTTATCTGATCACTTGCGGCTGGCTTTCTGAAAAGATATCGAAAAAGAAAGAGAGAGAGAGAGAAGGAAATCAAATTAAATTCACTTTGAAAAATAAATACTTGCAAAAAAATTAAGAAAAAATTGTGGGCAGAAGAGTAAAAAAGATTTAAAACAATTCGATTCCAATTTGCCTGTAAATAAACAATAAAAACCCGAGAAAGCCAATCGAATGGTCCACTTTCGAGAGAAAATAAAAATAGCAATAAAAGCTTGATAAGCTTAACAAACCAAACACAAACACAAACTGATCCATAATTTCACTCATATTATTATCGTCATCATCATCATCATTATTCTCATCATGCAAAGCGACTGTACAAAGTTGTTCAAGCTGCCGGTCCTTGATGTATGAAAATTTTTGCTATCAGCGGTAGTAAATTTTTCGTGAATTCCTTAAAACACAAAAAAAAGAAAGAAATTATAGACTTGGACCACTGCACAGCAGCAATAAAAATGGCATCGATTACACTTGATTTGTGCAACGTTGGTGGACGAAAAGTAAAAAACAAAAATGAAAACATTTTCTGAATTATAAGCAATCGAATTGATTCGACTCAAAAATTCATTTCGCTTCTTTCTTTCCATTACAACTTGCGACAATTTGCGAACTGAAATGTGTTCATTATTGATCGTAAATGCGGTAGATGAGATGTAATAAATTCTGTCAGTTAACTTCTTTTAGCAATGCAAATGTGAGAAATGCAATAAAATGAGCGGCACCAAATTATTATCCTTTATTTCTGCTTTGTTTATTGGTTCATAATGTGACGATTTTCTTAAATTTAAACTGATCGAAGATATTTGATTGTCGGCTTTTCATTGAATTTTAAATGCAGTCCTTTGAGCGTCACCTCGAGCCAAATTTTCTTGATTATGCTATCAATCGTAATCACTGAGCCTTCCCTTATCATTAATCACCCATCACGCCTTACGTCAAAGTCTTGAATTAAAATTTAATTTATATTCCATTCTCAACTATCATTGAAACGATCGGTGCTGTTATTAATGCATTTTTTTCTCTTATCTTAATTTTTTGGTCATCATCACAGCCTACAAATTCATTAAAAGGCGTCGCATGCATAAATAATTATCCCGAAAAATTTCGTACCGCAAAGATTCAAAACATTGTAAACTAAAATCCCCAAAAAATATAATATAAAACACAACACAGCATGTAAAAAATATAATTAATAAATCTCGAACACACTTTTTCTTCTTCTCATTATTCTTGTTGTCCGATTTCGATTGACTTCATTATTTTACAAGTTTTGCATAACATGAGAACTTTCTTTCTTTCTTGACTCTCATCACTTGTTATCCTCTTGTTTTCGGCTGTTGTTAAAATGTTTCCCGGATGAAACAAAGTTTATGAATTTCACGTATGTACGATGACATTTTTATGGCATAATTGTTTGTATTTTCGTAAGCGCCTTTTCGACTCACTTAACATCGCATACAATTATGCTAATTAATTATTCGAGTCTGAATTAATCGAGTCATATCTGTTCATATTTACAACGAATGGTGTGGCGAGACGGTTTTTTAGCGTTGTGCACCCGCGATTGAAAACTGAAAAAAAGAAGAAATAAAAAACAAAAACGCACGTCTGACTCATTTGACATGTTAGTTCCCTTTTGAATATTTCACATTGAAACTTTCAAACTACATAGCATTATTATTAGTTATGATTGATTGAATTCAACTACCGAAACAACAAAAAAAAAATGCCAAAAAAGTAAAGCTTGCCAATCCATTTTCCATATTCAACAAGCCATTTAAGCTTTGATACGTTTTTTTAATATGTTTCGCTTTTGTTTTTATTTATCCATAATTCGTTCCTTTTTTTTTGTTTTTGAAACGTCTTTAGGAATTTATGATGGTTCGTTTTAGCATGGAGATTCAATGGATATTTTTTGTTGCCTTTGCTTTTATTATTATTAAAAACGACCTTCAATAAATCGAATTGTTTTTATTCTTACCGCTCATAATTCTTCACGAGTCATTTGGTTGCTTCTGCACTTAGACTGTTAATTGCTTAAATTTAAGATTTCAGCCGTGCCTGCCAACGCTGGTCGGTCAAATTGAAATCATTTTTCGTGGTCGTTGCTTAAGAAAACGTTTCCAACACCTCTGAAAATCAATTAGTTTCAGTTTCATGGCTTCCAATTACATGTTTAGAGATTTCTGAAGACAACAATCAGAAAAAAAAATCTCCAAGAAAATAAAATAAAATAATTGTTACATTTTTTATCGATTTTAACCGTTTATTTCCTAAGACGTATCGCTTCAATATATGTTATGCAATTTCGCTTTCAGTGGATATTTCTCGATAGTATTTTTTTCTTTTTCTTCTTCTCCTTGTCGTTGGCATATCACATGTTAAGGCTTTAAATAAGTGCGGTCATAATAAAGCTATGGAATTAAATGATTATAAAGCAAATGAAGCAAGGAAATAAGTAGAGCAGTGAATAACAATATCTTGTGCAACAAAAGTGCATTAAGCCATAACGAATCAATGTGTTCGTCTTCAAAAGTTCTTCGTGCCACAGTCTCAATTAAATTTAAGTTATAAATAATGTTTTAAGTAAAAGAAAAAAAAGAGTAGAGAGAAGCCTCTACAATGACCGGAATCGAACTTGATTTCACTTTAATTGTTCACTTGAAATGATAAATAATGCATATTATCATGGAATATTATATAAAATTGTAATAAAAAGCTATAACATGTTTTCCATTAAAAACTTCCTCGACCATTTCATCTCCCCATCGATTGCCTGTTGACTCTTGATGTCCAAACATAAGCGAGGCGCAGCACTTTTCGGAATATCATTTAAAGTGACCATTTCATGAAAAAAACTGGTAATAAATATTGAATTTTGTTATGATCGCCCTCTCGCTGATATCTTTCTCTGCATTGCTTCCATGGTATAAACAAACTCGTTAAAAACTCTTATTTTCACATCCTCGATGATGATCACACAGTTGTTAACAGAATTAAATGTTGAGACTCGAAATAAAATTAAGATCTCCAAATGACGATTATTTTCTCTGTTCCATTGACCGTGCTTTGCGTCGATGCGATTTAATTAACGGTGAGAGAATTTTTTTTAATTTTCTTCTTCCATCATTCGGACGTCTATTGAAGCCTCCAAGGAGGAAAACAATAATGATTGCTATCAGTAAACTGTTCGCCCTAGTCCCAAGGCTCGTTTTCACTTTTTTTCTCTTCGTCTTTTATTGCTGCTACATTAATCAATCCTTCATCAGTGCATGACTCAATATCGTGATTTTTATTTACTTACTTATCAACAATTTCGAATCTAAAACCACCAAATAATGACCTTGCGAGTTGCAGTGTTAAGTTTCCTACTTCTTCCTTCCCTTTTGCTCTACATCAAGTAAAGTGCAGTGTAAATAAAATAAATTATACGCTTTTTGGGTGGTGATGAAGCAACAAAAAAAAAACAAAAACATAAAACTTATCTTAATGATCGTTTATGTAAATTGCATTTTTTTATTTATGATTGTATAATTCATTGCGGGAAAAGACTATGATCAAGACAACGAAGATAATTGAGGAATTTCAACACTTAGGATAGCATAGCTGACAATTTGTGCAACTTAAATGTTAGCATTCAAAGATTGTTAATTGCTAGATAGACCGGTGAATAAATATATGGGTTCAACCTTTAATTATAACCGTAATAATTGAGATTAAGCAGATCAATGCTATTTGAATTTATATTAACGATCGTTGACTCTCTGGGCCGTTGATCTGTGCAAGATCTTTGAATTCATTAGACATTTCTAATTACTCAAATCGAAATGAGGTATGTGCGATTTTATGCATCGATAAGATACGGAACAAGCAAAGTTTTCATCATTTAAATAGAAGCAATGCATGTCATGTCAATATTGTGTGGGTCTGTAGAACATGGACGCCGACTGGAATTCAATATTCAAACAAAGAGACTTTTAAGAGCTTCAAGACCAGTCTGCAGAGCGTCACGAATCGTTTAGACAACGAAAAATTTAAATAGCGACAGACGAATATCATAACAGTGGACTTAGACTAAATAAATCCTCGAAATAAAAGAAAAGAGAAGAAAAAAAAATCTCAATTGCTGATTCAACTGTTTCATGTGTACCAACATGCGGAAATTAAATCGTTTTTATAACACATTAATTTTTATTACACAAAGATTAAAATCTGTTTTCAAGAGCAATACACGATCTAAATACAGCTACCGAAGCGATGTCGAATGTGTGGAATTCAAGAGTCTGCAACGTCGCAAAGACGACTATCAAGACTTTTAATTACATTTTTTTTTCTTCACCTTCCTTTAAAGCAGTGGCTAAGAATTTCATTTGGTTGCGAGGTCAGCGCCGATTAATATCCTCCTTGTTATTGATTGTCGTACGTGTATCATAACTACATAAATATATTTGCGTACGCTGCGGCATATTTCCATTGATTGTGTAACGAATTTAATCGAAATGGAAAATATTTCTGGGTGACTTGAGATTTCGACGCTTATAAATCGGATTTCATATCATTGTCCATGAAATTATTTGCTTTATAGTTTTAATGCTTAATTAAAAATCGCATCAGATATTTAAAATTTAAATGCATTTTAAAGTGAATGCGTGAAAATCTTCACTTGCATCTTTCTTTATTTTTTTGCTCGGCAAGATAACATATTAACACATTTTACATCGGTTCGATTATATGTAATTTGATCATCATTTACTTAAATCTTTCTGCCGTCTCTTTTTTGTTTCTTACTCCAAAAAAAAAACGAAACATTCAAAATGTTAAGCGACAGAGCTTGACGAAAATCACAGCAAGACGAAAGAAAGATTTTCATTTTAAATGATCTCAGCATCTTTCACCTGACTCCACAAGACAAAGACTTGAGAAGTTAAGAGAGGCATTAACAATTAATTTCAAAAATGCCGATCAAGTTTCTTTTTGGAAGGCGAAAAGTCAATGGGAAAGAAAAAAATTTGAGCAATTTTAAAATGCCTGAAAATTTCGTCTGGTTTTAATACTTAATAACAACAATTTTCGTAGATGATAAACAGCCACTTGTCGTGCATCGAGTGAAATGATTGTAGAAGCATGTGAAAAATAAGCTGTAATTTCGTGACAATGGAGAGACATCGGGATGCTGTGATCTTCTGTTGTTATACATTTATGAATTCCAATAATTATTCCCCACTTAATGATCGAAGATTTATTTCAGTTATGATCTCTTTATGTACACTTCACAATTATGGGAACTTTTTCCGAAACAGTCAAAATCGCAATAAAAACATATTATAAAGAGATTTTGTCATTTATCATTTTTTTTATGAAGATATGTAAAAAGCTTCAAAACTTTAAACCGCAAGTAGTCTGAAATAAACGAGGCTTTTCCTTTTACATGCTTAACAGTTAACACCAAATTTTATATCACATACTCTGATACTTAAGTACAGTCAACTCTTGATAGTAAATAATTGAAGGGACATTAAGAATTTGTTCCAGATTTCGACACAACTGCAATTTACTATATCGAGTGAAATTTCTTATCGACAGTATTTCTTATCAAGAGCTGACTGTATTCACTTACATCAAAATTTCATCTCGTTTCAATTGCTGCACTAAACGCTTCAGCCACTCTTTACACTTTGTTTTCTTTTTTTTCGTGATGAAGATGGCAACGACTTTAAAATAAATAAATTAAGTGCTTGCAAATGAAATGAGAAACAAATGTCGTATAATAAAATTAAATTCGACAAGAAACGCATCCAAATTTCTACCTTAAGGCTAATAAAGATTTAAGAAATGTCGGTAATTGCGAGAGCTAAATTGAATATGTATTTCATAAATATTCAATTACATTAATATCGTGGGCTTAATGAAAAAATTCATAAAGTTTTAATGTAACAAGATTTCGAAGAAGGTTGGACAATTATCAATTCTTCCATACAGCGCTCTTATGATGTACTCTCAATGACTCTCATTAATGAAACTATTTAAAATTGTGAAGAAAACTGATATTTTTACAAATAACGTGCAGTGCATGTTGACGATTCATTAAATAAAAGTTTTTTATCATAAACTTTAAAACGGAGCAATTTAAATGGCTTTATTCGAGGAAGTATTTCTCGTCTTCTGTTGGAGTTGCTGTTGCTGTTGATGTTGCTTTAAGACGTGCCTGCCTTTAATTGCTTTTGCTAAATCTCAGTTTAACTTTCGAAAATAATGCAATATTATGTTCATTACAAACTTAACAGGTACATAACATTCACACACCGCTCCCAAAATAAAACCTGAAGAAAACACAAGAAAATGTTTTAATTTATCCACGGATCAAACAAAAACCAGAAAGAATTGTTGAGATGATTCTCGTAAAAAATAAATCGCATCATCCCTGATTATCAGTTATTGCATTTTATAAATAAAAGAATAATTTCTGACTACAATGTTTCTCGACTTTTTATACTTGACATGAAATTTAATTAAACCATTTAAACTTTCACAATAAAATCAAGAAAAAAAGTTGAAGAATTTTTTTTTACTTCCAAAGAATAATTGGCAAATGTTTTGTTTGGCTGTTGACGATAAATTTGAAGAATTTTTAGCAGCTTTCTCTACTTGGTAGTCGAAGGGTGCTTTCATCAGTGATATAAATTGAGGATTAAGCATCTTATGAATTTTTAATTCATTAAACTGTCACCGAATATTGCTACAAATCATTTTCATGTTTTATTTTAATTTCCTGCTTTAATCAACAGATTAAAATTCCCAGATACAAGAATCAAGACGAATATTTATTACCATGGAGTACATTACCGAAATTAAAATGTCCAAGAAGCGAGACATGGTGAATGGCCATCGTGATAACACAAAACAACACCGATGTTGAATTAAACTTCACAATTATCGACGATGAGAATTCGTAAAAGTTGGAAGTGAAAAGAAAACTTTAGGACTTGATACATGAATCTGATGACTTGTTGACCCTGCTATTGACACTACATCTTCCTTATTTCTTTAAGATTTATTCACCATTCAAATGATAAAACATTTTAAAGGCTAAAGTAAAAAAAGCAACAAACTGGAAAAGCGACAACAGAAAAGAAACAAAAAAAAACTTCAGCGACAACTCAATGAATTCTTTACCAGTAAAATATTGATTTGTTTTTTATGTTATCGAGAAAACTCATTCGCTTCCTCGTTCCAAGTGGTTTGCATTTATTTCAGTGTTCAAATTAATTTGCACAAAACGGAAAGTTTACTTATCAACGACCGCCATGATTCGAAGAATTTACAGTCAATTAATCGATTAAGTATGCAAATATATGCAAATAGATTCGCATTTCTTGATTCCCCCCGTCCTACGCATTATTTCGTTTTATTTGGAATCAAAATCAGCTCATTCTGCTTGTGACAATTCAATAAAGCAACTGTCAAAATTTTTCGTATTTCTTTTTTTAATTCCTGTCTTTTACGATTGACATTGGAATCAGTGTGAATGGCGAGGGATAAAGAATGCTTCATTGAACAGGTTGAGAGATAAGTGAGAAAACTTTGAATTGTGATAATGAAAGTTAAGTGTCAAAATGTAAAAAATAATCAATTATGATTCTTCAGATATCTGCAGCATGAAATGTTTAATGTGGCAAGCGAGTTTCTTATGTCTTCCTCGAGCCATCAATTAAACGAAGGTCTACAATGTAATACAAAAAATAATGCGAGCAAGATTGAGGTGTAGGAAGAAGAAGCGATCAGTCTAAGCGACCTGCTTTGATATTGATACCTATTTCATCTACTTCTTGAAAGTCATAAATCCATTGTATGCTTGTTTCTGTGGACTGCGGTATTTCATTATCATTATCTCCTGATCTATTGAGAGATCGCGCAAAAAATATCTATTTCTTCTTTCAAAATAAAACCTGTTTAAATGTCTTCGCATTCTTCAAAGCGGAGCACATCAAGCAGGAATCTGTAACAGGAGAGATGATAGATGATGGTCAGTTAATTAGATCTTCTAAAAATGGTAAAATGGTTTATACGATGGATGGGAAGATTTTGAGAAGAAAGAGAAACGAAAAATATCTTCTTTATTAGCATGGATACCGCAATCAACTGCACGTGATTGACTTTAACACGTTGAGGAATGTTACGCGCTTTCCTTTCGCTTTAAGTGTCTACTTTAATTTAAGTGTGAAGATGTGTTTTGAGGAATGAGATTTAATGAATTAACCTTTTCCGTTGCTAGGTTATTCAATGTTTAAAATTTGATCTAGAAAATGATTTCAGTAATATGATGAAAGCAACATATATTTTGATTGAAAACATAAGCATTAATTTAGTCATTGATTATGTCAGGAAAAGAAAGATTGAAAACATGAATTTTTCTCTCGAAAAAGTATCATAAAGTTAAGTTAATTTCAAAGCAAATATATCTATAAATAAATAATTGCATGAAGTTTTTGAACTATTTTCAATCGACTTCATAGCTTGTTAAACTACTCATGAATTATTCCAATTATCAGTGCTTGAAACAATTGCTAATAAAATCAAAATTTATTGAACATGACAAACAAGTTGCTTATTAATCAGCAGCATAGCGAGACTTCTATCTGCATAATAAATACAAACGTGTGTATGTAGACAATTATTGAAATTTTTTGAAATCAGCAAATTTTGTTCGTATTGAATTCTTCTCACTATTATGCCAACTCATTAACTTGAATCCTTTAAAGTTCCACTTACTTTCAATCAAAAATGAATATGAGACTTTAATTATTGTAATTGTAATTAAAAGTTAATATTTAAATGGATTGAGGTGTCAGTTCTGGTTAAATACAAAATAACAATTTACTCTTTTTTTGTTGTCGCTTGCATTACAGACTTGAAGCAAGCGATAATTATTTTAGTTAAATAGTATTACCAATAATGTCAATTTTAATTACTCATTATGAGCATGAACGAGAATTGTTGCTTAAAGTTTTCAAATTGGCGACTTGTTGAGTGACAGAAGCATGATCAGTAAAGCGAATGACTTGGATATGTTGACTAAGAAATATTTTTTGTTTTACTGTAGCTGAGTCAACGGACATTGCGGTGATAAATGGTCCATCGATGGAATTCATCTTGTCTTGAATTAATCTTGATTAAGGCGCGTAGAAACCCTCTAAACATGAAAAACCAAATTAGAGAAATATATCTTCGCGATCCTTGAATATCACGATTGAAGAATAAAAAAGCAGCAGCAACAGCAGCAATAGCTAAGTAAGATAGTTGGAGATCTTGAGAAATTCATAGCAGGGAATTGACACGACATACGCGCGCCAAATTATATCTTTATATTTACGGTTTAAAGTTATATAGCACGCTGACATTCCAATGCAATTGTCTTCTATTTAAGGAGTGCTTGAGTGGGTCTAGCGAGTCGATAGATCTTCGATCATGGGGAGACGGTATCGTAGCTGCTGGAATTCAGCTCAACATTTATTGCTTGCCAAAAATACAAATTCTTCCGGGTCTTCGAATTAATCAGAAAAATCATCGCATTATAATCAAATATTGGCATGTCCCCCGCGAGGTTCACAATCGAATTCAAATATCGGTCGAAGAATTGCGAATACAATTTTTGCTTGTGAGTTAAAAAAAGAAAATATCATTTCCACTTCTTAAAAGAAAAGAAATAAAAATGTAACTTTCTGCTTACATTTAAAATCTGTCTGATTACTTAAGTGGATTTAATGTTTACAAATTACAGCATGAGAAACAAATAAAGCTCGAAGTTATGAAGATTGTCTTTTACTGAGTTTACGAAATTTTTTTTTTTTATTTTGTAGTTTTGATTTTATTTCCAAACAGCTTTTTCCCCAAAAATTTCGCTTTAAACGTTCACGAAATTCTTCGGTAATTTTTGCTTTTATTTTCTTAAACTTTTCATCTGCTTGTTGTCGGGGACGTTTCACAAATTAATGATCTCTTTCCTTTAACGATACAATTTAATAAGTGATATTTTTTTTACTTTTTATTTTGAAGAGATCTCATTTTTTGTCTCCCGCTTAAGCTGTCAACTTCTACTGTTTCATTAATTTTTCAACAAATACGAACATTCAACATGCTTTCGATGATAGTAAATTAAGATAAAATGGATATGAAAACCGAAGAAAAGAAATAAAAATCGAAAGATCGTCAGATTCTTTATGATGATGCTTTAAACACTATAATTGCATTAACTCAAAAGACGAATGACAATCATTTCAATACATTTTATATCAATTGATCGATTATGGTTGATTAATAACCATTTCATTATGACCAAGACTTTGACAAAGATCCGCTACACAAAATCTTCATAAAACCTCCACTTACTACCTGAATTCCACAAATATTTAATATTCACAATATTATGCCAATTAACTTACGCTAATTTCTTTTATCTTACTCAAATAATCTTTTTGATGTTATTTTTTATTTGCTGCTTCCTTGCAGCCTTCAACAATTTCTTTAAAATAAATTATCTAGATTTTTATTAAAGACTGAAACAAAGAGGAGAAAGTAAATCGACTTTTAAAATTCATTACACGGGTAGGCTGAAGAAAGATTTTTCTCTTTGATAAATTTGGCGAGGAAGGCAATGAAGAGATTGATATGCAAACATGAGCGAGGAAAAGTATGCACGAGTTTGTGTTTTCATTTCATAGTGCATATAGAAATGTCATGCAGAATATTGAGTTTCATTGTAATTCGATCCTTTACGATTTATTTTCTTCAATAATTAAAAAGTTTATTCCTGAAATAAATTAAAAGAGAAATAATCATAAGAAGCAATCTTCATTTCATTAAGTGAATGTTTATTTGAGTAAAACTGGAAATATTTCTTTCAACAGAGTGTTTCATCAGTACAAATCATAACGATGACATATTTGCAGTCAAACTTAAGACTAATTAGTGGGTCATACAGTTCTCATCGTTTACACAACTTTTTTTGTTTATTTTTGATTAGATTAAAAACGAAAAACATTAAATTTTCATACATGAATTAATGTTTAATTATCTAAGACTTTTTCATAGTTTTTTTGTGTCGCTTTGAGACATTTTTTTGGTGTACGTGATTCTTCTTTTAAGATTTACAAATACTTGATCAGTAAGAATGTCATTTATGTCATCTTTACATGGTCACTTATTAATTATGTTGTCCTAGAGCTATCATGTGATTCATAAAATGATATTTTTTTTGTATTTTTTTTCTTCTTTTGACTACCTTAAAAGTGCATTACTTAATGATTAAGTTTCAAATATTTTGTTTTCTTACATTACAAAGTTAATTTAAAAATACTGCTTAGAAGTAAATGATCAAAACATAAAAGTAAAACTTAATTAATTTAACTACATTGTCGTATCAAGATAAAATCATTTTCAACTATATTCTTAGTTATTAAATATGCAATCAAATGTGATTTCATATGTGATAGAAATATCGAATAAGGGAAAAATTTTGTGATTTTTCATTTGCGATTGATCTACGAGACAGTAAAAAAAGTTTTTAGATCACTTTTTGTTGTTGTTGTTTGCTTTATCGATATGAATGTTAAAGTAATAAGCAAAAAATAAAATGAAATAAAAGTTATTCATTATGCTGGAAGTTTTGCAACAGAAGCAATTTCTCTTTTGAAGTCCAAATAAAGAAGTCTCCTCCGTGATCTTTTTTCATTTCGTTTTCGGTGCACACGGCTGGCTGCTTTTAAAATGGCAATGATATAAATCATAACAATATTGTTTGTGAGCTTCAGGCAATCGGCATAGGAAGAAAAATGCGATAAAAGAAACAACAACACATAAGTAAGTATTTATACTTAATAAGAATTGAAGTCTGACAGAAGTCATTTCTATTCCCCATTACAGTAAGTCATTTTCAATTTCAATGTCTATCGGCATTTCGTGGCGCGTAAATTGCATTTCTTAATGATTTTTCTTCTTCAACATTTTAATGTTCATGTTTGATGATGTTTGAATGTCAATGATGAGATTGAATAAGAAACCTTTCGTTCAGTATCTTCCACGTCATAAAAGCTGAGACTTAATTCTCGAACTCTTTGTTACGAGGCGCGTTTTTAATTGAAAGGAAAAAAGAAGAGAAGCAACAAACTTTAAAAATGCTTTTCAACCATGTGACATAAAGACAATCAGTGGAAGTTTTAAGCTATAAAAGGTATCTGTTATGTTCAAGAAGAAAGAAAAAGAAGTCTGAGAAACTGATCAATCACGTTATAAAAAGAGAATAAACAATACTGATTTTGCGATTTCGATAACGAACTGTAGCGCGTACACTTTTAATATGTACAACAAAAAAATTGAAGGGAAATAAAAACAGAACGCAACTCTTGACGTATTATGAAATGCGACTTGGGATATCTCGATCGAAAAGCCGTGAACCATATGCACAAACATATCAGTGAATTTATTAAATTTAATTATCAATCAGTGATGAAATCAAAATTTTCTAGCTTTGATTTTTCTTTTCATAATTTATGATCTGACAATATTTTTTTTTCTTCTTTCCTTCAGTTTTCTTAAGATTACATTTCGAGCTGAAAAGCGTGTTGCTGTTGCACACAATTGGGTATCATTCATTATTACAGTGAAGCATATCAGATCAGATATGTTAAATGTTAAGTGAAATAATTTTTACAAGTCGCTTGAGACTTCTTCTTCTTCTGTGATTTCAGAGGATTTTTCTAGCTAAGTAAATTTAACATCTCTGATGTTTCAGAAGATATTTGAAAAGATTATGAAACAGCTTTTTATGTACATATTGTTAACGGTGCGCGAGTGATCACTCCTGATTCCATAACTGCATCAATCGATCAAAGACTAAGCACACAATTGTACACATTAATCTGAACGACGACGAAGAAAGTTTTGAGTTTCAATTTCGTGGTGCGAGGAATTCTTTCATGTTGTCACTTCAATTCGATCATTATTATTGATTGTATCTTTGTCATTATGTTCGTGTTCAATATTTATTAAGTCGTTGTCACTGCTGCTTGCCGCTTCATCTAAATCAGCTTCCATATTTGTTTCTCCCAACGGTGCATATAAATGAGGATTGCCAGAATAAGTCACTTTCCCCATAAACGAACGAATCTCATCAAAATAAGCGTCTTCACGTTCAGCTTCATTTGATGATGGTGAATCACCCATTCCAATGCTAATGCCAGCTGCGTCAGCTTCATGCTTTTTCAAATGTCGATCGAGATTTGTTTGTTGACCGAAGCACCGCTCACAGAGTGGACACTTAAAAGGTCGTTCTTTGTTGTGAATGTTGCGCACGTGACGTTGTAAATTACTTGAAATACTGAAGGATCGTTCACAATATTTACAACTATAAGGCTGTTCGCCCGTGTGTGTTCGAAGATGTCTTGTCAAGTTTGCTGAACGTGGAAAGTTTTTACCACAAAATTTACAACTGTAGCGATCTTTATTCTTTGGAACGTTGCCATTTAAATTTCCAAGTGATAAAGAAGCATTTGGTGTTGTCGGTAAGCCGCCAGCTGACATTAATGCTTCATGAAATGACTTTGAAGGAAAGCCACCACCGTTTCGGCTAAGAAGGTCGAAACCTGCACGGAAGTTTGGTCCTAAAAAAGGAAAAGGACGTTGAAAGGCATTTAGGGCACCAGGTCGGTACATGGCATCCAAAAGTAAAGGATGAATGGGCCTTGGATAAGCCATTTGATGTGGTTGTGGTCCTGGGGATGATGGTGTAGGTGTTTGTGTCGGTGAAGAAGAAGAGCGAGGTGAAATAGATGGTGACGGACTTGCGTGTTGAATCATAAACGACGATGGTGAATCCTTTTGAACGTCAATTTTGGGTGACGGTGTTCGCTCATGCTCATTACTTGTGACAGTCTCTTGCTTCACTGGGCTTTTCTTACGCGGTCTTTTCTTGGTAACACTCAAATCGAGAGGTTGTTCCGTTTGACTTTCATCGTTTGAGGTCGTTCCATCCTAAACGCAATTGAGAAGAAAAAATGAAATAATTAAAATCTAATGAATTATGTTGCGTTCATAAACATCAATGTAACAGACTGAACGTTTAAATATTAATAATCTTTGGATATTAAAAGTGACTAATAATTCTTGTAGCTTTGAAGTTAATAATTGAAACTTCCAAATGGTCTCGATGGGCGTTCTCGAAAATTGAAATAAAGTTTCTACCGTTTTCATGAAATTAGTTATTAAACAATATGCTTCTCAAATTAAATAGCATATATGAGTGTAGATAGTTAAGAGTGAGTGAGAGAGTGAGAGGTCACAAAAGATGTCAAAAATCTATGACATTACAAGTTTATTTCTAAGCTTAAGAAAAAAAAAAGCTCAAACGCACAAACGAATCGACACGACATACAGAGACGAAAAAGCAAAGCAAAAAAAGAAGAAAAAAACAAACATTTTGCAATGGAACAAGAAAAGAAATAATAATAAAAAAAGCGTTAAGACTGAAACTTTACCTTGATGTCAGCATCACTCTGATTGTTACTTTTGATTTCATTCGACGTGTCCATTGAAAAAGAACGTTTGCGGTTGAAGTGATCCATTCCATTTTTGGCAACAGTTCCATTGCGTTCGTCTTTAATACGATTGGAATGATTTCTACGATTTGGTGATGCTTCTTCGATATCCGCTTCAGATTTATTATATTCATGTTTGACATAGTTATTGGAATGATTCAAATTATTGATTGTGTTATTATTATTGATATTCTTATCATGTTTATTGATTAAATTTTGAATGCTTAATGGCGCTGGTCGAGCGGGTGATGGTTTCATATTTGTTGAAGCTTCATCAGCTTGCGATGGTGATAATTTATGTCCATTATTGTGTGATTGTGTCACATTTAATTTAGTTGGTGTCTTTCTATCGATAACATCCATTGATGGAATTTCAAAGTTTTGCTTTGGGAATAGCAAAGGAAAGTGCGGTGCTTGTGAGGGATTTGGTGGGAAAATTCCCTGAAGACCAGGGAATGGAGAAAATCCTGGTGGGAAAAACGATGCATGATTGCGAAACATCAAATATGGATTTGGTGGTGTTGTCATCGCTGATGGAATTTGCTGGGATTGCTGTTGACTTTGTTGATTATTCGAAAGATTAACTCCGGGTCCGGTTGAGTCACAGAAACGTTTGTGCTTTGATAATGACGTAACAGTACTAAAACTCTGTCCACACTTGTTGCACTTTATTTGCATTCGACAATCAGAATGCATCCGCTTGTGACGACACAAGTTTGAGAACTGTGTGTAAGCTTTAAAGCAAACTTCACACTGAAACGGTTTCACCGATGAATGAATGTGTGTGTGTTGCTTAAGTCCTGACGATGTCGCGAATGTCTTTCCGCATTCAGGGCATGCGTGACTGCGTGCACCAACGTGATGTGTTCTAATGTGTCGCTGTAGATTCGATGGATCAGTGAATTCCTGCAAAGTATGAAAATAAATGACTTTATATTTAACATTCACGACTATTAATTGAAAGATTAAAACAGAAACAATTGCTACGAGACGAAATAAATTGAAACAAATCACTTAGCAGTGATCCTTTCATTTTGATAAATTCTCCCTTTTTGTACTCAATTAGTTTGCATTTTTTTTAATATCAAATAGACGTTTTAAGTTGAAACTCAATCGCAATCAAATTAAGCTAAAGTGAATAAAAGCTATTGTGAAGGAGGGAAAATATTGCATTATAATATTTAACAAATTATCAAAGCGAATGTCTGCATTCGTTGTCAATAAACATAAAATAAAAAATTGTAATTGAAATCAGTTGCAAATGAAAATTAACTAACATTGAAAGATATTTCATTAATAATTTTCTCGAAAAGTTCTCCATATGTGTGTAGGCTTTTCCGTTGTCAATGTTTTCAAGCTTCTTTTATTACCTGATCAACTTTGGTAGATTGATTGTGTGGAAGTTGTCGCCAGTTCAATTTCAAAATATGTTTAATGATCTGTAGCCACATAAGAAGGCGACTAACTTGAAGCTTCATATAACTTTTCGCTGGAGGTTGATAAATTTAGATTTTCTCTCAAATAATTCTTCATTCAATTAACACCACTGGAAGCTCGATAAATAATCCAATAATCACAGCATTTCAATTCTATTATGAAATCAATCGATCGTAAATCGAAAAAAGACGAAAACTTTTCAAATCTCTTCTTTCATCATTCCTAATTAGACGTCGAAAGCACAAAATATTCAATTGAAAAAATTATCAATCATTCATCGTAATGATTTCTTTCCTCATTCACCCGAAAACATGAAAGAAGAGAGAAAAAATCTAACTTAACAAGACTCCGGATGGTTTAATTTTGTCGCGTAAACTTGCTGAGTCGAAAGATGCCTCGTTACAAATTTATTCGGAACGAGAAGAAGTAGAATGTGAATTATAATTATTTTTCGAACTATTAATCATTTTCATTGACCATTTCTCCTTCAGTTGGCTCGGGCGTTTTTCTTCGACTTTGCGCTCGTCATCGTTGCTTAAAAAAAGCAACATAAAAAATGATTATCATCAGCCATTGGATTTTTTTACAACCAATTAATTTTTATTTGTGTCTCAAAATGTGACATTCAGAGAATTTATAGCTGGCACTACCCCAACTCGACCATTCATTGAGCCTCGTAATTGAAACATTTATTACGCAATGTAAAATGTATTTATGTAGTCATTTTAGCTACATTGTCGTTTTCTATTCACAAATCGAGATTGATTTAAACACATGTCTGAGAAAGTGATTTTCGCACATATTGAACGTCCTTTTATTACGATCCATTAACTGGGCCGAATCCGGTATCTCATTTAGATGTCAAAAACGCTTCTCTCGCCTCGTCTTTCTTGTTTTTTTTACTGACCGAATAAACTGTAGCAAAAGAAGCAGCGAACGAAGCTGTTAATTTTGAAGCACTTTCATTTCCACATCTACGCTTTTACATCCTCCCAAAAACAGAGCAGCAACTGGTCCATTGAGAGGCTTATGTTGATTTTTCTTATTGGCAAGAAGTACAAGTGATTTGGGTCAAAACGCACGGCGAATGTCGTCAGGCTAAAGCAAGCTTCTCAAACATTATAAGTAAAATTTAATATATTCAAAAAAGAGATTTTATTTTATGAAAAATTGAACGCATTTCGTGTTTTTATATGATTCAGATGAAAAATAAGGCACAGCTCGCTTACGCACACGGGAGGGCGCAAGGCAGCGTTGAGGAATTTGTAACGAGATCGAGCTTCATTAATTGACTCAGTGTGATGTCTCTCAGCGCAAGTCATTTCTTGCTTCTCCGCAAGATTTAACGATTTTCTTCAATGTTGCTTTTAGCTTAAATATTTCTTTTATACTTTTTTTTTGCCTTCAACATTTCATACGTGTACAGTCGATAAATAAACAAATTATTAATCACACAATGTCTAAATGAATTACATAATTTGAATATAAGAAGTTTTTTTATATAAATTAAACATCGTCTTTTTTAATTCTGTCATTAACGTGCGATGTAAATGAGACACTTAAGTTGAGTTACATTACTTTACGAGCTTGCAATTTGACGTCAACATTTTGATCGACTTTGAATTATATATTTATGCATCAAACTCTTTGTAGTAAATCTTTATTTTATTTTTATTTTTTCATTTATATCTTGATAGAAATAAATAATCATAAAAAGGAAGAGAGATCAAGATGAAAGTATCAATAAATTTACAGCCCATAAATTGTCCAAGCCTGAGGTTTCTCATTCTCACTTTATATGATTTGTTGAACATCAAAAATATAAAAAAAATGCTGTAATAAATGTAATAGAGAAAAATCGTCTGAAAATCTGTGCATAAATTATATGTTGAACGATGATTTTATGTATGTTTATATTTGATATTATTTGATGCATTGTTCTCTTGATTATTAAAAATTATTTATTTATTTTTTATACGAAGCGTTCCATTAAAGTTTAATTGATTCATCTTAAGGAAGTCAAATGTGAACTTTTCCGTTCTTTTTTTTCTTATTTTATTTTTCATCAAGCAAATATAAATAGGCAGAGTCAGTCAGCCAGTCAATCATTATTAATATCTTTTTAATTATAATGAAGCAACTAACTAAATCCTATAAACGCTTTATAGCGCGAGAGTGAAGAAAAGAAGCAAATGAATAAACTAGATGTGTATGTATAGCCTTCAATCACATACAATTTCATTAAAGAAACATTAAAACAAATATAATTTTTCATCATTAATAAGTGTGCTCGAGCGCGCGATCTCTGTGAATGTTTCAATTGTTTGTTGGTTTTTTTTCTGTTGATATTGTTGTTGTTGTTGTTTCCATTTCATTTCAGTTTTTTATATTCGCTTAAAGTTAAAGAGACTTAAACATCTTAATACTTGGTCTAGTCTCAGATCTTATACAGATGTCTGTTAGTAAATTATATTGTGAGTTCTACGAGAACGTTGAGAATGATATCAAACACGGCAATAAATTAATGACATGTAATTACGTAATTGCCATAAATGAAATGGGAAACTTTAAGTTAGAGTTGTTTGCTTATTTATAGTTTTAGCTTTGAATAAAACTAGAACATTTAGAAAGTCATGATAAAGACAATATCAACAAAATATCCGCATTTTGGACTTTAAGCTTTGTTTATGACATGCCGCAAAGACTCGAATATGTCTAATCAAATAAGTGAAGCAAAAAGCAAATTAATGTAAGATAAAACATGAAAGAGATTCGTTTGCTATTGTTTCAAGTCATTACATATCAAGTTTGATTAAAAGTTCACTTAAATTAAGTTTCCATCATTTCGCAAAACGAGACAGTCAAACAACACAAAAGACTTCAATGAGCGATTAAAAGCGAAACAAATCCCAAATCGAATTGGGCATTTGCGGATATTTCTCGCTGTTGAATATTTTATCATTTGAAAACCGTAACATTTATTTATCTATCTCGTTTAGCGTCTCGTTTCGCTCATAGACAAGCGCATGATTTATCCTTTTGTATTCCGGTATTTTTTGTAGTATTGCTCTCGATATCTCGTATAATATCGTTCAGAAACAGTCGGTGGTCGATGGTCAGTGTTGATTCAAGCAACAATACAAAAAATTGTTCAGTTTAGGGGGACGCTTTGAAGAAAATGTTTCCAAGCCTCTTGTGTGATTATGACTCATGACGACCGACATGACATTTCTGTTATTGCTGTTGTTTGCCTGTGATCACTTCCATCTAACTACTGTTTAAGGTTTTCCCAAAAAAAAATACTAAACTAATGCCGAAACGAATCAGTCGCTAAGTCTTTTAAATTGTTTGATAGTTTAGGAAGCAATTTTTGATCATTTATGGCATTTTGATCGATGTGTTTAAGAATATGAAGAAAGAGATTTTTTTCTTCAAAATGTTGTTTCAAGAGCTTTCAATTCAAATATTTCTTCGACAATCAATTAACAAAAGACTCGACCAAGTATTGACGATGAAGGGAGATGAAAGTGGGGAGGCAAGAAATGAAAATAAGAAAATGAAACAAAACAACTCTCTCGATGTCGATATTGTCTACTCACGTTCGATATCAGTTAATTTAACTTTTCATTTGATCTACAAAATTTTTTATTTCAAACAATGAGTGAATGTGGAAGACAGAATGAAGTTGAAGTCGGAAGATTTTCTCTGAAGAAGAAGATTGTTTGATATTTCTTTCATGACTCTCGTCTTGATTTCTATCTTCGCTACAATTTAATCTTAAAAACGAATAGACTGTGAGTTCCTTCTGTTTTACATACTTCAACAAGTCAAAAAAGTTATTCGATTGTTTCTACGAGACAGTTTAAAGTTCAAGTTTCGCTTCGATGATCGCTCGCACGTTACGTTTTAAAATGAAGTCATTGCAACAAACATTTCTGATTTGATCGAACCTTTCAGACATGTTCGTTCAAGATGAAAACAAATAAATTAAAAGATAATTAAGCAGCAATCTTTATTTTTTCCTTGTATATTTTAAATAAAAAAAAAGAGAATTTTTGCGAAGTCACAACAAAAGAAAAAGTGAAATTGAAGCGAACGTCAAGGACATTTTTCGTCTCCCTTCACGTCTGCTCTCTGTCACTAACAAAAGATGTTGGAATTTAATTGGAAACGCAACTTGCCTCAGTGAATAAATATTTAATCGAAGTTCAATTATTACAGTCTTGTTATTATTACAAGCAACATTCAAAAAACTTCACGAAAAAAAGTTACTGAAGAGAGAGAAAAAAAGACCATCGACGAGGGAATTAATAAAAATCCATTCGAATAATTTGTTTCGATTTTTCTTAAGCCTAAATTAATAACCGAAAGCTTAAGCGAAGGAAAGAGTAAATTAATGACTTAATTATCATCAAACGATAATTAATTTCCGATTTTGCCATATTTGTATTAACTTGTCTCTAAATACTCGACTAACTGCTGTTCAGTTCTGTTTTTTATACTTCTCAGAAAGTTTTTTTTCGCTTCTGTTGCTCCGCTTTTACATCTATTAATTAATAATCGAATGTCTGCTGGGATCCTTCTGGTCACAATATCTTTATTTATTACATTCGATCGTATCGCTTCTTTAACATCAAATGTATCGCTTTTCTTGATATGAAAAGAATTTCTCTCAACTCCATGCGATTGTTTTTTTAATATGACTAATGACATTCGATGATTACATTCTCATGTTCATTTCCAATTGTAGCTTATTTGTTATGTTCATTCTTCCATCTCCCTCGAAGCTATCAAGTGCGCCAAGTTGGAATCTTCTCAATTTCGTTGCATGTTCCTCCTTGTATTTTGATTAAATCATTAAATTATCATTATGATGTTCAGAATATGTAATTGCTTCATAAAATCGGCACCGATTCACTTCAAACTTCTTTAACACCGACATATACATGACTAACATTTAATAAAACGTCTCGTATAGCTTCGTTCATTATGATTCCTTTCACGCGGTTTGCTGTTTTGTTTTTCCCCTCTCAAGATGCAGTTTACGTTCGTTAAATATTTATGCAAGCAGAATGAATTGCTTCGAGCTTCTCAAATTATTATTTTTATCAAAAACATTAAAAAAAAATTTTAATCCCCAAGAAAATTGTTTCCAACAAGACAACTACACAATTTATATCATTTTAATTAAATATTATTTGCATATATGCGATCGAATTGCACAAACGCGCCAGATATTTCTTCGTAAGTACCCATGAAAACATAAATAATTTGTCGTTCGTCGTTGCTGCTGTTACGAGTTTCACTTGCTTTTATTTTATTTTTTTTTTCGGGAGGACGGAATTTCTGTAATTGCAGAGTTTACACAATTCGCGCTCTCCTTTCTTTCTTGTTAATTTCACGTTATCATTAAAATTTCTTAAGGCAAAATATGTGAACATCATTTTTCAATAATAAATTAAGATAATTGAATTATTAATCAACTGCGAAACCATTTACCGACAAAACACTTTTAAAAGAAGAAGTCAGCAGTGCTAAAGCAGCACAGACATGAAGTTATTTAAAAAATGTTTTCTTTTTCTCTCTCTTTTCCTATGACGATTGTGCAAGCATGTGGTGATTTTCATAAATACTGAACAGTGTATGGAAATTAGATCATCTATAAAGAATCGAAGATTGTTTCAGTTGAGACTGAAGTGTTTGTAAAAAAATCAAGAGCTTGGGAAAGTTTCTCACGCTCAAAGCTTCTGTTTGAGTTCCTGCTCGACAATTACTTATTTATGCATTCCTCTATGCTTACAAAATATCAAATTGTAGTTCAATGCGCATTGATTGCATCAACATTTATCGTTCTTCCGTTGAACATGACTTTTTTTAAGTGTTTATGCAAATGCTATCAAAAGTTGTAAATTTAACTCTTTAAATCAACTCAGCAACTTTTCACATTAATAAAATTTCGAATCAATAAATATTGCATTTTTGAGTAAAATTTTTATAGAGAATCTTTCGTAAGTAGCAATTGTTAAACATGACACATAACAATGAACAATAATCGAGAAAAGCTTTAAAAGAATTGAAATATTTTCAGTCACTCACCTTTGAACAATTTTCACATGGATATTTCCTGTATTCGCCGTGGACAATGGCTCGATGTCGTAATAATGACGGACGATAACAATAACTCTTAGGACAATGTTCACAACGAAATGCGTCTTTCGGGTAATGATGTGTCGCTACTAAATGAACATCCAATCTGAAAATAAGAAATTTTTAATATATTTTTTCAACATCATCATCCATCGTCTTCTAAGTTGATGATTCTTCAATTGATGAGTCAAGCGTATGAAGGGACCTTGAAGAATCACATTAATATTATATTACTAATAAGAAATGACTGAGATTCATCCACGTCTATTGATTGAAAGAAAGATTCCCATCTGCCTTTATTGCTTAATGTATTGAGTTGCGCATTATTTTACACGGCGAAGAAGAACTTGAACGCCCCCGACTAGACGTAAATCTTCGACACATGTACGTTACATTTAATTAAAAGTCATCATCTATTGCAAAAAAATGCTAACTAACGTGAATTCATTAAAAGACTGTCGCTGTCGATGCCGATGAAAAATGCCAAAAAGGCCCGAGTCAAAGCCTTGTCAGAAGAAATCATGTATTAATGTATCGATTTCCATTAGATGGTAAAATATTTGTAATGTAATGAGCACACACAATGTTGTCAATTATATTTTAATATATCTTGAAAAAAAGAAGAATGAAGAATGATGAAACTGCGCATTGAAAAATTATCATAAAATTAAAATATCATTTCATTGTATTCATAGGCATGACTTGTGTCTCATCATCATCCCAAACTTATGAATGAAATATCGTCAAAACAGCGTGGGTGGATTTTGTTGTTTTTTATAATCATTTTACAAATTTTTGTTTCTCTTCTCAAGTCGAACAATAGAGCTTACACGTAAAAAAAGGTGTTTACGAACATGATCGAGCAACATCTAAAAGGTTTTATGCTATTTATAATAAAAATGCACGAGAAGGAGAGAAACGATATAAATCAAGTCTCGATTCTTTTCTCCTCTTTTTTTTTTCGCGCCGCAAAAACGTTCATAATATAACATCGGATATGGAAATCCAAAGTGGAAGAGTATTGTGTATAATAATTTTTTAATGTCTGCATTATTGCATAATATCAAAACTATTATCGCTTGCTTTATTTTTCCTTCTCTCTCTCTCTCTCTCTCTATGCCTTGTGCTTGTGCCACTTTTGGTTTCATTCCTACTCAGACAAGATTTTTTTTTGCGATTGAAAGAATGTGTTGCACGGTTGGAAACATTTATTAAAATTTTAAGAATATTTGAAATATTTTGTGTAAGCTTTTGAAGGAGATTTTTAAGGTGTGAAGCTAAGCATAATTTATGTTCAGTTTGGATTAAATGATTTTGTTATGCTTGATAGTTCTCAATTAATAAAAACAATAATTAAGAAAAACTTCAAACAAAAAAAATTGCATTCCAAATTTTTTTTCCCTCAGTGCATCAATGAAAGGAAAATTTGAATTCTTAATTGTAATCTGCAAAACTACGTGGTGATATTCATGGAGACAGAATAAGAGAAGTTGAAAGATCAGCAACAGCAGCAGCAATTTTATGTCATATACCTTCAACATTTCATGTTTTATGCTCATGTGGCGTACCAAATGAAAAAAAAAATAGATAAAACATTTCTAACAGAAAAATTAATGAAATATTCATACACGACACTTACGACGACTATCAGCATATTGAATATTTATGATTTCGTGTAGTCTATTGACGATGACAAGAATCAGTGAGAAAACCCGAAGCTAACGTGAAGGAAGAAATTATAATGATTATGACAATCGGTGAGAGGGTTTAACGTAAAAGAAAAATGATGGCGCGTAAAGTTAGGTCGATAAGAATGACCAATTAAGCTTGGTCTATAAAAAATTCATTCCAGATGAATCTAGAATAAGAACTTGTCATTTGATTGAGACATGAGTGGGAGTTGGAATCGAGACAATTGTGACAGTAGCAAATGTAAATGTTCCCATAAAGATAAAAATGAACTAAATCAGAATTTGAGAATTGTGACTAATTGTTAGGCGCCCTTTAACTAGACACGATTTTCCATTAGAATTTGAGTTTCAAAATCAACATCAATACTCAAGACATAATTTCATTCAACGACAATCGTCGAATGTCAATGAATTATGGAAATTTCGAAGCATAAATCAATTAAATCGAGCAAGATAGATTGCACAATTCGTTGTTTATTGAAATGTTTTTGTATAAATCTCAATTTATTAACGCCTAATAGATCGATCGATTGATCTATCGATGCAACATTTAAGGAGTTGAAAAATGTTAGTTTAAAAGAGACAATTCCCGAAAGGGTTTAACTTATGTTACAAGTCGTAACTCATATTTCTTTCAATTTATTGCATAGTAAAATAATCTTTCTTGGTCTAATGAACTGTGCTCTTAAATTATTATTTGTCGTCCACGGAGACGACAACTCAGTTTATTCATTTATTCATTACACCAAGCTTTTCTTTTTCTTTTTTTTTCTTGTGAAAACAAGTCAGCAAACACTGAACTGAAAAGTCATAAAGTTTTGTTTTCTCTCCTTTCATTCATTCATTCAACTTTTCCTGCCAAGAGTTGTCGAAGGTTCACAAGATGAGTTATGTGACATTTTCATTAGAAGTTATTGTAGGTATAGTGTTGAATGTTCTATGCGCTTCATGAATATTACGTACGCTCCATGATTTCAAAATGTTTGCCTATAGAGAGCCACTGCCATGTTTCTTACAAGCTTAACAAAATGTAACATAATTTCCTGTTGTGATTGAAGCGAAGCAAGCTTTACTTTAGTTGATTGTGATTTACTTATTGCCAGTTTCTGCCTTCATATATTTAAATCGCGTTCATCGTAACCTTCTAAGCTCTTTCATGTGATATGACTTATGAAACGATCTACAAAACAAAAATTTCTTGTTTATTTTTCCTTAACACGGAAGAATTGTGAATTTTTATTATGACATAGAAATTATCACGCTCACTCTCACTGCTGGATAATGTAAGCATCGAGGTCACGAGATATATTTTATCTCGACGACAAAAATATCCAAAAGAATTCATGCAAAGCCATCCAAAAAGCTCTCCTTCTCTCTCTCTATCGTTCACTCTTTTTCTTTCTTTTTTCTTTCAATTGCGCAGTCACATTTTATGACAGAACAGAAGGAAACATAAATTATTCAAATCTGTTTTTCTTTAGACTAATAATGGGCGCGCTCGAGGACGAGAAAGCCTTTTTATCGGATTTCTCTGTAAGCTCGAAAGAATCTGACGAGCGCACACGATAGCCCGACGATAACATTAAATTAATTTTCATAATTTCGCTATAAAAAGTCATGTCGCTTATCAGCAATTTTTGTTCTTGCTTCTGTTCTCATACTTATTCCTAATACAGCACAATATTTTCTTTTTATTGACTTTCATCCTATAAAAAATCGAGGTTGATGAGTTTCCATCGTTATTTGAGCCAACAACCAACCTTCAAGCTCCTCTTGTTCGTGTATGAATGAAATTAAATGCTTCAACGACACCGAATGAAATCCTTTCCATAGTCATAAAGAAATATTTGCGCTTCACTTTCATCGTAATTCTCAATGAATTTCTTCTTCGAAGTTTTGTAAAGTGGTAAAGTTCAAGAGGCATGAAAACTCAACTCGAAACAAGATTAATATGCCTCCAACAACTCACGCAAATAATCACATTTACAATGAAAGTTAAAGGAGAGAATGTGAAAGCATGTCGCAGGCATTAGATGATGTATAGTGTCGTACTTGAGAATGGTTAATTTTGTGATGATTATAATTGCCCCCACAATTATAATGATGATGAATGGAGAAATATTTCACTTCAAGTCGTCGTGAATTTTTAATGACAACAAATATAGCGAAACTTTTACTAAGCAATGCGATAAGGTAGCGTGATTGAATAAATGTCGCCTTTTTTTTATAGTGACGATGTGATAGCAGAGTTATCGAGTTTAAAAATGTAGGTTGCGATTGAGATTTCAATTCTCTCACTGATATCTCAGGCAATGTTATTTCGCGTGATTAGAGCTCGTTTGAAGGTTGCAAATTATACGAACTCTACGATGAACATGCTTCTATATATTTTGAATATTTCATGCGCAACTCGTAACAGATGGAGAAGAAAATTTAAAAAAAATTCAATTAACAAACTTAAGAAACTTAGCTTTAGCTACTTAAACATTAACATAATATTTGACACTTTAGGAGATGATTATGATTGTATGATAATAAATATGCTGTTAAATGTGTAACGAAGTTCTTGGAAATTTTCTCATGATTTATTGCTAAGCATCGTTTACTTGCTTAGCTACATAAAATAATTATCTGCATACATTTCATCTTACATTATCTTGAACACTTCAACTGCAAGCTTATTTGCCCGCTGGGTAATTAAATCCATATTAAAATCGTCTCGAATCGTAAGATAAAAATGTCTCAGATGTTCACAGAGGCAGTTGTGGAGATGTTTTTCAACTGGAAATCAAATTATTCGCATCTATTTAATTGAAGTGAGGTTCATTTACATAGACTTGCACTTGGATTAAAATTATCTTAAGATTGCATTTTTTTATATTTTTTTATTCATTTCTTTCACTTGTCATACGCTTATTTGCTTGAAATAAGATTGCATTCCCTCCTACGTATAAAAACTATTTAAAAGATAATGACTTGCTGTAAATTTTGTCTTTCTTTTCGGTATCGATATTCACATCATTCGTTGCTAAACGATCAAGCTTTAATAAATTTTATTCTCTGATGGAAACATCACAGGAAGATATCAAAACTCATTAAGGGAGAAAATGGATCATTAAATGCAACATTGATAGCATCTCGATTGCTTAAAAGCAAAAAAACAATCAAAAAAAACCTCGATCAGATTAATTGAATCATAATTCCTTGCGGGATTTTGAGAATTGAACACTTGTTGAAGTTTTATTAAATGTCAACTGTGAAGAAGTACCGCTCGCTTACATAAATATTTCATCGGTTCAACGGTGCAATTTAATTAATTATCGAATTATTTTTATGACAGCTGAGATAAGTTTTATGTTGTGATAATTCCCAGGATTTATTCTGTATGTCTGACACTCGCCTTGTTAACATTTATTTATTAAGTATTCAAGACTCATCAAGATGAAGTTCACAAGCAGAGTTTTATTAAAAGATTTCAGCACTTAAGGAACAAAAAAAAGCTTTCACAACCTCCTTTGGTCTTGTCATAAAATTAAATCTTCTTGGAGCATTAATACTTAAGATTTTAATTATCCTCATCATATTTATAATGACTCAATCAAGTGCAATGAGAAACCATTTGACTATACAAAACTTCACAATCATCTTCTTAGCTCGTTGAAAAATCTTTCAAGCACAAGACAAGATTACTTCATTCACGAAGCATTCAATTGAGTTGAATATTCTCTCACAACAGACAAAGAGGATTAAGACACAGAGAGATTTTTTTTGTTATGTTAACCCATAAATTTTATGGTAATGGGCAAGCTTTTGGGATAATAAATTGCACTTCGAGCCTTAACACAATTAAGTCCTTTCCCAATAATTCTTTCTTTCGTGGATTGGCTTTTTTTGTTTTGTTTCTTATTGTATAAAAGTCTTTACAAGATTATATCGTATTTATGTCTTTATTGTGAACCATTTCTTTTCACTTGAGTCAATTTAAGAAATTGTTCTCATTAAATTGCTTTGACGGGACCAACAAAAAAATTATGCTGGAAAGAAAAATGTTCGAAAAAAAAGAAAGTTCGGAACCTGCTTCTGTGCTGAATGCTGTTAAAAATAAATTTGAATGCTTTATCAACTCAAATATTTCGTTCTTTAAGAGACGATTAACGAAACTGCTAAAGTTAAATTAATTTTTACCCTTGGATTAATTGATATGAATTAAAAGTAAATTGATTGTTTTATGAGGGACATAAATGTCCTCGTTTTCTTCTCTTTTTAAAAATATGATTCTTTCAGCTGAAGCCGCGATCAGTTATGATACAAATGGTTGTATTTCTTACATCCAGTAGCACTCGCATAAATTGAAAAAAAAGGTAAACGAGATGTGAGTTAAAATATTCAATTTCGTGCACTTCTCTTCAAATCAATCCAAAGCAATCACTTGCAACACCGAAGTAATTATACGAGAATTGACTCACAAAATCCTTTTGATGGCAATTTTACACGCAGCTTAACGTGATTTAACTTATCCCCCTCTCACCGTACTTTTGCTTTATTGTTGCTCATGTTTGCAACTTTACTTTGGAAACGAAATGGAAACGATAAGTGAAGAAATTTCTTTTCTTATTTCGCGCTGCATATTTAAGCATCATGAGACATGAATTATTTTACAGCTCAACTCGTAAAAGGATGAAGAGCAGAAATCTTTTATAATCTTGCATGTTTTGGACGTCTCTCTTCGGTCTGTTTACTTATTTTTTATTCCTGATTTTTCGATTGTGATTCATGGTTTTTTATTTCAAGTTTATTTTTCTTTTTCTTTTATTTCAATTCAAAGTGAAGAAAGAAAAACCAATAAATGCAACTGGCGTGTATGTTAATTCCTTATCATCAAGTAAAAGGTGTTTTTCATGCTGTTTAATTAAAATTCTCTTTTCTTTCGCCACGAAGTCTCATCATACACATGTAGGTACAAAGAGTGAGTGTTCAATATGCGAATAAGAAAGATCTTTAACGAATTCCTTCATTTTATATCATTGCATAATAAATATCATGATAAGTGACACGTTATGGGTCGCTTAGTCTTTGACATTAACTTTTCATGAAACAAATTCGTTATTCAGAACTTCTCAGTTACATTTATTTTTTATTTCAAACATTATTTAAACAATTATCTTCCAATTCTTGAATTCGTTTTTTGAAATCAATAATCACTTGTTCTGATTGACAATGGTCATGGATTTGTTTTTGCATTCCCACAACACAACTGCGACTAATACAAAGTCTTTGCAAACATCTTATCTCGAATTGTGTCTGGGTCAATTCAGGGAGTGGCTTCAAGATAGCGTCGCCTACAACCATCAAATTGTTATCAAAAACGGTGACAAATTTAAGTTCTTTATTGTAAGTGAACAAATCGCTTTCCAAATATTGCAATTCGTTGCGATGGACCTCAAAACGAATGAGCTTTGTAAAAGGTTTAAGATCGTCTTTGGTGATAATTTTAAGACCACAGTTGTCAATGCCGAATGCTTTGATATTTGGTAGAAACGTTGTTACTTTCTCTGGAACATAATTGACAACTTCATTCTCAATCCAGAACCCTTCAATGTCATCATAAGTCGAATCTTTATCTCCATTGACACTTTCAATAATCGTTTTCGGATTTAATATGCTAATTTGTCTTCCATAACAATTCTTGAGTTCACCAAGAGCTCTCCATTTCGCAGGATACCATTCACAAGTGAAATCATATCCATTCGATAGTTGGATAGCAATTAAAATGAAAATAGAAAATGAAATGATCACCCTGAGAAATTATAAATATTTTGAAATATTTCTTGAAATTTATTTAATCTTTCAAACCTCATTCCGACTTTTCTCGATGAGAGTACAAAAATAACTGAATTAGAAATGATGGAAGTCAATGGTTTATCAGTAATCTCTCGAAAATTTCAATTTGTGAATCAAAACAAATTTTCCGTATTAAATAAGAAGCCGCAATGTTTGAAAATGTAAAGTTAGACCCGTACAAGCGATATTAAGCAACGATGATTTATTTGCATATGTCTTAATATAAGTCTTGTTGCCTATCTATCGAACCTTCTATACACATCGCGTCCAGCATGTTGTTAATTTATAACACAGACTGAAATTTACATAATGTATATATGCATGTGGTGTTGCGAAAAAAAAAAAGCAAAAACAGATCACAAATAGAAGAAACAAAAATCTAAAAAGCAAGAAAAGTGCAACGTTAAGAAGGAGAGAGAAAAATATTGCACCACCGATCGCGTACTATCATACAATTACATGCAATTGTCTATGCTGTGATTTATTATGATTTTCGAATAACATTATGGAGATTAAGTGTTTGAAATGGCTTAATATATGGACTTAAACAGTTTTCTTTTCTCTTTGCTTTTAAATTCTCTGTTGAAGCTCTAGAATTTGCAAGAAAAGTTTATTTTATGTCATGAAACGAAGTTGAAGTTGAAATTGAAACGAGACATATTTACACATCTAACAAAAGTGAAAAACTGAAAGAATATTTATGAAAAAGTATCATGTAACTTAACTTTTAAAATGTCGATAATGTGGGTGGACAATCGGGAAGAAAAAATATTCGAAAACATCCATTGAATGTACATAAGCGCAAGTAAGAAATGTCGATGTGTTTTAATATAATAGACGAGACTAGCGGAGATGAATGTTGACAATTGACAGAGAACAATAGAGATCGAGCAGAAATGCTGAATAAATGTAAAGTTCATAATTTATAATACTAAGATATTTGAATCATAAATATTAAAATTTCAATTTTCTACAGTTTATTGAAAGCAAAAGTCATTAAAGATTTTTTTTCCTTTCTGCTTTTCTCGCCAAACACAAACAGCTTTCGTGTTGAAATGAATGAACAGCACATTATTGTGCATTTAAAATATTTTCAACAATTCATAAATGAATTGAAATGTGATCACAACTCGGGTGTTTCAAGTGACTAAAGATGACGATCATGCATTCTAGATAGGTTGATGCGGAAGTTTTTGAATGAATTTGCACCAACGTCGGTTTGTTTTCCAAAGTCTTTCGTCCACTGCTTATTTCATGAAGTAATCGAATAAAGTTTCACTTTTAATATGAATTTAAATCGTTGCTCTTACTCTGCATGCAGATGTTTGGATATTTCATGCCATTTTTACTCAACTACACATTTTGTGTGCGCTCTTTCCTTTCGACTTTAGACAGTATCATTGATTTCAATCTATTGAATGTGCGCGCACAGTTTGCTTTAATTCAATCGCAACATTATATGACTCGATGGAAACAAAAATTAATATTTGATATATTTCCAACATGTTTACTTTCATGTCAATAGAACGCACAGTTTGACATTGTCCATAGCTTAGACATCTTGTACATAATTTCAAGTCTGACATCAGGCTTGTAACTTAAGCTTGACATAATTAACTTCAAACATTGACTTGTTTTGGGATGCGAGTTGACATCTTTTGAGTGGCGGTGGCAGCAATAAACTTTATTATATATTTGTTGTTAAACTTTTTTACAACACAAAATAATTTATTACACAACATGCGAGCATATTGTAAAATATTTCATTTCTGATAGTTTCAGATGAAGTTTGAAATGTGCATATTTAAATGATTCAATCGACATTCTTCCAATCCATTTTAGTTTATAATTAAGCGAC
Source organism: Clunio marinus (assembly GCA_900005825.1). Classification (NCBI taxonomy): domain Eukaryota; kingdom Metazoa; phylum Arthropoda; class Insecta; order Diptera; family Chironomidae; genus Clunio; species Clunio marinus. Next base: position 3,119,719 of record CVRI01000020.1, on the reverse strand, counting down.
ATTTTCTTAATTGATTTCCATTCCAACTTTATTTATTATTCATTAATCGAACCTATTTCAGTTTTTGTCTAATTATAAAGATTTATTATGATTTTCTCTATGACAAATGCTCAAATTTATTCATTGGAGATGAAAAACTCTTTTTTTTCTTCCTTTTTCAGTCATTCATTTGCTTTCGTTCTTCAAAAATATGAACAGCGAAACGTGAAATCAATAATAATTTTTCATATTTGTATTTCAGTATCAAGCAAGTTTGTTTGTACAATCTCTCCATTGCCATTGATCATGTATGATAATTTTTTTCTTTTTCAATTAAATAATCTACAGTTCTTTATTTGCCAAACTGATTTCCAGTGAAGTATTTTCTCCATCGAAAATCTAAAGCAAAGAAAAGAGCTCGTATAAGGATAAATATTGACAAACAATGGAGAGCTTGGCGTTCATAATTATACAAATGATTAGTTTATTGGCATTCCTTTCAACAAGCGCATTTACTTCAATCGATGTGAATGATAAATGAAATTTTTCCTATCTCGTCTATTAATAATGATTTTTTTTTCAATTCTCGTCCACGATTGCACATACGCAAGACCTCAATAATCATCAACGATGATCGATGTTCAATGAAGCCACTAATTATTTTCATGCTCTAAATATCGTGTTGTCGTGTCGCGAGTTGCTTGTCTAATTCAATATTCTGACGAAGAAAGGGCAACTTGGAAAACAATGGAAGCGATGAGCAGGGCAAGAAAGTGGTTACGACAACTCGCGTAGTTCACGAATTAATATTTAATTTATTGTTTCACACGTTGACGAGAACAAAAAAAAGTAACCGAGAAAAGAAATAGTTAATGACACCTTGTAAATGGACATAATGGGACTTCCTATGAATTGATTTGAAACGACTCAATGCGCTCGATTCGATTGAATCATGAAATGAAAATTGTTCTGGCTTTTCTATGGGAATTTCCTTCATTATTTAATTTCGATTTCTTTCAAATAAATATCTACGCAACTTGAAGTTTAAAAGGTAGAAAAAAATCAAACATTACTCACTGATCGATATCGCCACACTGTTTCTCACATACGACACAACGTGCATCTATGCCATCAACATCATCATCGTCTCCAATCGACTCGTTGTTATTCTCATGCGTGGACTCCTGTTGATTGCTGTCTAAATCGTTCGATGAAGCATTGAAGTCTTCTTCGTATGCGCCGCTATGTTGGGAGCCTGAAACGATACGAAGTGAGATTGAAATTTGTTTTTTATTTTTTAGTGTTTTTTTATGGACGCGGATGGATGGATGGAAAAAAAAAGAAGCGAGCAAAAATAAATCAATATTAATCACACAACGAGATCTTCTTACGAACCAGAAAATCGTAATTACATAACATAGATAAAAATTTAAAGTTGCTTTTAGTAGAAAATATTTCATTCGCTATTCAAACAAATCTCACAAACTCTTCTTAAAACAAAAGAAGTTCATACATGAGCGGCGGTTAAAGGAATACGAAGAATTGTGACCGCATCAACTAGTTTATTGAAGGCAAAACACAAAAATGTCGTTAATCTTATTAGTGGAATCACTCAAATATGACATGATTAATAATTTTTTATTCATCTTGAATCTTATTTCAACTTTTGTTTTTTCTTTTGTCTTTTAACTAAATTTAATCGAGGCTTCGACCTATCTATCATCGCAGTTATAACCAGTTCTCAAAATTTCATTCGTATTTGGAGCGTTTTTTTGTTGTTAGTTAAAGTTAAACTCGGACGATGAAAAAGAAGCTTGTGGAGAGATCTTGAAAGGAGATGTTTTCAATGAACCTAATGTCGTTGTTGTTTTGTTTCTTTTACACGTTTAAATATTTTTTTGTGACCTTAAGTTACACACGAGTGAGTTGAAAATGATGGAATTATAATCATTTGTCTGTTTGTAAAATAGATAAAGAAGTTTTTAAATATGCAAACTAGCATCTGTCACTTTTTTAAATTAAACGTCTTCCATTTTGAAATCTTCAATATCTTTTTTTTAATTCCTTGATCATTCTGCACATTTTTCTCTAACCATGTTCACATTCATATTGGATGATCTCGAACGCACGAAATCGCCGCACCACTCATTTAAATGATGAGAAATCATTTTTTATCGACTTAAACTGAAACTTGAAACATCAAAAAATCGCTAGAAGAATCAGCAGATCGGTGGCGCTGATCTATTTTAATTAATAACATAAGCAACTGGAATGCCTTGTGGACTCTTTCATGTGTGGGTGTATGCGGCTTTAAATTTTGAATCAACTTCCAGTTAATGACTGACGACTCGAAGCGAGCCACGACTTTCAATCCTTCTGCTTCACATCTTACATCTAAATAACTTGAGCTGAGTTGAGCTGATGAAAAAGCGCTTCCAGCAGAAATTTTTAATTCTGTTGTCTGTCATTTGTTACATCGCATTGCGCTCGGTGTTGGCTCGCTTGAGCCTTTTCAATTCATTTAACATCCATCCATCTTTTGTTATGTTTTTTATTACCACAAGCCACAACATTCATTCTTGTAATGTCTTGTTGTCTTTCGTCATAATTTATATTCACAAAAATATGTGTAAATATTATAATGAAAGAAAGATGAAAAAAAAACGCAAAACTAAGACGAAAAATGTAAAATAAGTAACAATCTTTCCTTCTCACTCTCTTTCAACTGCTCAATGAAAAGGAAAGTTTTTCTTTCTTTGACTTTCTGGCTACACAAAATTTTCTTTATACTATTAAATGAATCGCTTGCATGACTTTAAAGTAACCGATGCTTATTTGTTTGTGCTGTAGTTGTGTCCAAATATTTCAACATCTTTTTCGATTTCATAATTTTTTGTTTGTTAATAAAAATAAGCGCGACACGGCAGTAAACTCGCTGAACAAATTGACTCAATCTTCATTGATCTTTAATCGATGTTTTAAATATTTCTTTTTTTTTGGAAAGTGAGTTCAGTTCAGTGTTTTAATCGTCATATTTTTTTAAATAGGAAGTGCTCGAGTTTGGTAAAATAAAAATAAGTTAAGCGAATCTCGCAAGTCGATGTATGAACGAAGTAAATTAATTTCTTGTAACGAATATTTTCGCAGACTCATTTTAATCCAAATCCCAAATAATATAGAAAAAAGTAATTCTCATAATCGACCGACTTTAAATCAAAGCAGAATGACTTGGTGATGGCTTTAGAAATGAATAAATAATGAAAACAAAAAAATGGGGAGAGACCGAGCACGACTAAGAAAAACAGAAGGCAAAGAAATGAACGAAAGCAACCATGCGATATTGTTGTTTGAGGCTCCGCGGCGGAGCTATCGAGAGGTCTTTGTTTATGTTACCTCTCTTCCCGTAAAAGAGAATTTTATTTCTTTTATTTTGTTGGAAAAAATATATAAAATGTTTATTGTAAAGGCTGTTAATCATTGTTTGACATGACGCGTGCTGCTATTGCTATGGCTTTTCTTTCCATCAGATTTTTTTTTGTTCAACTTTTAATTTTCTTTATGTTGATTGTTTTTTTTCAACTTCAATAAAATATCATTAGTCAGTTTTACATGTTAGGACTTCAGGGATAATTGTTATTGAATCTAATAGTTGAAAGTGAAAACATAATTTTAAAATGAAAGCTTTTGTGAAAATGCTTTTAGTGCCTCGAGATCAATTTGAATGTCTTTAAAGTCGTCAGATTTTAACTTTAAAGTTTAAATAAGTTTTGTTTAAAAATGAAAGGAAATAAAAACAACGATTTAAGATTAAATAAAAACTTAAACGAACCCTCGAGCTCTTAATTTACACCATCAAAAAAAATCTTCACAGCGGTGTGCATTGTTTGATCACTAACTATCACACTCCCTTGCTAAGATTACCTTACAACACTAAAACATCATGTGTAAGATCATAAAACACGATTTAAATACAATAATTTTATCACTTATTACCTTCTTTAAAGTTGGAACGCTTCAATGGAACGCGCACGAGATATTATTAAGATCCGAATAAAAATTAATCTTTCTTTTGTGTCGGCACTCGAAGAGCTTTAAGAACTTGTTGCTCTTTATCTTTCTGTTTAAATAAGGAAAATTATACGAGAATCTTCAGTCACGTCTTTGCAGGTCTTCAAACAATTTCTAAATGAGCTTCTTCACCAATGAGTGGTAGAACAAAAAAAAAAAGGAAACAATATCATCGAAGGCAATTGTCCACTTAATTTCAACGTGAATTATTGTGTGGTATATGGAGTGGAAATCATGTAAATTATAACAAACTATTATTCACCCCCTCCAACATGTCCATCATAATATGTTTGTCTGTGTTGGCTAGGACGTTCGAGAAGGAAGGGAAAGGATGGCTTGGCTTAGCTTGACTACCTACACTGAACTCGCTTTTACGCACGAAACAAATAAATTTATTCTTTGCACTGTCGTGTGGTCAAACATGTGAAGATCCTGTTTGATTCAACACACACGCAAAAAAAAAAGGAATCATAGGGCACTGATGGAATAAATAAATGCACAGGTGAAGGGAAAGTCATCGGTCATAAGTAACTGATAATAGTTTGTACACGAAACAGCCGCTTTTTTCCGTTATAATCAGCGATTTATTTTGACTTATGTTTGTTTGATTATAGGCAGTGGCAGAGTTCATTTTATTCTAGCATTTATGCTTTTTCACATGTGATTGACATTCACTGACTCTGAACTAAATGACGATTGTCGTCAATTGACATTTAATGTGTTAATTCTCGAATTTTGAATGTTGTTGATTGACAAATCGCGGCTTGTGAAGTGATTGATTATAAGTCACTATTTATTTGAATCAGAAGAAGAGAGAGAGAGAGAAAGTGAATAATTGTTTCAATTAACTATTAGCAATTGAGTTGAAATTGGGTGGAGAAATATTTATAATTCATTCATTTAAGAATAGAAATGAAAATTGAAAACTTTTCCCACGAGTTAAATATTCCTTAGAACTTGTTGACGAACAATGAGGAATTAAATTATTAATTTGCATTTTTAAGGAGTCATCCTTGAGCTGCCATCAGTGATATGGTGCAATATGGTGTTTGTCTTAATAGTTAAGCAAAAGTCGTTTTCACATGAGAAAATTCAGTCGCTTGGAACCAAGCGTCATGTGTTGAAGAAACTTCGTCATGTCCTTTTTCTTTTAACAAAATTTCAGTGACTTATGATGTTTTTAAAGAAGCTAACACAGCATATGGCATGACTTCGGAATAAAATTATTCTAATTTGCAATTTTAGATTGGAATTTTGACATGACGAATGAATGAGACAAGAAGAATTCCCACAACTTTCTGAAAACTCGCTTCGACCTGGTGGTGAGCGAGGAAAGATGTTAAACAGGTGTGTCGAATTTCAAGTCCACTTCTTATATTCATGCATTCCAAACTGCGAGAATAATTGTAGAAATATTAATTGATCACTACAAGATTGCCATTAAAAATCTTTTTTTTCTGTGCAAAAATGTTCCAGTTAATGTCCAACCGAGAAAGCATCTGAGAAAGCATAACTTAGAGTAATTTAAATCGTCTCTTAATCGGATTTTCTGTCTTTTACGCAACAGCAAAAAATCTTTATTTTAGCTTTCGCGAAAGAGTCCGTAGAAAATCAAGTTAAGCTCATTTGCATGGCGTGTCGTTTCATTAAAGATTCAACGTTAAAATGAAAGCAACCAACAACCTGGAGATTTACAAATGTCAATTTTTTTCATGACATGATGCGCTTTATGATAAGTTGTGAGTGTCACACGAAGTGAAATGAAGTTTTATTAAAAACAAAAACTGGAAATCAAAAGTCATGCGATGCCCGACCACAATCGAAATTAATTCATGGCAAGGACTTCCGCTTGAAATCGAAAATGACTTTGCTTTTATCACCGAAATACGATCAAAGTAAGATTGCGTGTTTCGGTGCTGACCATTCAAAAATTTATCCGAACTCATTTTTTAAAAACTCGGGTTGAAGTTTAATCGTTGGCCATTTACGGTTTCGTTTGAATTGAACAAGTCAAAGGATCATAGGCATAAGGCATAGTGAACATGTAGACATTAATTGAATATGCAAACACCTGCTTCAAGTTTAACCGTTTTTAACCGAAAAAAAAATCTTTCTTCGCAGTTTCAATGTCAGTTTTGAGAGTGAAGCTTGTTTATTTTATTTTTTTATTTCGGCGAATGATTGAATATAAAATGACATGTGAGCGATAAATTATCAGCTAACGATGTGTTGTTCTTGATGTTACTATCAATTTAAAGCTGATTAGGTTGTGTTTAACATGCATGTTCGAGTCAACAATGACACAGTTGGATTTAACCCGCACATAATTGAGTAATTTCATGTTGCAGCGATCGATTTTGCTTTCTTTATTTTTTTAACGACTAAACATGAGATTCACATGTGCCCCTCCTTTGTTCATGCAGAAGCATATATCTTGCAACATTTATCATTTTTTAGTTTCCCTCATTCGACATTTTATGCACAAATCACTATTTTTTGTCTTCTCTCCACACGTGTCTGTGATTTTCTTTGTACGACACACGATGAAGTTGGAAAGTCAAACACATGCAACGTTCGGTTATGTCCAGGTTAAGTTGATCAATTAACACGCAACAATTAATAGTGCGTGGGAAAGAAACTTTTATGGAATGTTTACACTTGTTTTATTTTTAAGAATTTTTTTTTGTTTTATTAAAATCGTGGAACTTACTCACTGAAACTTCTATTTATGTTAATGAACAGAAACTATTCCACATATATTGAATTGTATTTTTTTCCTTAACTGATTTAATTTTGCAATATTTAATCGAATTAAGTTCAATAAAATATTTTAGACAGATATGTCTTTATTTAAACATGCATTTATGAATATTCAACCCTAAATTAAAAGTCAGTCACAGAAATAACAAATTTTTTGCACAATCTATTTATTTAAGCAATTTTCCGGATAATTCATGTGACAAATTATCTTTCTAACTGTGGATATATATAAAAGCGACATTAATTGCACTTTTAGGGGTAAAACAAGGATCGTGTGTCATCATCTCATGCCTAACATTTTTTATCCTCATTTCGAAACAATAAAAAAGGAAAAAAAGATTGTTTCGGTTTATTAGGCTGCAAATCGATTGACAACAAATTTAACGACACACGATGACAGAAAAAAATTGATCGAAATTATATTGTAAAAAAATCTGAGCTGAAATCGACCGCTGCTTATTCCATTTCATTACTCTCATGATTACGATATGATGTCGTTTTTTTGTGCATTGGAAACAGCGAGAAACAATCACACGCATCATGATGTAAAGCAGTGGCTGCATTAAACACGCAATGTGCAACAGTAGCAAAAAATATAACAAAATTTCCCTCATATTTGCTCAATTTATCACATTCATTCAAAGATGCAAACAAAAGCGAACGGTGTTGATGTCTCATTGTCCCTTAATTTAATAAAATAATCATCAAACCCTAATATAGATGTCAGAAAATGTTGACTGTATCATTGCCCTCATCGAGGGTGAATAGAGCTGTCAGATTTCAAAGTACAACCGTCAGATCATCACACGATTTTTATTAATTGCAATGCAGTTGTTTAACAAAAGCGAAACGAATTCCGATTAAAATTTGTATTCAAATATTTCATTAAAAGATAAGAAAATCGCGCAAGAAGAATGAATGATCAACGCGCGCCTTAATTATGTTTTCTCTCTTTTCATAACAAATCAGCACTCACTTCATTTAATCCATCAAACGATAATTGCCTTCTTTTCATTCGACAAACATTATCTGATATCAACCTCAAAAGAGCTTTGCATAAACAAACATTTTAACTGACTCAATCATATCGCGGTCTAATCTCTTCTCTCCTTTCGCTCTGCTTCATTTTGAATGAAAATAAACGGCGCGCGCGATTTATGTTGCTGATGATTATCAAAAAAAAAGGAGAAAGATGAAGTTAAAATATTTATTCGTGGAATTCATTTTCGAGCATCTGTTGCGACTTGCAAGTCTTGATTTTATGAAACGTTTTGTTATTACGGGTGAGAATTTAATTCCATGAAACAAACTATTCTTATGAACCTATCATTTGCTATCACATAAGCCTGCCCTTTATGTTAGATACAATACCCGAATGAATAAATCTGTACATGAGGGATTATACAAATATGCTGTTTATTGTCATGATGCTTATTATGTCATTGGACTGCCTACAATCATTTGTATGCCCACGTACAACGCTCGCATCATAAGTCGTCATCATAAATATTAATTCAACATCATAGGGGTAATTTCAATCTGACTTCTTTCAAATTTTGCTTCTGAATGGCATATGTTATTGTGTGATCATTGAGATTTTGTTTTTGCATTTTCGACATTCAAATGTGATGAGTGAAAGCTACAAACCTGATCCTGATCGATCATCAGTTTCTCGTCGCATATCACTAAAATGTAAAGGAACTTTGGGTCCTAAAAGTAGCTCAGTGTCTGGGTAAATATCACATATCACTTCGTACCAAATCTGTAAAGAGAATTTAAATGATAAATATAAGCGATAAGTTTCTATATGCGGTTGCTTTTAACGTGAACTCACTTGACCATTAATAAAAATATGTTGAATGTTGACTGACGCACTTTCATCAGTGCTGTTTATATTTTTCATCCAATTTGTAGGCTCACTTGAAGCATCATACCAACAACGAATACTTGGCGAAGCAATGATCTAAGGAAACAGAGAAGAGAATAAGAAAACGAAAGAAATGGTATAAAAGATGGATGCAATTTAACGTAATTTCATATTTTGAATTGGTAGAATCTAGTACAAAATTTGAAAATTTCTCAATAATAACGATTGTGTCTCTTAAATTTTTTTACATTATATTCTTTAATTAAATTTTAAATGACAACTGTGACTAAATAAAAGTTAATCATTAAAAAAAACTTTAAGTTTGACTGTGAAGAAGGATCTTAAATATCTTCCTATAAGAAGAATAATCAAAAATTGTCACGAAACTAAAATGCGATAACAATAAAAATTATTAATCCATCTGTTGGCATTTCATTGGCAACAGCATGAAATAAATGTTGCATTTGAAGAAATCACATCAATTTATCATAAAGTAAAGCATGAAAAACATGACATATCGGTAAGTCAAAGACACTCACTTGACCTCTTCTAAATAACCCTCTTCAAAAATTGTGTTTAAGTAAAACATAACTTGAAGGAAAGTGATCACCGTAATAAAATAAACATAAATTTGTTATTATCCTTTCAACTTAAGTATGATGTAATAATGCTGTGAGAAAGAATAAGGAAGGGAGTCTATTTCCACCCTCGTTGTTGTTTTCTTTCTAAACACCGAAAATCATGTTCAAGGAGTAAAAACAGTTATCAAGGAAAGTTGGATGATTTTTGATATTTCCCTTCCAGTTTTTCCTTCCACCCCCTACATTGTGTTCCTTTATATTTAATTATCAATTTCCAGGGATAAGATTTACGTTTCAAAACAATTTCACACTCGCATAAAATGTTTCTCTGCTGTTGATGTAATCTATTAAACTTTACAATGATTGCGAAAATATGTTGAACACCGCCGAGGGATGATTGGATTGTGAAAATTATGTGTGAATTTTTGAAGCTTAAATAAATCAGGGAAGTGAAACGGAGCAATACGAAGGGTGGTTTTATGATTTAAATGATTTTAATAAGCGTTTAGAAAAATATGTGCCAAAAATTTAATGTCTTTAGGATTGTTTGAATTCTTTCATCATTTCTTGTGAATTGAATTTGAAACTGTTTTGAAACCAAATCACGTACAGAAGTGAAGTGAGAAGACTTGCTGTGAATTGAGCTCCAGTAGAGAGAGTAAAAGATTAACTGTGTTGAAATTACAAACAATAAGCTCAACTAGAAATCTTCGATGAGTGCATCAAAGTCTAAAAGCATTCCATTGTCATAACATGAACGACATTAGATCAAATGAGAGACAAACTGTTTTATTGTCATCTTTAAATCGGGTGTATGTCCTTGCAAGATTGTTTCTAATATTCTTCTCTTTTATATTGTAACCATCTTGTAATCTTTCAATAAAAATATTTTTCTTTAACTCATACTTATCGATTTTCAATAAAGTGTGAGGATTAAGGTGCTTAACACAATTTTGTTTCCTTTCAACATAACTTTGATATTTCTTAAGAATTTTTGCACATCCGCCTGCTACATTTTTAAACACGATAAAAAAGTTTTTGAAAGATATTGAAAGTATTCTGTCAAGAATTTATTTCATATCGAATAAGTCGTCAACCAACCGTTAAGAACTTCCCCAAGCAGTCACAGGGTGAATCGAGTTAAATGATAATTTCTGACCACTTAGAAACAGATGTTTCTTTGTATGTGCCTTTTTATTTCATTTCGTTTTATTGCGATGCTTCGATGAGCTTCACTTCTTGCGCTTTATTGAATTTTCCTTTTTTTCTGGGGTGATTTAACATAATTTTTATGAAATTTAGCTGTGTGCATATTTGCAACTTATTTGCTGATCATGACTAGCTGGAAGATAAATCATAAATCTCGTAATAACGAAAAAAGAGAAGAAAAAAACTTTCACGATGTTGTCTGCGACTGACAGGAAAATTTATTAGTTTTTCTGTTCTCTCTTAATAACTTACACGATGAAATTATCTTCCGAATTTGTACGAAAATTTAAAGACGATAAATTCCCTTGTTAGAAACTAATTACAACCCGTCAAATAATTTCTCAGCTTTTCCTACTTAAGGAAAGAGAAGCGTGAAGGGTAAATAAGGAAACATTTAATTTTTTATGCATGATTTCTTTCGTCATCTGTTCGCTACTTGGCAGGATCAACGGATAAGTGTTTTATTTAGCGGGAAATATCTTCATTTAATTTTTAATAGCCGGCAATAATCACTGAGAAATTAAATATCAAACATTCTGAAGTTTATTGACTTGGTTATATATTTAGATGAATGCATAGATAAAGTAACGTTGACTGTTGAATGATAAAAAAAAATTCCTTCATTGCTTTAATAGAAATGAAAACTTTTTCACTTTATCTATGACTTTTAACAACACACTTTTAACTAATTAAATGAAATATTTGTTCAACATGAGAAACGACAGAATGAAACAGTTCTTGAGAGAATAAAGTTGAAGTCAACTGTTGAACTTTTAAGTTAAAAAAATATTTAATTACAAACTCAGATTACGAGAATCAGAGAACAAAAAAATGGCATAAAATCAGCATGACGCCTTTTGAGAAGCGTTTTCATGTCGTTATAAAAGTTGATGCTCAGCTTATCCCCTCTAGTCATTTGAAAGAATCTCGATTGTGTGAAACAGTAGGAGTGACTAAGTGATTTTTCAGTTTTCACATTTCATGTTGTGTTGTGGTGAAAATATTTTCTAATTAAGAACTCTAGAGTTGAAAATTATCAACATCAGATGACGATTATATCTTAGATTAAATCTCAAACAGCAGCGTGACAGAAATGATGGCCGACTCGTCCAAACATTTGTTGAAAATTAATTTTTCTCTCGCTTTTTTTTGTTCGTTTTGTACACTGACCGAGTTATTAATAACAAACACATTTTACAATATTTATGAGCATCTATAAATTTGAAAAAGGTCCACGAATCTCAGATCTGATCCTTTCAAGCAGAATAAATCCCACTTACTTGTGAATTGGTAATTGCTCAATTTATATTCAAAAAGGAAGAGATTAACTCGACTAAGAGTGAAGAGACTTTGACTTTATGCGAAACATTAAACATAAAAAGCTTGAAAATCTGTTTGTGAATAAATTTCCTCAGCCCTTTCGTTCTGATTTATTTAAGAGGTCTTTTTTATTCTATTTGACTCTGGAAATATTTATTTATTTAATCGAGCTCTGATCCCTTAAAATTGATAAAACATTTCAAGGATATTCAATTAGGCTGAGAAGGGGAAAAAGCAAATTGTTTTCCATCTGAACGAATTGATGAGCATCGAGAAGTCAAATTGTGGTTTTAAAGTGGAAAACGTTTTCTAAAAATCCTTCTCAATTGCAATGTTAAAACATAAAATAAGTGAACATTCATGATGAAGTTCACCCTCGTAAGTGGTTCGTATAAGCAAACGTTTTCCATTGAATAATTCACTGCTCATTAACGAGTGTTTTTCCTCGATTAAAAAAAGAAAGAAAAACTTTTAACATAACATAAGAATTCAATCTCATTTGCTCCTTGATTGTTGGGAAAACAAAACGCACAGGGGTCGAAGCATGTTAACGATAAGACTTCTGAATGGGCTCAACATAAATTCGTTGTATTGATTGTTAATGATTGGAATTGTGTTTGAATTTTTCATAAGCGAAGTATTTCCATTGAGTATCATCATAATGAATGTAGAAGAAGAAAACTCAAAACTTCAACCACATCTGTCAATCAAAAATGTCAAAAGTTAATTTTTTATGTGGCTTTTAAGTGATTTGCATAATTTTCTTCCACTCTAAGAGTCTCCGTTCCGAATTAGTCATGAAGCAATGAGAAATCAATTGAAAAGTTTTGAAACGATTTTATTTGCTGTTCATTCAAATCTAAATAAATATGAAAAGTGTCCACTTCAGATTGTGGGAAAGTTTTTCATATTGAATTGCTGTTGTGCAACGGATAATTACAGACTATAAACTCTTTCATTTAAATGTAATTTAATATGTTGAAATGCAAATACAACAAACGACGGTTATTAAGTCAAACATCGTTAGATCGGTAGAAGTTTCGTCGAAGATCGCCCCTTGAAAAACTCACAGTGGACAGCAACATTAAAATGCCATAAATAACATTTCAACATTGCATAAAAAGAATTCGTCTTTATAAACAAGACATAAATTAAATGATATAATAGAAAATTTCGACCCTTACGTGTTAACGAAAATATTTAGCACGGAGATGTTTAGACTAAGGGCGAGTCAATTGTTTTCCCCTTTCTATTGAGAGTCCATCAATGCAAAGGTAAAGCGTCAATTTGAACCTTACACGTCCCATCGAATGTCCTTCAACAACAAGACATGTTTCTAGTATTGTGTGTGAACACGAAACGATAGATAACAATGTTATATTCATTTCTCTCTCATCCAGTTCCACGAGCACAAAGCCAGGAGGATAACAAACGTGTCAATTTCAGATTTCCTTAAACTTTTTTTTTCTTCTTCTTTTTATTCTTGCATCGTCTCGGGGTGACATGCATTAAAGAAGACATAAAAATGAAGTTTCCGAGTGAGAAAAACGTGGTAAACTGTCATGTGACGAGATTACGCATTTCTTTGAAGTCTTCCAGTGAACATTCAACAATGGACATTGAAAGAAAATTGTTTAAATAAATTCTAAGCGACAGAAAACCTTTTAAATACATTTCGATTGTCTTTTTTATCAGAACTTTTGATGAGGAATAAAAAAATCTTTTTATGTCAATCAGGCAACGAATCAAGATGTGAAATTGATAAAAATCTTCTTCAAAGGCTTCAGCGAAACTATTTTGTGTGTGTGTGATTGAAGTCACATTCTTCCTTATTTTGTTGAAGGAAAACGTGTGTAAACAAATCTCATTTCATGCTTTGGGCTTCATTTCTCAATCATCATGTGAACAATGGAATTTGTGATCGCTATAATTACGTCCAGGTAGCTTCAAAAAAATAAGAAGTAAAATCTGTCTTCAAAGAAGTGACAAAAAGTCTGTGAAAAGACGAGAGATTAAGGATGAACTCTAAATGATTTTTCTTCAATATTCTTACTTGACATATTCATTGCAGACCGGGAGTCGACTGCGGATGGACTGAAGAGAAAGTAAATTGAAAGGGAATTGAGTGTTAAAGTAATCAGATTCCTTTTTTTCACTCTATTGCAACAAAACGATGATGCTTCGTTGATGTGTACACAAAAGATGAATAAAATGTTTTTATTCATGTCTTTCAAAGTATTTCACTAACAGAAAATGAGAATGAAGATTGATCGTCTGCTTGTCTTCAACTTTTTTTTCAATTTTCCGCTTGAGATCTAAAAAACTATGTTTAATTATTGTGCAACTATAATAAAGACATCATCGATTGAAAGGGGAAAATGATCATCAATCTTTATTTTTTTATCTTGTTTTCATTCAAGCCTTTTTTTATCAATGATTCTTTGTCAAACTTGATGGTGACATAATTAATGATTCTTCTCTTAAATATCGAATTGAATTTGATCGGATTTGAAGCACAAATAATTAGTGGAGACTGTTTTTCAATTAAAACATTAATTTTAACTTCAAGAAGTACAAATTATCCTCTTTACTAAGTGTTAAAATCTTAATGAATCTCCTAGAAAAAATCTTTTAATGACAGTAAATCTTTCCGACCTTAAAGAACAAGAATCTTGTCATAAATCCCTTCAAACTCTTTTTATTGTCTTTAAAAATGTCTCCACGAAAGTTTTTTTTTTCGGTTTCTTTCTTCAATTACTTTTCTTTTGTGTATTTGATTGCATTTAACTCTTTTAAATCTCTTCGGCAACCCTTTCATTTATAGATTCCTTTAAAACATTCATGGTTGTGCTTGAACTCTTCCTTGGTGTCAATCAAAAATACATCTAATGAAATACATTATCTCTGGTTCATTTACTCATTTACACCTGGGCCTGGGGTTGCCTTAACTAAGATATTCAATTTTCAGTTGATTTGACTACAAATCCAACAGCAACACTGACAAGGGAGAAAAAAGATTTTCTGTCTCTTGTCGCTTGTATTTATTTTAAAACATTGATATGTTTGCGCCTAAACTTGACTACCTGGTCGTCGTAATAACAACAACTCTCTTCGAAACATAAAAGTGTGATGTTACAACCATTCAAAGATGCTTTTCTTTTGAAGTACAAACAACATAATAAGAAAATTGAGATGTCATAATCACTCCAATATTAATTGAATATTGAAACATTTTTTTCTCTTTTTTGATTATTGGGCGAGTGAATTGGATTCTCACTCATTGCAGCCCTACCAGATACTGCTGTTCGTTCAGGGTCCTACAAAGCAATGAGGGTAATTTGTATTTCTATCTTTTTTGTCTGCATCTGATTCACGACTTTCAAGTCTCTCTCAACGGTAAAAGGGTTCACGCAACATTTTTTCTTTCTTTTCGCAAAGCGATTTAAGTATCATTTGTGTTCAAATTTGTGGATATGCAGTTGATTCAGTCAATCGTGACATTTTGATTTTGATGCGTCATCACACCTCTATGTGTTCTTCGAAATTCAATTGTGCAAAACGAGAGAATTGAAGCGATTTTAATCCCTAACGACCGAGACAACAGATGAATGTCTCTGAGGGATTTCAATCTTTTATTTTCCTTTCAGATGTTGTAGATAGTGCAGTCTGTGTGAAATTTAATCAACTTTCACTTAAAGACTTCTGAAGCTGCTTTCTCTAGTCTGTTTCAGTCTCTTCTTTCAATGAACTGAAAAACGAGAAAATCCTGTCGTATTGTAAAAGGATTAGCTACTGGCAAATTTTTGTTAGCTTCCTGGTCTTTTTTATGGGTTTTTTCACTGTTCACTCAAAGCTGATATGCTCATTTACAGCATCTCGACAATCTGTCAACATGAAATTAACTCAATTTGGCGCAAAAATAAGAGAAGCAAATCTCATCTTTTTTCGTTTGATCCATTACGCAAATGTCTGTGTTTGCTTTATCTGTTAGCAAACCGGATTACCGCAAACTGTTCAATTACGAGTCAAATTGCATTGGATCGAACACGCAAAAGCGTTTGTAATCCTAAAGGGATTATAACAGTTAACCACAATGGAGAATGAATACATGCGTATTGGCACAATCATTAAGCGAAATTGTCAGTAAGCAAGTGGCATTGTTCATTCAACTGAAACAACACAAACGAATTTTTATTTTGCGATGTGCTGTTATTGATTCCACCCTCAAAAAACCAACTCATACATATGACAAACATTTATTTGAACACGAGAAAAAATAAATATCCAACATCGTTTTTCCATTTCTATTACACCCGATTACGTGTGATGACGCTTTGAAATATCATCACGTTTTTATTAGTTATGGTGGTTTGAACATTTCACAAAGAGATTTTTGATCTTTTTGTGTCGTTCGTTTCAAAGCTAAACCAAGTATCGGACTATGACTTTTTAGATTTCCTTTTGTTCTCAACTGCACATTTCTACGGGACACGTTTTCGCTTCAATTTGCTATATGAAACAGCAATACAACTGAAATGTTGTCAACGTTCATGCTATGAAATTGAACGTAGGAATGATGGATGTGCTAAATTATTTAATGAAAATAATGATCATGTAATAAAAGTTTAATGACAACAATAATGTTTGTTGAACAATGGGCACGTTTAGATGTCAAACGCTTTTAAAATAAAAGGAGTAGACGATAGTGTAAATTAATCATTAGAGACACACGCTGTTGTATAATGAATCGCTTCACGCTGAATTATTTCTAATGTAACAGATGAAAAATGACTTATAAATATCTCTGAAAAACTCACCTCCCAAGCATATCGTCGATCAAGTGGCTTATCAGTAAATTTTGCATTAAATGGTCCGTATTTTGTTCCTTTATTTATTTTTGCTTTTGAAAACACAGCACCGTTGCGAACGTCGAGGTTTTGTGTTTGATCATGTAGAAAACGAGACATTTCTTCAAGGAGAATCTCGTTTGTTAACTGTGGAAATAATTTTAATTAAATTAAATTAATTAGAATGATTTTTCAACTTACTTTTTTATCACTGTCTTTATTATAATATGAATCACTGCTTGGACTCAATGGAATTACATCTAATCCTCTTGGAACTGTGTCCAAACTTGAAGGAACACCACGAGATGTGTCTGATTCGTCACCACTGCTTCCTGCAATGAGAATTTATAAAATAAATTAATTTATTTTCATTCAGAACAAATTCTTAAGCGTCATAAACTTCTTTTAAGCAAAGATAATTATTTTGTTGATTCATATGCTTTTTTTCCCATTTCTTATCTTTTCTCTTTAGTAAATTTCTTTTCCCAAATGATAATGAAAGAAAAACCACTAAAGGAGGTTTGTTAATCCTTGAGTGGTTTTTTTGTTTTCTGCTCAATGTCTAAGCAAACAAATCTTGGAAGATTTTCACACAACAGAAAGACACAAAAATTTTAAAAATATCAATTTCAAACAATTTTTCGAAACATCTTGAACAGGTAGAAGAAGATAACGAAGATGATGGCAGTTTTGGAAGAAGATAAAAAAATTATCTAAATACACAAAAGACTTTTTTTCTCTTTCAACCGATAGGAAATCATTGAAAAAATATCATAAAATAATTTCCGATGATCTTCCACTGTGAAATTGGAGACGATAATTTTATTATCATCAGAACGGAAGTGAAATTTTCTTTCAATTTTTTTTTATCCAATTTTTTCACAAAATTATCTGCACATGAAATTTCAACATCATCATCACTTGTAATATTTTATTCATTTTTCATCATCTCACAACAATAAAATCGCACGCGTTTTGGCTTAAGTTACGTGAACCCAAAACTAATTTAATTATAATGATGTTTATTCATAAGATGCAAAATAAATACATCAAGCAAATGATTTTGTCGTCTAAGTCGTTCACCCTTTTCTTCCCTTGAGTTTGCCTTTGCTAAAAACCTGAATTCCGAATTCTCTTAGGACTTCAAGGATGTCGAAAAATTGCTGCTGCACACCTTTTAATCATATCACATTTAAATCAGACTATGATGGAATAAAGCAAATGGTTTTATTTCAATATGCACACGCAGGCAGCCTCTTGCATATTCATAAAAGAAATTTTATTTTATTTCTTTCTTTACCTGGCATCATTAATCCGTAATCAAACATATTCTACTATTAAAATCCTTTTTCACAAGTCAAACAAAAAAATATATTTAAATCCTTCAACACTTAACGCTTGCTTTCTTTCTTTAATTTATCGACTTCATTTGTCATTCGCAATTTCATAATTGCATGCACTCGATTCCCTTCTTTGAATTGAATAAATTTTCACTTTGTTTAATCACGTCGTTAATTAATCTTTTCTATTATAATTTTCTTTTTGCTTTCTTCTTGCCGATTCTGGCATGTGGACACCAACAAATCATCAATTATTATCTCATTTCGGTCACATTAACATTCCAAACGTCACAATAATTCACTGTCGTGGAAGAAAGTTTAATTAAATTCAATTTGAGAATATAAATATCGTTAATTGCATCACACACGAAAACTTCAGTCGTCGTCTTTTCAAACGTTAAATCGCGCAATGAAAGAAATCACAGCAAAGCACATCGACATGAATGAGTGCAAAGCAATATCCAGTTGTCTGTCTGCAGGATTCTTACAAACTAAAAATTGTTTTTCGAGATTCCCATTGTCAAGACGAGAAAATCTCTACGTGCTTATTTTATTTTGCGAAGCTCTTCCCCTTCCCCTAACTTTTATTTTCTTCTTTTTTCGGTATAGTACAAGAGAAGTGATTCCGAAGAATCATTATAACATAGATTTTTCTCTTATATTCAATATCACTATCATAACGAAAAGAGAATCGAAACATGTATCTGCTTGAATAACAACAACAACATCATGAACGTGTGTTTGTACTGAAGAGCGCATCAAAGGATGAACATTATGTTGCGAACGAGAAAGGGAGCGGGGAGGAGCCATCGTTGGGCGGGTATTTTTTAACCATCGCACAATTCTTTCGGAGGGATAAAAATCCGACAATGATAAATACGGGAGAGCGAGATGCGACTGCACAGAGCATGATAGAATTTTCATCTGAGTGTGTGTGTGTTTGTGCGAGAGCGTTTATCGATGCTACTGCTGCTTCTTTTCACTGATTGTGCTTGTCGAGTCTCACAGTAAACATATTTATAGAATCTGAAGCACAATATACACAGAACAGCATCCGTAGTCGCTATCATTGGATATATTCAGCAACATAAGAATAAGTAATGTCTCATGAGAAAGAGAGAAACTCTTCGTTTGTATCATGAGCAGTGATAATATTGTTCGGGAGATATTTTTTTTCGTTTTTCGTACCCTGTTTCATACATTCATACAACGAAGAAGAGATATTCTGTGTGTGCTCTGCCCGGGGATAGGAAAAAAGCAAAGATAACTGAAAAAGGGCGTGATAGATACTTAGTGCTAAAAGAAGGAAAATAATATGTTGAAGTTCTGTGAGTTTGCGGATTTGTCGATATCTCTCTGTGAAAGGATAAATAGAAAACGAAAGAAAAAGAAAATTGCTACTTTAAGCTACAATCATTGATAACTGATAGAGATACAATGTGGATTGATTTGATTTTATCTTCGCTTTGATTTTCATAATAATATCAAGAAGGAAAATTGACTTGATGAATAAGTTGTGATGCCAAATAAATTAAAAGTCAAGCTTAAACCTTCTGCGAAAATTAATCGTCTTCATAAATCCATATTTCGCAAATTGTTATTTATGATTGGAGATTTAAATCCAATAAATTTATTCACAACATACGCGAAGGGATGATTTTTGCGAAAAAAGTTTAAATTGGAATTTGTAAGTTGACACGCAACTGTGTTGGCCCATTAAAAATTTAATGAACACGATCATAATATATTTGCATGACTTTGGAAGTGATTGAAGGAAAAGTTTTATAAACTAAATCACAGACACGATCAACAGGGGGTGAGAGTGACAAAAGGTAGAAAAAGAATATTAAATGTAATTTAAAATCATTAACATAAGATTACATTTACGAATTGAAATCAAATAAAATTGAAAACATTTTGGTTCTTTCACTCGCAACATTTAACATTTATTTTAATTTTTGCATGTGCAATGAACGAAAAGTTTTTAATTTGAATTTTCTTTGAACATCGCAAACACAATTTCACATCATAAATCACCAAATGAAGACATTAAAAACTATTCAAACATAACTTTTATTGCCTTTTTTTTCGGTATCTGTCGGTGTTTAGTTGGCAAGCACCCTGAAACATAGCAAAAAAAGATAATAAATTTTAAATGGTGTATTCATTGGTGTCATGCGATGATACCGAAGAAATGTGAACATGGAAATCGGTCTTTCAAATTAAACCGTAACCCCCTGTTCATGTATCATCGCATTTCAAGGGAGAGTTTGGTTCACAGCATAACGATAGACATTAAAAGGTGTAACAATGTTCAAGTTCACATTTATGAATTAATTAATGCAATATCTCTTTTATGACATGCAAATGTCTTGTAAAACATATGTAAATCTGACATTATTAAGACGCTTTACTCGTACTTTCTGCTCGATTGTGTCTCAGGCAAAAAAGATCTTTCAAAGCTTTTCGGAAGAGCTGCTAGGGAATAATAAATTCTTAATAAAAATATTCTTGTTAAAAACACTAAACAAAAAATCAACATTCAAGTATTATAAATGATATGCCTGCAGTCTCGAATCAAAAATCGTTTTAATCTTATTCCTTGTAACAAAAAAATAAAAAAGACGACATATTCAAATTTTCCGATGTGTGAAAAGTCATGAGATAACAAATGCAATGCAATGAAAGAAAAAAAGGCGAAAAAAAGGTTTTAAAATTGAAAAGGGTGAAAGAAATGTGGAAAGATGCGAAATGTTTCTATTGTTTGGCTATTTTGAATAGAGATTGTTGGCTGACTTCTTTTTTGAAGATTCCTAAAAGTCAAAGACTTCTGGCCACCCAACTTTAATCCCACAAAAGGCGAACAGGCAATAAAACGAGCAATTTAAACTGGTTCATAAAATCGATTGGTGATATCGACGAGAATATAAATTACATTTTACAATTCAATTTCATTGAAAAGAAAGAAACGATCGATCCTTGGACCTTATCTACAATTTCAAATCCAAATAAATGGGCAGTGAATGTAAAAATTCTTTTTAAACTTTAAAAAGTTATCGCAATTGCATTACAAGATGATGAACAATACGATTTTTTTATCGACCAGCACATGTTCATGTGCATGCTATCAGAATATCAGATTATAGAACAACATTTCAGTTTAAAAATTGATTCAATAAACAGCAAACGTTGGTCTTGCATAAATCACATAGCGAGACCAACCCGAAAGCAAGCACATAACCCGAAGGTGTTTTCCCTTTACTCATGCACATTCTATGCTTGTTTAAATAACTAATTAAATGTTCAAGTTTTCCCTTCTTTCTCAACATGACTTTTACCGCAGGAAGGAAAATTCAATTTGTTGCTATTGAAATGGTCAAAGCTCTTGTCAATAGCGTCAAGAGAAAGTTAATTTAAAAAAGATCTTCAAATATTATAAAAAGGTGAGAAACTAGATTTATAAATTCGTTGGTGACATTAAAATTTGACCACTTTTAAGCATCAAAAGGAGAAACAGCAGGTTGACTTTTTCCCTAACTTTTTTATCGTGTCAAAGCTTTTACAAAATTTTAAATGAAAATTTTGATGAAAGGCTTTTGAGAAAACCTCCTTGATGATGTTTATGACAGTCTTTAATTTCTTTTTTTTTCTTTCGTTATTTTCCTTCGACAGATACACAATAAATGAGACAAAGAAAAATCTAATTAACTTGCAACAATGTTTTGTTCAAGGTTTTGTTGATTGAATCAATTGCAAGGTTATCTGAAAGTAGGAAAAATAATTTTCATTTTGTTGGTTTCATGCCACGCTTTTTGATTCTTCCACGAGTCTGTCAATTTCTGAATAATTTCACTACCATCATCATCTTGTTTACTTAATGTTTACCTTCGCGACAGTTTACTTTATCAGGCTTCTTTCTTCCAAATGTTGTTAAATAAGAGAAAACTGACAACGAGAAATTTTCGCTTGTATAACGTCGACAATGGGAATAACACAAAAAACAACGATATTGTGATATTATGGAATAATTTATTATGTACTCTACTTCCTAAGCGCTTCAAGGGACCACGACGAGAGCGAACAATGTCTTGAGTAAATATTGAAGGGGAATCGCTTCTGTTTTGAGCGACGACGTTACGAAAATTCAATTTTGTGTGTTTGCATTATGGAAACAAAGTGTTTTTCAATTTTCATATCTCTTTGAAGAGAAATTATTTCCTGTGAGTTTTCATTTTGATCGTAAACATTCTGATAAAAACACTGCATGAAATTATTATATTTCCAAACTCTTTCATTCCTTTAACCCCTTTTTTTGCTTATGGTAAAGACAAATTAATTTTCTCCTTTTTACACGCTTGATTAAAGTGTAACATAATGTTTGAGCGTCAAAAGAAGACCTCGACTTATCATTGATGATAATCGCTTCCTGGTGCTTTTCTTTTTATGATTTTCTCCTTCGTTCGTTCTTCTGCCATGTAACACTTGCCAAAAATTGCTGTCAAGTGTCAGCGACAGACATCTCAGTTATTAATGCGTCGACAATGAAAAATATATTTTAAAATCACAAAATAAATTTCTATTTTGTATAAAGGAAAGAAAAGACTTGTTAACAAGACTTTTGTCTTGTAAACTCGGAAATGTGATTTATGATTCAATGTCTCTTAAGCAAAAAGAAAAGAAAAATTAATTCAAGTTTTTTATTACACGAACAAGAAGTTCCCATGACATCTAAGAATGTGAGTAACAAAACGTGGTGAAATTAAACAGAAGCTTAAACATTCTTTAAACTAGCTGTTTTGTGAAGGTCTCGATCTAAATCTGAATCATTTTATTATGAGACAACCATTCATTTTATATATCTACACGATGTAGAAAGAATGAATTAGAAACACGAATAGAAGCTTAAATCAGTAATGACTATAATTAACTCAGTTTGAGGTCTTTTTTTTGCCCAGAAGGAATCGCAAAGGAACATAAAAAAGGCTTTATTTTATTTTAATGACTTCTTGTCCCCTTTATGATTGTATTGATATATCCTCGACATATCTACCAAAAAATTCTTTTTTTCTTTCTTAAGGAAGTGTAAAGACGTTACATGAACTTCTACTTCTTCTCATCCACTTCATAACGACTTTTCTTTTAAATATCATTCAATAAAGGGCATGAAAGGAAAAATCAAATCAATGTGAGATCATAAGTGTGCTTCAGTCAATCTGTTTAAAATAATAATGAGCTCTCTGCCTGCAGTGATTGTATTTATAATGAAGGAATTCCATTGCAGCTGATCGTTCTATATCTGTTATTTATTTACTATGTACAGACTGTAGTACAAAAACTACCGTAATCTCATTTTTGAAATGATCGCGTCGTTTATTTGTAATCAAATCTTTACTAACGCTTGCTTTTGTGTTTGATCCATTTCTGACTTAAATGCAATTGAGATAAAAGACGCCTGTCTTTGATATGACTCGAATGGGACGAAATGAAAGAAGTCTGAAACCATTACCTTTGCCAAATAGAGATTTCACATTGAAAAGGCGTAAGGGCGTTGCATCTTCAAACACATTTTTAAGAAATTTCAGCTCGTGAAAACGAAAAGGTGAGCGGAAGTCTATTAACGAACAATTTTTTTTCTCGTTGCAAAAAATTGTAGTCTTATATGCATGTAACTCAAGGACTTCTTTCTTCTATCCTTGCCGGAAATGAAACGAACGCGCCATGTCATTTGAGGCTCTAATTAGACGAGAAAAAAAAATTCACTTCTATTGTTGCTGTTCCCTCGAAAATATTAAATACCTCGAGACTGCATCATAAAAGAATCTTGATTGCAAACAATAAAAATCAAAAAAATTCCTTTATCTATCTCACGAAATCAACAAACTTCTAAAATAAAAACTTAATACTGAAATAAAGCGTTTGAAAACGGTGAAACATTAAACAGTAGAAACAAAATTTGCATTTGTGCAGAATGTGAGACTTCAACTTGGATTTTAGATTTCAGAAATGATTGATATGCTTTCGTCTACTATTCTGACAACAAACAGTTTCCAATTCAAAACCCTACAAATTTGCTCAAAGAGGTGGAAATGAATTCAAAAAAAAAATTCCATGTGAAAAATTGACCACAACGAACTCAAATTACAAGCTAATTAATGTTGAAGGAAAGTTTTTTTTTGAATGGCATAACAAGAATATTTAACAACATAAAATTTTATGCTTGAGACGGTGAAAAGGAGTTGCTCGTAAGGAATGAAATTCGGTGGAAAAGTTATGCAAACATTCCTCCTTTAATATTTACTAAGTATGACCCTTCAATTCATGCAATCATCAACAGTTCAAAAACATGTCAATGGATTCTTTGGAATGAAAATTTATTGTCTCGTGAAGTCAAATCAAAAGATGAATGTGCACAGTAAAGCGCAGAATCATTCTCAAGAGTTTTTCTCAACGTTTCAATAGATTCATGAAGAAAAGGAAAATGTCTAATTGTTTGCATATACTTCCGAAGAAATCATTCAAAAACAATGTTTTTATTCAAAAAATGAAATCAAATCAAAAGAAGTTGATTTGTCTTTCTATCACCCCTCATCCGATTTCATTTCAGTTGGGATCAAACAAAAGTCAAGAATTCTACAAACCACCTTTGTGAATTTACGTTGAGCGAATTTATTCACACACAGAATAAATCAAAACAATTGACAAATTTCATGTGGCAGAAATACTTGACATTGAACTTTTCCTTCTCTAATATCAAAAACGAAATCAAATCGTTACAATTTAATAAGTTTTTCACCTTAAATAAAAATTCCTGCTGAGCGAAATCAATTGAACTTCAAATAAAAGCAAATCAACACGAAATTCAGATGAAACGAGTTCAAGAATTTTTAACTTATATAGGTAAAATTACTTCACCCTTTTGCTCGACGTCTTAAATCTCGGTGAACTTTTCACATAAATTTCATTTTATGAGATTTACAGACATGAACAAAAGATAGAAAAAAGTTTTCCCTAAAATAGAAACCGAGAAACATGTGCGTGACTGATAGACTGATGAAACCTTTGCAAAGTTCACAACTAATTTAATAAAGTTTCCGATTCTTTGTCATAAGAATTTGTCATAGGAACAAGACGAGAAGGAAAATAAATTACAAGACTTAATTGAATGAGAGGATGAGGTTTAATGAGATTGAAGGGTTAATGCTCTGATTTCGATAGCAACAGCGACATAACAATAGTCGAAACTATCTTTTAATTACAGATTGAATGGAAATCAATAAAATCTTAAAGATTATCGAGATATTCTTCTTTGACACAATCATAAAAAAATATTTCACCCCAAAATTTCTATTTTTCTTACACGCAAGATAGAAAAAGGAAAAAAAAGTTTCTCATCAATTTAAAAAAGTTCGTCATAAAAGGGTAAAAATTTTCCTAATCAATTAAACAGAGTCATGAGAAAGTTAGATAAATATTTCCTTGATTTTTTTCTTTTTGTTTCAAATCTTCCAGTCATGAAATGATTCACAGATAAGCGGATTGAAATGCTCGTTGATGAAGTTCATAACAGAATAAAATCCGTTTACAATCATATCAAATTACTAAAGAAACAGAAATAATTATCTGCAGCCAAAACATTCAATTTTAAACATGAGAATGATGAGTGAATCGTCCGATGAAGTCGCCTCATTAAACAACAAGCATTAACGCTTCAACCACAACAGAAATTGAATAAAGTCATAAACATCTGAGTTATTATTGTAATTTGTTCCAGAAACTCATGAAAATATATCATCGAACGAAGTTGTTCGACTTTATTTCCCTCTGATTATTGAAAATATTTTTGAGAAACAATAATGGCGTGCAAGACAAGTTATCGAGAAACGAGAAGAATAATAAACTTTGTTTTCATGAATGCATGCATCATCGTGAAGCGTCTCAAGAGGCATCAAGCATCAACAAAGGCATTCGCCTCATATCTTTTTTCGCGCTCTGATTTTGCGATTTTGCATTTTGCGCATTTACATTTAAAGTCACGAACGAAATCACCGTAAAGTCATAAAATTGGAAAAGAAAAATAAAAATTGTGCAATATCTGATTTCTCGGACTTAAGTTTCTCTCTTCCCACTTCATTTGCTAATAACTTTTATCTTCATTGATTTTCCATTGAAAATGTCATACGACGATAATTGAATGTTTAGCAATTTACGCAATCTTTTCCCAATACATACTTCAGACATCTTTTTTCCTTTCCCGAGGTTAATAAATTAAGCAAAGCATAAAGTGATGAGATTGTTATCAAGGAATTAATGGAATCAGATCCCTTCTCATGAATTCATCCTTGACGTATTGTAGAGCGTAAAAAATTCTTCCATCAATCTTATCACGCCCGATTTAGCACTCCATACGATTGTAATTACGAAGAGAATGATTCGTCGTGAAGCATGTGGAAGCACACTCAGCAGTAAGTAAGAGATTGTGAAACTAATGATTTATGTCTTTTGATGCCTTTCAAGTCTTTTGATTTTCCTCATGGAAGGGCGATGAGATTAAGGAGACGGGAAGCAGTTTCAAAATCATCAATTTTCCTTTTGATTGTCACCGAAGTGAAATGTTACAATTCACTTTCAAAGTCACGTGATCAAAACCACATTTTGCACTTAAAATTAAGTTAAATGTCTTAAAGGTGGAAGAGTATTGAAGAGAAAGATTATTTATGACTTATGTGATAATCATTGAAAGATTAAACATTTTTATTTAATCTCAATGATGGTCTTAAGAGCGACCTTAAATTATTTCCCAAATAAATTTTCACTTCATAAAACTGAATTATCAAATCATTAATGAAAACAAAACTTTTCTACCACTTAATAATCCGTTAAATTTCTAAATTCCGATGAACATGAATTTCATTGTTTTATGAAAACCAATTGTGATTAAACCATAAATGCAATTCAATTGTTTACAATAAAATTACTCACTCTTGTGCATTTTTTTCATCCTCGAAATAATATTCACGAGACACTTGAGTTAAGCGAAAAACTCACCCTTTCAAAAAAAAAAAGTATTTTTGTGTTCTTTTTGTTTCAAGTGGTTTTCAGATTACATCGAGAATTTTTTTCTTTTTTTCATGTAGAAACTTCAGTCGACAATTAGAATCTCGGTCACATTTTTGATCCACTTGAGGGTCGTTCATAAAAACATTCACTGATAACGATCTTCACAAGCAGTAATTAACGAAATCTTTTGAAGCAGCCACCACACCACAAACCGTTTCCACAATCAAAGTTGAACTGATTTCTACCGACCTAGACTACCAAATGCTTCATCCAATTTCGATTCCAATTATCTAGAAAATTGAGATATTGACGCTTATCAATATGAGTTATTGCTTCTTTTTTTTCGATTTTTTTAGCAAAAAAAAAACGATTTTGACAACTTTTCGTTATTACTAATCTGAGTAGAGTAGAGAATTGTGTAAATAAGTAAGTATTAATCATTTTATTACTATTTAGGATTAATGAAAAATTACTGGAAAATTTGTGATGATGACAGAAAAAGAGTTGAAAATATTTATTTTTATGTTTGTGCAACTCATCCTGGACTTTGTTCACTTCACCTATCACTAACCTTTGCAATCTTTATAACAAATTGATAATAAAACTTTTGAGTGATCAATTTTTTTATGATTATGAAATCAGCCAAGAGATTTAAAAACAGACAACAAGCACACATGTTAGGACTGACGAATATGAAAACATCAAATATAATGAAATTAAGCCATTTATAGCACCCACGCAATAAGTACACCAAATTAAACTTAACAAATCGGAGAAGCAAAAGGGGGTGATAAGAAATTATTATCAGCTTTCAGCTAAAATTAGTGGCAATTTATTATTGAATGATATGATACTTTGTGAGTGATGATGATTTTCCGATATAGATTTGACATTTTAATAGCTTTGTAATTGATTATGATTTAATGCCTAAGTTTCTTTCATTTTCCAAAAGCACTTGCTTTGTTGCGTCAGATACATCACAAACGCTCCGATGTGTGATAAATACTGTCAAGATTATTGTCACAAAATAGCTTAATCAACATGTTATGTGACAATTCAAAGTAAACAGAAGCTTAATTGATTTGGCCACTGTTCATTCTTCAAATGATAAGAACAAAGCTCCACTTTTGGCTTCAATGTCAGTCAGGAAATAAATTAAAACTTATAATCAACCAATTGCAGAAATGAAAATTGATAAATATAACAGATGAGAATATGCAGATATCTAATTAGGAATTAGTACAGCGTAGCACTGTCTCGAGTTGTCAATATGAAGAGACGAAAAAAAAAATTTCGACAACTTCTTATCATATCATTTTTATCGATGATGTTTGTCTAATCGACATATTTATAACACTTAAAGAGTGATAATTCAGTTTACTTGGGTATCATCAGCCATAAAGATAAATTTTATTTATTACAGATTCAATGTTCATTCGAGCACAGAAGGAGGTAAATGATAACAAATAGATGTGATGCGTCAACTCACCTAATAAAATTTTATTTTCGATATTGAATTATATTTTCAACATCAAATTCACCTTTAGAGCTTCAATCACTCATTTAGGAATATTTTCGCTTGTTATCAGAAGTAAAAAAAATAGAAGCTTAATTTCAATTTATCATATGTCATCAATGAGTTCAGATAAACGTTTTTTCCCCTAAATGAAGTCGCTTATCTTATTGGCATGTTTATTGTGACAAATTGTCAATTTTTCTGTCACCTAATTACACTTGCACAATCAGAAATGATTTTAACCTTTGTGTGTGCTTCACGATATTATTCACTTTATTTCCGATGTGCTACGATGAGTGATCAAGAGCAACTACATAATTTATATCAAACTAGAACTTTAAACGCCACAAAGCTTACAAAACGCATCCGTTTGCCATGCTGTCGAGAAAAGATAAAGCAATTTGAAATAATTAAATTTCGAGAGATTACTCGCTTCTATCCCTCGCTATCGGGACGTTAGAAACAACATTTTATATCTGGTATCATATGATGTGGTCTGACTCGTGAGAATTTAAAAAAAATATTCATAAATATGAGAGAATATGAAGATAAGTCGACAATAAAAATAGACTCGAGAGGAGAACAATTTTATTTGTTATCAATGAAGCTTCATTTAAGAATAAAAATATTTTATCATGCTTCAGCATGTCACGACACATGGCTTTCAAGTTGATCTGGTTAATAGTTAAACCATGAATTTAATTGGGTTACAGAAATATTTTTAGGGATTGCAAATACTTACATATCAATCTATCAACAATGACGTATTAACTTCCGCATAAACTTGTTTCTTCTCTCTTTTTTATGTCAAAGCAATTTGTCTGTCATTCGTTTCAAAAGCAAACACCCATGTTCATCTTTACAGCAAATATCTCATGTTTCACAATTAAGAAACAAGATTTGTTGGATTCTAAAGCGTGCCATAATTTCACGACAACAACAGAAGGAAGTTGAATAATAGCGAATGTAAATCAAGCCAAATAAGAAGAGGGATCAGACAAAACAGATTTTTATCTATCAAGTGCACCTGGATTCTTGCATTCGACTTGGTGTCTCACTTTTTACCGTTTGCAGAAACAGAAGCTCGATGTGAAATATTTTCAGACATTTATTATTGTCGTTTTTATGATAATTTCAGAACGCACAAAAAAGGGTCAAACTAATTATTCATATCTTATAGTGACAACTAAGCGCGTGGAATAAATTAACTTCTCTCTTTCTCTCTTCCTCGTTTTATGATATTTTATTTGCCAAAACGAAAGTAAAATCCCATGGGGCTATTCGCAAACTATTCTTGCTTTCGTTTTTAATCACTCTGGTCACCATAAAGTAATATAAAAAAGGCTTTTTTATTCTATCACATTTACCAACCGAGTGAGCAAGCATTTTGCGAACGAAAACAAAAAACTAATAGAAGAAGAAGAAGAAGAAATGTCAAATCAAAAAAGCTTTCACAACGAAAGTTGATGAATGTTTTAGGTCAACAGTCATTTATGTACGAAGATAAGAAGCAATTATAATACTTTATTGGTAAGAGCAATAAGCATTCACTCAGGTTAAACTAGGAAGTCAATTTAAATAAAATATTCATGAAGCACGTCAACGTCCAACCCTCGCGCGACCCCCGCCGATTCTTATTCTCACGAGCTAATGAAATTCTAGTTTTCTCATATCAAGTCAATTTACCAAATGAAATCTACGCTTGGATCAGCACAGAAAACAACTTTTGTTATTATTTAATTAATTTACATATTTTCTTATTCAACTTTCCTTTGAAAAGTCCGAAAAATTATGATTGATAATGAGGGTAGATATCATTTGGAAAGGCTTTTTTTGAATCAATTTATCATAAGTTTGAAATCCTCGTGACTACGTTTTAATTGGAACAGGCGATTAACTACCCCATACATGTGAAAAGATATTTCTTATAATCGCGTGGGTGGTTTGAAGAAAGAGAATGAATGAGGGAGTGAGAGAGAATTTCTTTTTATTCCACCCTTCACAATTTCTTATAGGCACAACAAAAGCATTTGTGTAGTGAAAATTATATCTAAAACAATAAAACTTCTATTTGGAAAAGGAAAAGAAGTGAAATGTATCCAATCAAAGATTTGCCAAGACTTTTAAAACTTAATTAGAGCTCTAATTAAATAATGAAATAATTAAGCAGAGTGAAAAGCTGTGGAAAATCATAAAAAGCACGTGAGATTCATAATTATGATCTAAAATGAGTGAAAGGGAAACAATTATTCGAAAAAAGTTAGTAAGTTCGGCTGTAAGGGTGTAAGAAATTATTAAATAAAACTTGATACATTCATCGTGATTTAAATCAGTGTTCATTAAAAAAAGCATCACTCTTGATTCATTAACACTAATCACTTCTAATGAAATTCAATTAAAAGTTTTATTTCAGCCAAAGATTACAACAGTCGTGCATGCAATTTATCTTTTTTTATGTTTAAGCAACTTGAAAACCTTTCAAATAAATCGGCGAGAACTTTTCTTACTTTAAATTCGATTTAGGATGTGTGGAAGTTTATTGCTTGGGGTTGAACTAAATTTTTTCTTCGAACATTACATTGTGTAAAGTTTGAAGGATTATAAAATAGAACTTAGCATCGACTTCCGATGACTTCTCATGAAAGTTTCATACATGAAACTAACTACAAATAAATGACAGCACAATTTCCGGAACTTCCACATGACATAGTTGTCAACTATCTATTTTTTTACAGTTTTTGAAAAGAACTTATGCAAGAAGTTTGATGCCAAAAGCGACTCAAACTTATTTACAACGCTCTTGTTCTTTCTTGTAAAAGAAATCAAGTTGGCAACTGAATTGTTTGAAAACTGTGTCGATGCATAATTTGAGGTTGCGTCAGGTCTCCAAGAACAGTTCCATAAACAGACAACAAAGATAGCATTTCAATATTGAAGCATAAATTATCATAAAGATAACATTTCCACTTTTGTATCATCTTGCAAAATGCTAGCGCATGATTCAGACGCAACCAACATAAAATGTTCAATTCAATTTTTATGCTAGCTCGTGACTTCATTTAAATTTATGAGATCTTTTAAAGTTTAATTAGGGAAGGTTCTTGTCCGAAAAGATTCACGGCGAATAATTAAAGTCATAACTTTACGCAGCATGTTGCTGCTGCTTTCTTATTGAAACAATTAAAAATTTCTCCAGATTTCAGCATCATTCACAATGGAAAATATTTATTCGAAATTCGAAGGATTTTTAAACGAATCTTATACTGGAAAATTGACAATTTATTGATAACATCTGCTGGTCGTTACAGAACTAGTTTCATTCACCATTAAAGCGATTTCGAGGAATTTTCATGTTCATAATTTTTCCAACTTCTTTTATTGACTTTTTATGTCTTGAGTTTCATTTTTTTCTTTCTTCTTTAATGTTCATGAGTCACACATACACGAAGCTCACGAGTCTACTTAGAATATGTTTGGAATTATGCATGTACAGCCTTCCGTTGTCGAGTTGATCACAGATTAAGGCTCACATTTTACGACCTCGCCTATAACGTCAATGTTTATAAATTCAAAATAATTTTCGTAATCATGTGCACAGAAAAGTGCAATTAAAAGTCACTTTAAATGAATCGTTTCGCTTCATGTTCATTGTACGTTCCAATTGTCGATTGCAACTTAGAATGAGACGACACACACTTGAGTTGGGCTAATGTTATGGCAATCAAAAATTAATTCAATCGCCCACCCTTGTTCATTTGCCACTTTGAAATCAAAAGTCAACTGAACAACGTTTTACCATCGTCGTCCACTTCTATTGGTTTGTGTCTCCCCCCCGCATGAATATCACTGCTATTATGTTTTCACTGTTGTGTGTAGATTATCATCCATTGTCCCTTTTTCCAACGGGACGGCATTGATTGCTGGCGACTATTATAAATGTAGGCGCGCAGTATGCGGTAATGTAGCGAAATAGTGGTCGCATGTCCTTCTTCCGATTTGTGCCTTCCTTCATCGTCATGCAACGAATATTAACTTTTTCACTTGTCAGTTTTGTTATCTAAATTATGAAATCTCCTTCATTTTTTTTTGTCATTTTGCCCCCAAGTCTCGAAAGAATATTATTATAGCTCAGTTTTTGCTTTTAAGGATTATGGCCTGAATTTTTTGTTTTCCAGTTTATTTTCCTTTTTCCCTAAGATAGTAGTCAGTGTCCTAAAATCGTTGTCGCATGAATATCATTTGAAAGTATAATTTCATGTCACTGAAAAACCATGAATCATAATTTTTCTTCCAGTCTAGATTGTTAATTTATTCACAGGCTAGAAAACAATAAAGATAAGTGTTGTTTCAAAGTGCATGAATGATGTCAGAGATTTGAATAATGATAAAGGAAAAGCTTTAAGTTTGTAAAGCTTTAACTTCTTGGAAGTCTGTCATATTTATTATCAGCAATCATCTCCATTGTGCTTTACGCTCCAATCAACAATCGATTAACATTTAAACGATGAATTAAAGCGTTGAAAATTCTGAGTCACTGTGAATAACTTAAAAGATTTTCTGTTTTCCTTAAAGTTTTATTCTGCATTTTTTGTTTCTATTCTGTCACGGAGTCGTAAGTTATTTAATGGGAAAATCAATTAAATAAAAACATCCATAAAAAGCGGTCACATGGAGATTACGAAGCGCAGCAGATTTCGATTGAAACAAGCAAAATTTTTAATTGCAAATTGATTTTTGCATTCGCGATCGGACATAAAATTCAATTAGATCCAGTGATGAAATTTTAATTAAAGATTAGAATCAGTAGAAGTTTTTGAGATTATTGGGGAATATGAGAAGGGTTGCTTTTGTTTGATCAACTTCCTTGCCAATGAACTGCTTTTATCTCTCGTTTCGTCTCGTCTTTTATTAATTGAAAGATCTTCTTTCTCGTATCCGTATGTCATTCCAACTTGGATCTCAAACATAACGACAAAAAAACCAGATGATGTTGTTTAGTGTGTATGAATTTTGAAATTGTCTTTCACAACGTTCTCGATTGAATTAGTTTGTCTATTTTCAAAGCATTATCTTTCGAAAGAATTTCAATTTCTCAACCATCATTTTAATGCTTTAAAATTATTTCTTTTCAATTCCATTAATTCATTGCTTAACATCAACTGACGAAAACCGAGACGAGACCAAATGAAGATCTTTTTGTTTGAAGATATTTCATTGTAAGGAATTAATTATCTCCATTTCACTCACCTTGAGCAAACTTCCTTGCTTTTGATTTTGATCGCATTATAAAAACCGGAAGAAGACTCTTTTATATCTTGCTTTCTTTTTATTCCAGATTTCGCAAAACACTTCACTTATCACTTGCCCATTTTTATTTATTTACATAAAAAAATTCTTCAAAAATTGTCTTAAAGTTTGTTGTTTTATTCTTAAAGAAAAATATTTGAAAGGGCGATAAACCACCTAATTAGTTATAAATCTGATCATCGACTGACACTTGAAGCGACTACAGATTGAATACACAACTTTGACAAAAACAAAAAATCTTTGTTTAGACTTTTTGTGTTCAAAATTCTTTCTTAAACTGCTTTCTGCTCTTCATAAAAAACTCGCGCGCGACCGATACAAAGGCAAAGCAAGATGTGTGTTTATGTATGAAAATGAAAACTATAAACTTCTTTTATTTGACGATCGATAAGTAACTTTCATGTCTGTTACAACAACACTTTATCCGCTAAATAGCCATCAAGTGTGTACACACAAACGAGTAAGAAAAAGAGAGGAAAATAAAACATTCTACATGGGGCGAAGGAAAAAAAGTGTAAAAACTATAAGATTTTTCATGTTTGAGTGTTTGCGTTAATGAATAATAACTCGCCCTCTCATGCCACCGTATACATGATGAAGAAAAAAAAGCAGTTCATTAGAAACTGTGGCACATCACATTACCAACTACAACGCGACTCTCATAAGTCATTGAAAAGTAAAGAGGACAAAGCAGGACTTAAAGAGTTTCTTCAAAATACTTCCAATTTGTTAGTTAGTTGAGTAACAAACAAGTACAGTGAACTAACAATCATTCGAAAGGAACATAAAAGTCGAAGTGTTATCCTTTATCGCGATTCATTTTATTGCCAGCCCACTGTACATTAATTTGAGGACAAGAAAAGGCGCAAAAGAAAATAATAAAACATTGAGCAAAAATATCACAAAATTTGTGTTCCTTTCATTTTTTTTGAGTAAATTTTCATTTGATTTTTACTCTCCATTCAAACTTACTTCCATGCTTACAACCACAACTATCAAAGCTTGAAATAAATAAATAAATAAATAAATATGGCATGCAAAGCGATAGTGAACAAGACGGATTTCATTTATATAAATATTTTCTCTCTGCCTTTTGTTCTACAATAACATCGCGCGTTTAGAGTTGCTGTTGTAATTGTGAAAAAAGAAAACAAGCATTTTTTATGTAAATTGCCATTTTTTATTGACAAATACCCTACCACAGAATGACTTTAAGAAACTCATAACGCTTGTAGTTCGAGTGCTTTCTTATTATTCTCCTCGCTTCATTCTTCTATCGCATACGATTTGCAAGCAAACAATGAATTTCAGTTTGCTTTCAACATAAGAAATGTAAAGCTGAAAGAATTATTTATGAGAAACAAAACGACGAGAGTTACGAGAAATCTGTTGCAAATGTCGTTAAGCTTTGAAGCATTTGTGAATTTTTTTTCCGATGCCGACGGTGAAAAATTATAAGTTAAAAGAACTTCCGGTTTTTCTATAAAAGGAAAATTAAAAATTTCCTTTTATCATTTAGAAATCAATAACTTTTGTTATTTATCATGAATGATTTAAAACACATTTTAATGAAACCTTCAAAGTATTGCAACCTTGAATTATACTTTTTCATTAAAGTTAAGAATTGTGTGACACTTGTAAAGAAAACTTTAGAACAAATTCATTTGCATAAAACAATAAAAAATATATTAACTTTAGTGACCCATTTTAAGCGCGGAATACCTTGAAAATATATTATTACATCGTCAAACATTGTGCAAGGAAATTGATTTGATCTTCAATTCAAAAGATATGAAAACAGAAAACAAGAAACCTCTGAGGTTAATGGTTTTCCGATTGAATCACATTCACCCCGTCCCCATACACGACGAGATGAAAAATTCCATTAAGGAAAAAGAAATGAAATGGGAAACACAAAAGGGCAATCATGTCTTATCATTTTCATCAAAAACAATATATGTGAGAATTTGTCTCTCATGCGCAGTACGACGACGTTTAGGAAAAACGCCCACTAAATGATAAACAAACGAGGTGGGGGAAGATTTTCAATCGCATTTTCTCTTCTTCATTCATGAAGGGGAAAAATCACGTTAACCGCAGTACAAAAGAATAAAATTACATCTTGCAATTGAAAGACATAAAGTATGATTTAATATTTTCATTTCATATTGAAGACGATAAATTTTCATTTTTATGAGTGTGCAAAAAAGAGAAGAAAGAAAAACTTTTGTTTTTCCCATTAATTTTCATTTATTTCGCTCAAGAAGAGAAGCCAAGAGAAGTCGAAACTTTAATAAAAAGAATAAATTCGCTTCAAAATTTTGTATAAAGTTTAGTTTAACTTACTGTAAAAGTTTGTCATTGATTTTCCCTGACTATGTGAACTTTAACAAACTTAAAGCAAGTTTTCAAACTTTAATCGAGAAAAACGTCTAATGAAATCAACGATGGGAAGAATCGATCACAACCCAGCCTAGGTCATTACACAATCATTAATCTTTTTATTAAAATCGACATTCCTTTTGAAATAAATGCGAACGACTATTTAATTCAATTTTCATAGATATTTTCTGTTCGTAGTCAACCTTCAAAATGTTCCGGCATTCAATGAAAGAAAGCTTTAATAAACTCACTCGACGTCATTTACGTTAACATGTGACTGGTTGAAATGAAAGAAAAAAAAGGAAAATCAGCTGGCGCTTTTTGATCCATTTAAAAACTTCATACACAATTTTCATTGATTTCTATTAATAGAAAGGAAAAAAGTATTTTTTTCGCCTATTTTTGCAGCCGCTTTCAACACATTAGCAGAGAATTTGTACATAAAAGAAACACAAGTGAACAACTACATGGCGAAGCATGTAGTTGCAAAAAATGGATTTTAGCGTTTTTGTGAGAAGAGAAAAATGTCAAGCATGGAAAAAT
The DNA here is from genome assembly GCA_900005825.1 of Clunio marinus. Classification (NCBI taxonomy): domain Eukaryota; kingdom Metazoa; phylum Arthropoda; class Insecta; order Diptera; family Chironomidae; genus Clunio; species Clunio marinus. The sequence continues at coordinate 3,082,943 of CVRI01000020.1, read as the reverse complement.
CGTTAAAGTTCATAGGCACTCTTATAAATAGCACACATTTGATGAAAACTTTGTGGAATATTTGTCGGATTCAAAGTAACAAGGTTCGCTTTTAAAGCTCCCTTTAAATAGATTCATATAAACTTTTCCTTGATGCTTCGTCAGTCTAATAACCAAGCAATGAAAAATTCAACAAATCAAAACAATAAAAGTAACCATGAATTGCTGTTGATTCAGATGAAAAGAATATAATAAAATTTAATTAATATTTTCCATACGAGCGTAATAAAATGGGGAAAATCTTTTGAAATTTCAATTTAACTCTTGTAATGTCTATCGTTTATCAACAACCTGAAAACTTTGATTTCATTTTAATTAGGAGCATAAAGCAGAAATAATAATTCAGCAGGAAAGAATTGTGAGGTAACCCTGCTAGTTTATTATCCAAATAGCTTTAAGCAAATGAAATTTCATTACCAATTTTACCTTCAATAAATATTTAATGGCACAGGATCTGTTTACTTCCATCCTGCTTCAAGATATGATACACAACACTCAATAGAAGAGTAAAAGCAAAGGCGTGGCGTCACCCACACAAAGGTTTAGAAAAAAGACTTGAAGAAACTCTCGAAGAAGAAAATTGATAATTTTTTTACAACTTTACTTACTCACATATACAACAATGACAGCAGTATCAAGATATGTTGTGAATGTGTTTGTGAAGATGATTAAAGATAATTTTTGAGGCACGAATGATATGAAAATATATGAAATGATTCCATGATATCCAGCCAATGATAAACAGCGCTTCTATTTTAGAAATGGAATAAATAATAATTTAATCTCTTTATTCAACAAATCGCGTTTGAATTCTTAATATTGAACATATTTATTCAACATCATTCTGATTGCTCTTTTTGCATTCCGGATTTCCCTTCAATTTGCGAAAAAAAAGTCTTTCTAAGAGCAATGCACGCGAGCGACGCTCTGAACTGAAAATGAACAATTCATGCAAAAAAGGGAAATTTCACATGAGTAAAAAATGCGAAAATTTTCTTTTCTATTTGCACATTCAATTGAAGCCATTTAAAAACATTTGGGAGTAAAGTTCTCTTAAAATATTCGATTGGTGATATGATGTTTAAACTAACCATCAAACTATTTCTTATTCATATGGATTCAAATTGACTTTCAGTTTTCGGTTTTTTGACCTCCCAAAAAACCAAATAAATTCTCCAGCTGTCTAGAAAGAAGTCTTTAAAAATATATCTTCCTTCATAACAACCATGAAAGTTTGACAAATTTCGAGGATGCTTTGATGTGCGTAAAGTTTCCGTTCATTTCAAATCTTACTATTCAAATAAATCAAAAGCAGTTGACTAAACCTCGACATCCACAAACTTTCATGCTTTCATAAATCATTAGGAAAGAAAATTAATTTCCTCATGTTTTATTGTCGTGACGTCTTGAACATGACCAAAATAAAAATTATGATAATAATTTGTTGTAATTATCAGCATAGTAGATGTATTTCCACCCACAACACAAAGTTGACAATGCGTTACATAATATTCTGGTTTGTCGTTGGCAACATATGGAAACAATTGCTGTACAAGAAGCGCCAGATTTGTTTGACCTTATTGATATATTTTGCTTTTATTGCTGTTAAGAACAATTAAGGATGAAGTTTAATCTTTACCATTATTTTATTTGCGTTTAGATAGTTAATTTATGTCACAACTAATTTAATAATGACACTATTTTAAATTAAGTAGATTATTAATTTGATGAATCGTTTTTAATCACGTTTACTGATAATATTCATTTATTTGAGTGTAATTGTTTAATCAAAACATCTTTTCGTGAATTTATGAATTGCACATATTTATGGTGCCATCTTGATTTCAAAAAAGCAACTAAAAGAATGTCTTCGAATACAACCTAATTTCGAATAAGTTGACATGTTCATAACATCTCAATGATAAGAGAAAGACTTCTGAGAAAATAACTGAAGGATATGTTTTTAGTGCTACTATTGGACCTTTTTCGACGATCGAAAGCATTTCTCATTTGGCCATCATCATCAGCTTATGTCAAAAATAATAAAAAAAAGTACAACCTTTGCAGCAAAATGCAGATTAATCATCGCCTTTTCAATCTAAAATTTTCAAAAGTTTTGTCAAATCTTGTGAAAATACATTCAGCGCCATCTATATGTTGATAGCATATAACAGGAGAAACTAATCTTCGTTAGATTTATTTAATTTTTTTACAATTTGTAAGTGTTTTCTTTATTTTAAAAACAGCTATAATAATTTCAATCCTTTTCTCAATTTGAAATTCTTAATGTTACTCAGCTAAATTTGGTGCGAAATGTGGTGTCTGTTTCGCAGATAAGAACAAATCCAGTCCAAAATAAAAACTTAGTTGAAATTGTGACCCTAAAGTTCAATTCAAAAATATGAATGCTTATATTAAAATATATTTCATTGATAATTTCATTCAGTCTTCTTCGATTCATCTCAAAATCAAGAACTTATAAAAAATTTGTGGCATTGCATTGTGAAATGTTTCCCAAAGTAAAGTCATTTTTATGTTGTATGAAACTTGAAATTGGAGGCATGGTTTTTGGATTGGTGTATGCCGTGTTTTCATTATTAGGATTAGTAACCGAAAATTATGATTTTTATTCTAACGATGAAGATGTTCGCACATGGTTTGTTGGTAAGTTTTAAACACTTTCTTTTAAAAAAAAAATTAATAAAACTTTTCAAATTAATGTTGTAGTTCTGTTCAGTTTGAAGTTGTTTTATTTATTCCTTCTCTCAATATCATCAATTCTATTGGTAATCGGAACTAATGCGGTAAGATTTAATTTATTTTTAAAACAAACTTTTTTCTCGAGTTTTTTTATAATTTTCCAGAGAACATGTTTAGAATTGCGTGTTTTTCTAATTATGATTTCAATCGGATTTTTAAATGTTGTTATTTGGACGCCTATAAATTATTTCATGGAACATAATCCGAGAATACTAGAAACTGGATGTGTTAAAACTGTAATATATTGCTACACATTCATCTGCATTTATTCTTTAAGTGAAAAGTTTAAAAATGAAAATCGTTCTTGTACCTAATAATGGAATGGAATTAAAGGAAAGAAAAGTTTAAAAATTGAACCTAAAGAAATTTCTTTGAAATATTAAAATATAATTTTATTCATTCAATAATTTATCGGAGCTAGTTAATTCTACTTCATAATAAATTAATGTTTTAATACTTTCATAATGATTTCATCAAATAATCTTTCAAAAGTGCAATTTTGAAAGCTCACACATTGGGTTTTGTTATGTTTTTCGGTGCTTCTGTAACTGTTTTATTGACAACAGTTGCAACTGGCATTTCAGGAACTGTTTTGCTTTCAACTACTGCTGGAACTTCTGTTGCCTCAGGTTTTTCATCGTCTCCGATACCAAGCAATTCCGTTATGATTTTTATACCCTGATCAGCTGTTTTACTTACAACAGTGAGAATATCTTCGACTTTAAATCCACCGATCGTTTCATCCGAATCAGTTACACTCTCAGTTGATGACTCATCATCTTTTTCATCTGTATTATCTTCGGCTTTTTTCGGTGGTTCAATCATACGAATTTCTTCGTTATTTAAATCAAAACATGGAAAGTCAAATTTCACAGGAACTTCGCCGAAAAGTTTCGGTTCCATTGTTAAACAACCAACAAGACCTCCACTCGCTGATCTTGTTAAAGTAGAGAATTTCGAACACATCTTTGCTAAGCCTCCGAGCATTGATAAGCAAACAGGTGCACTCGGTTTTGCAGAAGTGACAATAGATTTCTTTGAAAATGTCTTTCCAAGAGTCAAGTTCATTCCAACTCCATCGGTTTGTGATAAGTAAGTAAGTCGAACACAAGCTGGTCCAAGATCCAACACGTCCAGTGTTTCAGATATATTAAAGTCTAAGCAGCAAATGCAATTACTTCCGTCTGGTCCACTTTTTTGGCAGAGACAATCAGATTCACGTTCGCGTGCCTGTACCGAAACATTTTCTTCTTCTTCTAACGAAAGAAAGTCTTGCAACAAAAAAAAAGATTTATTGTGAGATAATAATATTTATTTAACTAAAACAAGAAGTCAATGAAAGCGACAGTTGATGGTGTCAAAACATTTGTAGAAAAAAAATCAAAAGTGGAACAAAAAGTTAAAGAAAGAAAATTTCCATTTCAATGAACGTTTTTCTCCTGTTAAAAGTCGCTTTGTGGTTTCGGTTTTTAAACGAAATCTGTCGTTGATTTTTAAAGAGAGAAAAGTAAAACTTCTTGAAGATTCGTTTTAAGTGAATCATTGTTTAAATCTGCATAAATGCTTTCTGGAGAAAGTTAAACCAACAAACCATCGCAATCCGAGACGAGTTGAAGTTTTTTTTATTTATTTTTGACACTTTCACGGGGGTGAAAAAAACTCAAAGGTGAACTTATGTATGGAGACAATGTAGTTAACGGAAGTCGTTGACTTCTTTCATGGAAAAGTTCAATTATGATTGATATCATTGACACACATCTTCTTGCATTATCTGCTTCTTACTTATGTTCTTAAAAAATTCCTTTTTATGTATTACCTAGAATTCCACAATTCGCTATCAGAATGTGAGATGTTGCTATTAACAATATCAAATAATTTATCTTAATCATGTTTTCGTTTTGGCAATTTTGGAACTAACACTTTATAATTTTTTTAATAATTAATACTTTGCAAGATAATGAACCTTTTTCGCACAAGCTCTCAACGATAACTGAATAAAATCTTCCTCGCTTTACTTCTTGCACGATCGTAACATTGAATCTTCTTATTCTCTTCCGTTGTTTTCTCTCTTTTCTTTCGCCCGTCATTCGTTGAGCTTTCTTCATTAAATAAGCAAAATGATGTTGTGTTAACAAATAATACTCACTTTGCTTTTCAATAGAATTGCTTTTTTTTTGTTTGTTTACATAGATATCTTTTGGAAAGAGATCATGTTATTTGTTTTTTAATACAGAGTTATACGCAAAAAAAAAATTAAAACATTCGAAATATGTTCCTGTTGGGATTGAATCACGTCTTGAATCACTTGTTGCAAAATAATTTTCATGACAAACACTCACTAGAGAGAGTTTGTCTGCATCAATAAACCTCGTTGATTGAATGGAAATGGCTTTCTCGTGTTGTTTTCAGAAGCATGATATTAAAACAGTTAGCCGCTCGTAAGTATGTTGAAGATGAAAAAAAAATTATAAGCGACATCGCGATGTTTTTAGATATGCTAATGTAAATAAGAAACTTGTCAAAAGATAAAATGAATTAATCTAGTAGCGTTTCAGTTGTAATTAAACGGTTTATAAATTGCTTAATAGATTAGATAAAGATAATCAATCATTTTAATTCCAGTCTTTAACACGCAGAATGATAAATTTAATGATAATCTAATTAAATAATTAAATCTCAAACTTAATCTCTATATTTTTTTTGTAAACATTTTAATTTTTGACTGCATATAGGTTGATAATAATTACTCAATCGATACAATGCATACAGTATACACAATCACATGATTCTAAAAGTTCATACCACAATCTGTTGAAAATTCTGAAAACCGCTCACTTGAAACATTATCTTTCGTCAATTATTAACCGTCGTTTTATATTTAAATCAAAATTAACCGATTTTTTTACTTTTACGGTTATAAACAAAGTGTGAATCGGTTCTTAGTCGCTCGATAGTAAAACAAATTTTAAATAAATTTTACATAGATATTTAGCAATTGTCATCTTATTAAAACCTCAACTTTGAAAAACTTTAATAATAAATTTAGTATGAATTCATTATAGCATCAAGTTGTGATCAAAAAATGAATGCATTAAGTTGTTTAAAGTTTGATTTAGAAGCAAAATGTATTCCAACTGGTTGCGAAAATTTGGATATGGCATTAGGAAGTGGAATAAGATTAGGATCAATAACAGAATTTGTAGGAAATTCAGGAGCTGGGAAAACTCAGTTGAGTTTACAATTAGTTTTTAACACAATTTTACCAAGTCCAGTAGGATTAATTGACGGCGATGCTGTGTACATCAGTACCAGAAGAAACTTTTGTCCTCAACGAGTGATACATTTGGCAGACGTTTCTGTAAGCTTATGGGAAAATTCTTTCTCTAAAAACAAAAATCGATCATTAGATTTTCGAACAAATTACACAAACGAAAAAGCTTTGTCAAGAATTCATCACAAATTAGTACAAAGAATTCCTGAATTAATTTCCACAGTTTACCAATTGGATTTGCTTGCAATTAAGCATCCAAATGTGAGTTCTAAACTAAATCTTAATTATCATTTTATCATTACTTTAATTATAGATTCGACTTGTTGTTATTGACTCCTTCTCATCACTTCTTCGCAATCTTGAACCTTCAGAACGGATTCGCATTGTTTATGAATTGTTTCATGTTCTTCAAAACTTTGCAACGACAAATCAATCTGCTGTGATAATAACTAATGACTTAACTCCGCACGTCACTCCAAATTCAATGGAACCTGCGATGATGAAGCCAGCTCTTGGTGACGCTTATCATCATCGATTGTCTCAACGAATTCTCCTAAATAAAGAAGATGAGAAGCAAATTACTGTCGCTCAAATTCTTAAAAATCTAAACGGCGGACCAGCACAATGTAAAATCAAAGTCGTCGACGATGGCGTTAAAGATGCATAGAGTTGGATATTTAAATATTACGCTTATTAATGTTAAGCATTTTAATTACATAATTTTATAAAAAGAATGAATAAATATTCGTGTCAAATTTTCCATGATCGACTTTGTCTGTTCAGTTACACATCTGTAAATTTTTAATTTTTCCAATATCTGTCTACAATAAGGAAAGTAAAGCGAATTAAAATTTTATGAGTCCTTGTGGACTGAAAAATTGCTTGAAAATTCAATATCTATGAGAAAAATGACAATTTGAGTTTACATTTTGTCGTGTAAGGATGTTTTCTTACGATGCAGATACAAAGGTTCTTAGTGGAATTCCTATTCCACCTTTTTATCATCCACAAGTTACAATTGGACAAGTCTATTACTTTAAAGAAGTCTCCCTTGGCAGATCTTAGCAAGTCCGATGTTATGATGATGGAGTTGAGTTGTCAGCTGGAGAAATGGCGAAACTTTCTTTGAGAATTGTGAAGAATTTGATGAAAGAAGGATTAAAGTTTGGAGATGTTGTCGGTTTGGTTGTGAAGAACACAACATACGTTGCTCCACTTGTGCTTGCATGTCTTCTCGGTGGATTTCCAGTGTCAACTCTCGATCCAACTTTTGACGATAATGAAGTCGCAAACATTTTCAGACAAACGAATCCCAAAATGGTTTTCTGTGATCATGACAATTTCGAAATCGTGGTTGATGCAATGGAAGTTACCAATAACGACAGCGACATTTACATAGTTGATGAGAAAACTACAGGCACGTGAAAGAAAATATTTAAATTATTTACAAGATGAGCTTATGAATTTTAAATTTAGGTGTTCGTCATGTCACTGAATTGTTGGGAAGTTCGGAAGGAGAAAAACCATTCATGTAACTTTTTATTAAATCATTCTAAATTTCCTTTTTCATTCAAACATTTTCTTCAGCCCACATGGTTTTGGAATCGATGGAACAAAACTTTGTTCAGTAATTTTATGCAGTTCTGGAACGACAGGATTGTCTAAAGGAACGATGCTTTCAAGTGCACAATGCATTCAAATGACGAATCCATTCCCACAAGTTCTAAATCCGACTTTCCTCTGTTTCAGTTCACTTTATTGGTTGTCTGGTTTTACATCTTTGATGTATTCACTTGCAAATTGTTGTAAACGTGTCATTTCAAGACGCAAATTTTCTCCCCTTTTCATGGTTCATTTAATTGAGAAATATAAAGTGAACGTCATTATTGCACCTCCATCACAAGCGATTTTACTCATACAATCGCCAGTAATGAAACTTGCTGATTTGAGTTCAATAAGAATTTTCATGATAGGCGGTGGAGCTTTAGCACAGCAATTTAGAAAATCTCTTCAAGAACATTTACTGTATGGAACTCTCATTTTCGCTTATGGAATGACTGAAATTGGTGGATTAGCTTCTATGACTTTACCTTTTCAGAAGCCTTCAAACTCTGTTGGAAAAATAACTCCGAATGTCAAAATTAAGGTGAGATTTCTGTTATAATTTTATTGTAATAAATTAATTAAAAATTCATGAACTTGTTGAAGATTGTCGATGAAGATGGAAATATTTTAGACACAAATGATATTGGCGAGATTTATGTGTTGTCACCCACAATGTTTATTGGATATGCAAATAATCCTGAAGCTACTAAGAGTTCGTTTGATGCTTATGGTTGGTATAAAACTGGTGATCTCGGTTATATTACTGTGGATGGAGAAATTTTCGTTATTGATCGTAAAAAGGAAATGATTAAATATTTAAATTATCAAGTAGCACCATCGGAACTTGAAACATTCATACAGAAAATTGAAGGCGTTAAAACAGTTTGCGTTGTTGGAATTCCTGATTACATAAGTGGCGATCTCGCATCTGCAATTGTTGTTAAAGAAGAAAACAGTTATTTAACAGAGCAAGATATTGTCGATGAAGTGACACGTGAGTGAATAAAACTTTCCATAAATAATTTTCATTAACTTTTCTCAATTCATAATATTTAGGATTTTTCCCGCAATTCAAGCGACTTCATGGTGGAGTTTATTTCGTTGATTCACTTCCGATAACACCATCTGGAAAAATAAAGAAAGTTGAAGTCAGAAAAATGGCAACTCAACTCTATAAAGTGCATGAAATAAATGGAAATTATTAAATAACTCATTATGTGTTTAATGTCATGTTAGCAAATTTTGATGTAATAAAATGAGGTCGAAACAATAATTCCTTGTCAAACAATATCTTATCTTCCCTTGGACTTATTGGAAATTTTTCTATTGAAGTCTATCTAAAGCTTTTCTAACTTTTAATCTTCCTGATAAGCCTCAGGCTCAGTATAAACATAAGTAAAGTTTGGTCAAACGACATTCAAGTTTCAATCTGTTAAGTGAAAAGCATTCAAAAATGATTATTACTAAAAGTATTTTTTTACTTGCCATTGCTGTTAGTTCAGTGATGTCAGCAGTTACAATTAACTGCGACTTCCATTTCCAAGTAAATTCTTGGAATATTTTAAGTGATTCTTATAGTTGCCGTGGAACAGTTATAAGAAATGACACAAATCATGCTGTAATAGGAGTTAGTGGAAATCACAGAGCCGGATTAAATAATACGCATGTCGAAACTTTACTTCTTACTCGCCAATCTTTAACAAATTGGCTATCAGATGTTGAAAACTTCTTTCCAAATTTACTGGCAATAGATTTTTCTTATTCGTCAATAACTACATTAACTGCAGATAATCTTAAACCTTTTCCTAACTTGAAGGTTTTAGTCATAATGTACAATAAGATTGAAGTTCTTGATTCAAATACATTTCAATACACGATTGAACTTCAACATCTTGGACTTGCAATAAATGAAATTCGTGAAGTAGGCTCAGGAATATTAGATGAGTTAGCAGATTTGAAACTTGTATCATTTTATGGAAATCAATGCATTAATGAAGCTGCTATGAACAAAGATCAGATTCCAGCTCTTATTAGATCATTAGAAGAAAATTGTCCTCGCTCTGTAATCGACACTACAACTACTCCCATGGAATCTACAACAATTGAGGTGGAAACTACTACTGTGGAAGTTGCAACAACTACTCCAATGGAATCTACAACAATTGAGGCAGAAACTACACCTGAAGAAAATGAAACAACAACTCCATTGGAATCTACAACAATTGAACCAGAAACTACACCTGAAGAAGATGCAACAACAACTCCAATGGAAACTTCAACTGTGGAGAATGAAACAACAACTGGATCATGTAAAACCTGCACCACAACTCCATCTGTAAATGCAACTACACCACGCTCTGAAACAATGACACCAGAAAAATCTGGAGCATAATTTCACTCAGATAGCTTCGTTTCCATGTATGAAAATGTTAGAACAGTGACATAGAAACTGATTTTACCTAAGCCCTTCATGTCAAATCATTATGTCAAATACTTAAAGTCGAAGATTTTCCAAATGAATTTTTTCTCCTAAATTCGCTTTAAGGTTTTGGTATGAAGTTGAATGAATTTCAAATCTCAACAACTCGTGCTTTGTTTGCTGATATGTAATAAATATTTGAAATTAAAAAGAATTCAGAAATTGCTTCAAGTAAGCAAATTTCAATTTAATACTGATGGTGAAATAAAAAGCTTTTCTAGATCACATGAGATTATTGAAGTATTTCCGTTTTCAATCGATACAGCAAATAATCAGTAAGTTATCAAGTTTGCTGACAAATGTTGACAACTGACAAGATTGCAATAGTTAAAGTTGGTAATAAATCATCGCTTTTTAAATTTTAATGGGAAACGCTTTTAAAGCACGTCAGTAAAACTTGACAGAATTTCATGAAATTTTGACACAGTTCGGGAAATGCTGAAAGTTGCAATCTTGCTATGAAATTAACTTTCATGTTGAAACTTCATTCAAAATGTGTTACAAAATGCTTTTTAGCAACTGCAACTTTGAAATGATGAAACAGCATAAGTAAGCAGAAAATGTATTTAATAAGGATTTCATCGTGAAAGAAATTTTAAATATACCTATTTAAATGAATAATTTCGTTGTTTTCATACACGTAGATTATCAATCTACCTGAAACTTGAAGTTTGAAGCTAAAACTTATCAGAATTAAATCATTAAAAATTCTCTCTACACTTTTCACTCTCTTAGAACTGACTTTGTAAAACTTGTGGAAAAGAAATTTAAATGCTGAAAAATCTGACAGAATAAACTTAAATTCAAGAAATAATTAACAAGTAATTAAATAATATTTGTAGAATGACTAACTGATAACTGCAAGCTAAACTGATAACTGATAGCTTCAAGTTTCTTGACCAGTCACAAACTACTGACATGAATTTTTTCCCACTTATTTCCAATATAATTTTGTCGTGTGCTTTTACGGATTCTATTTAACTATTGACAATAAACATTTTAAACGTGACAAAGAAATGTCTACAAAAAAAAAGGTTTAAAAAAGAATTCAAACTGAATATCAGTTCACTTGCAATGCTTCCACGATTTCGACGCGTAATAATTTTTCCTTTCATATTTTTTCTATTTTTGACATTCTGTGGCGTTCGAATCAGCAATGATTTTAAACCCCATTATGGGGAACCTCGTAGATATGCTGAATTGAAAAATTATGAACTAAAAGATTGGCATGATTACGAGTTCAAGAGACATGAAGCCACACGAGTAGGAGAAGGTGAGAATGGAACTGCAGTTCACCTCACAGATCCTAAAGAGATCGAAGCCAATAATGAAATGTTTGAAATTGAAGGATTGAATGTCATCGTCAGTGATAAAATATCCGTCAATCGTTCACTTCCTGATGTTCGTCATGAAAAGTAAAATTTGTAACATCTGATTGATTGTAATAATTTTTCATTCATCACGTTTTCAGATGTCGAACTGCACTTTACTTAAAGAACTTGCCAAAAGTATCAATCGTTGTTATATTTCACAACGAATATCCAAGTATCGTTAAACGAACATTGCACTCAATTCACAGACGAACACCGGCTGAACTTTTATGGGAAATTATTCTTGTTAACGATGCCAGTACGAAAGATGAACTTTACGAGCCATTGCAGTCATACGTGAGAAATCATTTTGATGGAAAAGTAAAGATTTTGAATCTTAAGGAAAGAGTTGGATTGATTGTAGCACGAATGGAAGGTGCAAAACTTGCAACTGCGGATGTTCTCGTCTTCTTTGATTCTCATGTTGAAGTGAATGTGAATTGGTTGCCTCCATTAATCGGTTAGTTTTTAATTTAATTGCGAAAATATTTTTTCTTTTAAAGTTTACTTTTTCCTGTTTAAGAACCCATTGCTATTAATCCACGAGCATGTACAACGCCAATTATTGACCGATTCAATGCAATAACTTTTGAACATGAAGTTTATGATGACTTTGGAGTTCGTGGATTGATTGCATGGGATTTTGATTATCGTACAACGTATCAAAGTAGATTTCAACCAACGAAACCAAAACCAACGCCAATCATGCTTGGATGCGCTTTTGCAATTAATCGACAATATTTTTGGGATCTTGGAGCTTACGATGATCAATTGTTGATTTGGAATGCAGAAAATTATGAATTAAGTTTTAAATTATGGCTTTGTGGTGGTGAACTTTTAGAATGTCCATGTTCAAGAGTCGCACATGTCTTCAGATATCACAACATATATCGAGAACTTGAAGGAGTTGACTTTGTTGCAAGAAACTTTAAAAGAATTGCTGAAGTTTGGATGGACGATTGGAAACAGTATCTTTATAAAACAGACGAAGATCGATTTAATAAGGTCGACCCGGGAGACCTAACGAAGCAAAAAATGATCAGAGAAAATTTAAATTGCAAACCTTTTGATTATTTCATGCATCAAATCGCACCTGAAATTCTAAAATTAACTCCAATTCCCAGGCCTGAAGATGTCGGTTTTGGTGTCTTGAGAGCGTTCGTGAAATCAAAAAGTTATTGCATTTCTGATTTCAATTTTCGAAACAGTGAGTGCAATATTGGAGAGAAATGTGATAAATCATTAATCGCACCACACACTTCACAATATTTCCATGTCAATCGTCAGGGCATCGTGGAGCATGAAAGAACTAAAACATGTTTTGATAAGCGAAGTTTCACTCATCTTAGTGACTACAAATTCCAGACAAACTCATGGAAATATGATTTTGTAAGTTGTTTTAATGTTTATGCATTAATGTTGTCATGACTGTTAAGAAATATTTCAGGAGAATCAACGAGTTGTACATAGTAATGGGATGTATTGCATCTCAATAAATGTAGACGTGATGAATATTAATTTAATTGAATGCAATGCAAATGATGAAACACAGAGATGGATGTTGGGATATGTGAATAAGACAATTTTGGGAGAAGATAGAAATACTGTCAAAGGGTAAAACCTACCAATGTAAATATAAATTAAATATGTAAATGAAAGTTCTAATTGGGTCGGAAAGAAATTAAATTTTCATTAAGTAATTTTCTGTAACTTCTTTAGTCCCATCGAATGAAAATCTGCATCAAGAGCTTAAAACTTGATGAAAGTAATTAACAAGTTTTGGAAGAATCCCAATTTTAATCAGACTTGAAAATTAAGAGGCAAATTAGAACGACCTTGTTGTCTCGATCTTAAGTCTTTCATCCTTAAAACTTTCTTCCTTCTTTTTAAAAAAGTTTGACAATTCTTGCAATCTTCTATCACTCAATGTCAAATGAATAAAGTTCAATTAAATGTGTTTACAATCTCAATTTCATTGGCAAGCATCAAGACAATTCCTTTAATGAGATGTTGATTGTATTTTGTCCTTTTTTTTGACAATAATAATAAAAATATTATTTGAAGTTTTTAAATTATGTTAAAGTTTAAAATGAGAATTTCATTCCACTAACGATGTGAAAACAGTTTGCCTTTATGGCTCATTAAAGTTGCCAACATTCAGGAAGAAACTTTGAGAAATTATCACCATTGATTAAATTTTAATTCAAGTGAATACAAACAGAACTTTCCGTATGGGGAATAATCAAAAATTTTAAACTAGCATTCCGAGAAAATCAATCGATAAAGTTTATTCAACCTGAACGATGTATTTGGATTATAAATACAATAAACATTCTCCACCGTAAGTGTTTACTTGATTGCCTCGAAAACCTTGTTTACGATTTATTTCCCACCTTCCTGATTGATTAATTTTCAATTTCCTTCTGTTTTATTATCGTAAGTTTCCTCATTCAATTTCATATTTCTTTTCTTCAATTCATTGGCCTCTTTTGTTCGGGAAATGTTTGTAATTCTTAATAACAGAAGAGCAGTGGAAATCTGTAAAGTTCTTCCGTGTTGCCACCTGTGAGAAAATGAAAATTGTTTTTGTTTGATTGAAAAAACAAAGTGAAACGAAGAATTACTCAACATAACAAAACTAATGACAAATTAAGCTTTGAATCCTTCTGCCCCAATGAACACAATCAATTTGTAGCACAGCAACTCGTAAGTTTTTTCTCATAAAAAATTTGTTGAGAGGGAAATAAATTTTTTGTGTGATGAGAATATCAACATTTTCTTTTCTGCTTTCCTGCCTTCCCCCCTAAGCAACAGTTCTTCTCAATTTGTTTCAATCATTCACGATAATGCTATCAAATTCTTCTCTCGATTTGAGTTCTCGGATCATTTTTCAAAAATCCCAACAGAAGCAGAACAACCAAATATTTCCATATTGAACTGATTGATGCGCGTCATTCTAATCGATTATTTATTGAAAATCTATTAAAGTACTCTTCGATTTATGTACTAATATCTATCTACATAATATTGAGTTTGAACAGGTGGAATATTTACAATAAAGTCACTTGAATTCAAAAATTATTGATATGGTCGATTTCGTTATAAATTTTTAATGACAAATGATTTTAGATAATTGTCAATGAGTTTTCCATTGAATTTTGATAAATTATAAAAACATTTAGACCGTTCAATGTAGGTGGTGTAAATAATTATTTAACTGCTCAACATTATGAAAAAATTACGATTTTTCGATTCACAAGATGATTACATTTTGACATTTGATTACTGGAAACGTGGCGACAGAACGCTTAGGAGTCGCTGGGAATTCTTAAAGTGAACATTATTTCATATACTGTTGATGGAATAAGCATCAAGATTAATTTAATGCCCCAGAGTACTTCAAATGAAGGACATTTATGATGTTGAGGACTATTTATGAATTTCCCGCTTTTCTGCTTGAGATTATTTACACAAATTTTCCTGTCATTCAAGAAAAAGCGTGAAAATTTTCAGTGAAAACTCTGCATTCATGAATGTTAGTCATTTTAATATGACAAAATTTGTTTTAATATTTTGTTTCTCTCACATTCTTAAGATACGCATTTAAACGTAGCATGTCAAGATTATCAAAACAATGTCATCTCTTAACATGATGACTTCTGTAGTCCCCTCCGAGAGAGAATTATCATTAAATGGAGTTTTCTAATTACGAAAATTAGTTGCTATAAAAATTTTCCATCACTAACAGCAGTCGAACAATTGGACAAATAAATTATTTTTTGTTATCAATTGAAAATAATGTGAATGTCTTCTGAAACAGCAAGGAATTTTTATAGACATTTCTTTTGTTCTATTGAAAATTAAGCTAAATATAAAGAAGGAATCTGAAGAAGACGAAGATTTATTTCGGATTCAATGGAGTAATTGTCTTGACTGTCTAAGGGATTTTGTTTTGAATTATATATTTTAAATTTACAGTCGATTAACTTCAGAGGTTATTAAGCTCGCAATTAAAAATTAATTTATTTGCGTCTTCTTCTTGTCTTATCTTAAAAATTGAATTAGTTGCACCATATTTATTTGAGTAATGATAGTCGCAATATCAAGAAGAAGATTAATTACTTAAGAGCTTTAAAAGTACGTAAAGTCGGCTTATTTACTTTGTAATACTTATTTGAAATGAAGTGGGAAAACTTATAAAATTCATTTACTTATTATAAATATCTACTTAAACATCATTAACTGACTTGTTAAAGCTTTTCCTGATTTCATGTTTTTGGTTTCTCTTCGGTTTTTCAAGAACATTTTCACTTAGATGCTTTAAAGAAAATGAGAAGAGAAAATTGAGGGAAAGTTCGCTCTCTCGATTTTTTATTTTTCCTGTTGAGAGATGAGAAAAAAAAGAAAATTTCTTAACATAAAACGTGTGGGTTAAAACACAGACATCAAGGAAATATTATCCAGTCTTTTGTGGGATTCACATGTTGCAAAAAGTTTTCTTTTTACTTTTCCATGACATTTAATCACTTTGACTTTCACCCAATTTTTCATTTTTGTTTATTTTATAAACACTTTCTAATGATTATACTTTTAAATGAAGTTAAGCATATCATATGCTCAAATTTATGAAAGCTTACGGCTCATGATTGATGAAATCCACATTAACACATAACATAGCGTCAATGAATATTTATTACAAGTTAATGCTTTCTAAATGTAAACATCATCGCGCAAAGTATCAATTTGCATAGAAATTTGTATTGTGGGAGTCATCGACATCTACACAATGTTGCATTTTATTATTCCTACCTTTATTTAGTACAATTTAAAATGTAAATGATTTCCCTCTACGTGAAAATTAAAGTTGAAATGAGATATTTAATGCCTTTAAATATTTAAATGGCCCTGAACAAATGAATTGAAAAAGGAAAATTAAACAAAGACATTTCATTTCTTTGAATTATTTTTTTTTAAGGATCCTCTCGTTTGTCACTGACAAAAAAAATGGCAAGTAATTACGCTCTGATTCGTTTCGAAATCAGTTGCAAGATATTCAATTTAACAGTTCATAGCTGTTGGCGTCGAGTTTGGAATAAAATTTCGTGCATTTATTTTTATCAATTCAAGGCCCTTTTCTAACTGCGATGTAAAAGAACCAAAGGAGATTCTATATCTTGAGGCATTTCTTTTAGATTAATTAGCATCGTATAAATCAGAGCGAAATAATTTTTTTTTTGTCGTTTTTAAAAGGAAACTGAATATCTACTTGTTGATTATAAAACAATTTTTCTGTTGGGATTCGAAACGTGCAACTTCTTAACTTTTAAATGTAATATTTTAAAGCTCTTATAATCTCTTCCTTTTTCAGATCTGCATAATTTATTCTTCACTTTTTATTACTGATAACAAGTGCTACTTCATCCACCCACACTTAAGCAATTCCTTTTTATTCTTGCAAGACAATAACCTTAAAACTTTTAAAAACAAATTAAAGTTAGTAAAAGAATTGAGTTTACCAAGTTTTAAATGTCCTTAAGGGAATTCAATGCAGGAAAAGTTTTATTAAAAATAATGAGAAGTTTCAAAGCAACCTCCCACGCTTTTTTGGTTAATATCAAAAAAGTTACTTTTTCAGCCTTTGCTTTGTGAATTTTTGTTAGTTATTTCGACGCTGAGGTTTGATATTTTCATAATCAGCTCATCCATATCCATAAATCATACTTCATAAAAAATCAATCAACAGCAAAAAAAGCGCCAAAAATTTTTGTTTATAAAAGTAAAAAGAAAAATGTTTATACATTTTGAGTTGAGAGCGATGTCGAAATGAAATTTTTCTTCTCGTATCTTGAATATAATGTCGAACAGATGCAGTTAGGTGTTTTTAAAGATTTTCTCTTGTTTCTTAAGTAACAACACCAAATATTTAAATTTTCTTACTTGTTAAAACAGAGAAAGGAAGGAAAAGTTTCAATGTCGATGTTTTAACAAATGTTGTCCTAACTTTCCTGTCACGATTTTTGAGAGTTGACATTTATTGGGAGGATAATTTACAGTGACAGTTTCAATCTTAAAATTCTTCAACATTATCATGTTTGGATTAATATCGGAGACTTTTCATAACTTTTATCGAGACAGAAGACCCAAATAAGTATTTATTTACAAAAAAGCTTCTCGTGGCATAGCAAAATTACTTCTCGCTGATTACATTTCCAATCCCACGTGACAAGAAGTTTGAAACATTTTAAAAATTTAATTGGTTTGCTGACATTTTTTAATGGATTAGGTGCTGTCGACATATTTTCGTTTCGAGCAAACAGCGTGGGTGGTACTTTTAGTGTCATCACCATCATAAAATGTTTGATTTATAGATTTGCTTAAAATATTTTCTGTAAGATTCTATACAATCTAAGACGAGAATGGAGCAGTCATGGAAATAAAACGTCACATGTTATGCCTAATGGTAAGAAAATTTGCTTGAAATATTGTCCAACGAAGCAGATACGAAAAATTCTTGTATGTAAGCATCAAAATTACTTATTTTCTGATTATACGCTTAAAATTTGACGCATCTTCTTAAAATAGAAGACAATTTTTACCCTTTTTCATGAAGACAGCATCAATCGTCTTTTAACTTTCTTTCCTTCCTGCCTGTTTTTGAACAAAAGACGCAAGAAGAGTTTCATTCTTAAATTATACCTTTGACGTTTTCCACCCCAACATCATTTTCATCATACTTTTGGTAGCTGTAAGTGAAAACGACATCGTAAATATTTTCATCACTTTTCAAATTATTTTCAGTTCACTAAGTTTGAATCGTTTTTTGATAAATATCAATCATACGAAGTGTCGAGATTCTTTTCTATTTTTAAGTGATTTTCTATTGTGTGGTTCATTTTTTTCTACTCTTGACACAACAACAAACCTAGACAATTTTCTGATATCATTTTGCTATGAATTTATTATATGAAAGCTTCCAAACTTCAAAACATCCTTGGAATATTTTATAAACAACAATGAATATGGTTAAAGCCTTCACCAGCCTCCCTCTTCTGAACTCTGAAAATATTATTTATGATCCTTTCACAGTTTTCTCCTTTTATACTATCTGGAATCGTTTTCAGGAAATTCATGATCGTATTTTTCACTTTCCTTTGCATGATTTGAAATTAAAATAATTTATTTTCATGTATACCTAGAAAGAGTTAGTTATATAAAGAGTGAATGCTTATTTCAGTCGATATGAGAATTCAGAATATAAAATTCCATCTATTTATATTTAAACAGCTTTAATTCAAATATTTGTTGAAATATCGGCATTTTGGAAATTTTCTCTGTTGAAGACAAGCCTGGAATTAATTTCAATAAAAACCAGAGTAGAAGCTATGTGTATGAAAATTAATTTGATAGAAAAAATATCTCATATCCTTTATGGGTTGCTCCTCTGAATATTGTTATCAATTCATTAAAGTAAAATTAGCATAATTTTTCCCAAGATCCCATTATTAGCATCCTCTGAATCAACAAAACTTCACTTGACTACACACTGATGAATTTAATTATTCATAAATGCGAATCCCGCATCGAGAATTAAATAAGACATTGATGAAAGCCTCTGCAGCTTGCGTACATAAGAATTTAAGCATTCAAAAAGGATTATTGAGATCTAATTCTTCCTTGAATTCTTTTTATACCTACTCGTATAATGGAAACACAACAAAAGCTTTTCAAATCTCTAAACTCTTTGTTTTTGAGCTTTCAACAACATTTATTGTTTCAAGAAAATGAGGGAAATTATGTTTTCATCCTTCAAGGTATAACTGAACTAAATAATGTTTATGTTAGATATCTACATAAATCTAATCAACACCTTGTTTTCTTCATCACATCATCAACACATTTTTTGATTGTTTGTGTCATTACTGATGACAGAAAACATTAAAAAGCTACACAGACAAATTTCTTTCATCTCTTTGATTCAACAAGAATTCTTTTCATTAAATTTAGGTGTGAAGTCATGAAAAAGTCGATTTTTGCCTGAAGAATTTTGAATATTTTAAAGCTTAACATAAAAAAGAAATCAACACTGAAAAATTCAAAGTAGCAAACGATGTTTGAGCTTTTTCATGCATAAAATTGATTTCAATCTTAAAAAGTTTACCCACGTTTTCAATGAATGTGACGTTGCGTATATTCTGATGCGACATTTTCGTGATGAACTGGAAGAAATAGAAAAGAATTTAATTGAAAAACTCATTCATTTTTCGAAAATCTCTACAGTGATAATCTTGAAACGTATTTGTGAGTCTCGATAATACTTTTTCTTCCATTAAGCATAATTTTCCTTCTCATTTCACAGACACATTTGAAATGTAATGTGATTGAAAATATTAGAAAAAGTTTTCAATCAGATCATCCTCGTTGATTGATGTATAATTTCTTTTTATTTGATTTTCATTGGGAATATCCATTATCGATACTATCGATTCATGTAATGCAATACGTTTAGGTTTCTTTTTCTCTAGATTATACATATCTACATAAATATGTATGCATAAATATGTAAATTTCGCTTATTGACATGAGTCGTTCCTCGAAAAGCAACAATTTCAATTCAATACAAATTGCCTATGTTGATTCTTGTATTAAAAGCTTTTGAAAATAAAGTAATTGAATTCAATCGGCTTAGAATGCTTTTTGTTTGCTTAACCTTTGCAAGATTCATTTAACAATAAAAAATTGATATTTTTGCACGTTTTAACTGCCGATTTCATTTGCTTTTTGCTCCATCAAATGTGGTGAAAGGAAAGCTGATTTTGAACCTTTTCAACTTACGACATTTGAGCCTTCTAAAAATAAATGACAACAAGCTTTCATCACTCGTCGTTTCACCCTTTTTCATGCAATTAGAATGTATTCGGAGCTTCATCAACCTTTTACTGCCACCTTCCTTTCTGATTTTATGCATTAAGTATAAAACCATATCGTTGAGAAAAATTGTATAAAAGTGTCCCATGAAAGGCTTGTTGATTATTTTAAAGTGTTAATCTTTGCTGACCCTTTAATAAGTCGAGCACAATAAATAAGAAAATTCTTTTTGATGTTCATGTAATTTTCATGAAAAAATATTTCCGAGAGAATGTTGAGCGAAATTTAGCTCAAAATGTGTCTTCAAAACTCAGAAAGAGAGCGAAACTTATTTTCTCATTTCCATCTGTTGAAAATTATCTTATATTGGGAAATTTCATTCACATTTTCTTTAGTCTGCTGTTGAACGTCGTGTGCTGTTTTTGAAAAAAAAAAATTATCTGAACATTGAAGAAGTTTGGTTTAGTTTTAAAGTCATTAAAGAAAATTTTAAATGTTCAACTATAAAACATTACAAAATATTTTTTATGACTTTAGTAGAAACACGGGAAAATTGGAATTAAATATAAACTTGCATAGTTGAAGTGTTTTGCTTTATTCAGAACGAAGATCATTTTGTGGAACTTGTGATCGAGCTTATTTTAAGGTGGAAATGTGAGAAGTTTTGAGTTCACGTGAAATTAAAATCACGTAGTGAATATAAAAGTATTTTAATAACAAGAAAAATTCCAAGAGACATTGAATTAAAATCTCGAATTGCGCAAACAAGAAAAAATGAAATGAAGTAAAACAGTAATAAATTGAACGTGAGCTTTGCAACTTTCCTCAAAACCAAGAAAATTCTTAAGAAAAGGGCTTGCAGTTACTTGAGATTCTTAAAGTTAGAAGGTTTCCTTTTATAATGATAAATAGCACAACTCTTTGTGGGAGGTCTGAAATATTTTCCGCATAAATTTCATTTTGCTATTCGGAGAATCAGCTTGAAAAAAAATTCAATTTCATGTAAGCGGAACTTACTTTAGCGAACCTGAATAACTCATCAACTTCCAAAGAAACCCAAAAATAAATAAAACAAAAAAAAAGTTAAATAATTCGAAAGGGTAAACATTCTGTATGCAAAAATTGAAATTCTCGACAAAAACATAATTCAGTGATCAAATTAAATCTCAACTCTCAGTCTTGAAAGTATGAAAAACATAAAGGTTTAGTTATAAATTAAGAAAAGTTTGTTAAATCTAATTTCGTAAGAAAATGAAAAAAATTCTTGCAAGAAACGAAGGCTGAAGCTATACAAAATGAAATATTGTGGTCATTAAATTAAATACTAAAAAATTTGAGTGGAAATAATTAAAAAAAGAAAGGAGAAAGAAATTAAATTACAAAGCCGTGCTTAAGTGAGATACAAAAAGGATAATCCCACAAATGAATGAGTGTTGTAAATTACTGTCCAAGTAGAATAAAGCCATCAAATTAAGTAATATGGAGACAACGTTATCATCATTAATGACAACATCGGTGGACGAGTTAGTTAACAATTCGTCAATGCTTGACTTTATGTTAAATCCTTCAGCAACGCCGACAACATGTTCAGAGACTAGTGAGGATTGTGTCATAGATCATTCAGTAGTGTGTGTAGGTGAAGCTATTTTCTGCAATTTGTCAAGAGAAGATTATGAGAACTTACTGTACGAATACATTGCGCCGACCATACCTGAGTGGATTTTGATCTTTTCCCATATTATCGTATTTCTCATGGGACTGGTAAGTGTGGACATTTAACGAGTCAGGGATTATTAGAAAATTCCTTTTCCGATTTCCCTTCCATTTTTATTATTCAGAGTTTTTTAGAGTTTCCGGTTGATATGAGTGGGTGGTGTTTTGATTGACATAATTGATTAACACTTCATTTAGCCTGGACGGACGTTCACTAAATATAAACTCAAATTGCGAACTCAATCAAAACAGCCATCATAACAAAATTTGTTTTCAAAAGTCAATGACGCAGTAAATAAATGAATTTGTTCCTAGTTACGGTTGCTTTAACATGATTGAAAACGAACATTCTTTAGTTGCTACAACTACTTGTTTCATTATAAATAATTATATTCCATCCCTATGTCCATAAATGAACCTGTAAACAATTTCACAATTAATTGGAATAAAACCGTTTACGTAAATATTTGCAATCACTTCATTAATAATCAACATTTCTCTTCAGAATAAATTTCAATATCGCTACGCTATCAGAAACTTAAATTACATCAGAGCCTGTCAAGAATTTATTTCATCATTGTGAAGTTTTAGTCGAATCAGAAATTAAACATTTGAAATTTTTTTTTTTTACCTTCTTGTTAAAATAGTTGATTCTCAAACTATTGCCAAGCTCTGATTCGAAAGATATTCATAGTCGCGGCTATAGATTTAAATTTCAAGGAAATAATAAATTTGAAAGAAAATACTCAACTCAACGCGTTTACATCTTAAGAAACTAATTGAAAATATTTATTTCTCTAATTAAAAATAACTACTGACAGTTTATTAAAATAATAATAAAAGAAGAGACTTTGTAATATTTATTAAGTAATATTTTGAGATTCATTCCTTGAGAACATCAAAGCAAGACATGTTTGCTTCAAAATTGAAATATTTTCCATGCTATGAACTGAATTTTTATGCTTTATAATAAAAATAATAAAGCTTTAAATACATGAGGAAATTTAAAATTCTCTCCATGATTTAAAAACATAAAGTAAATAGACAAGAATGAAGGGAAATGTTTTCTTACATGATTTGACATATTAAATAAATTGCACTTTTGCTTCTTTTTCTTCACTGATATGAAATAAGAGAATTTCAGAGTGTATGTAGAGCGTGCTTAAAATGCGGAGCATTATAATACATTAATATCACTTCCTTCCTTCTTCTGCATCTTTAAAGTTTTCTTATCTAAACAAGGCAGGAAGAAGAAAAAAAATTCTTCAGCCTTGTGTGATTTAAAGTTACAAATGCCATTGATTTTCTCACAATCAAATAATGTTGATCACTTTTTTATATTTTTCTTAATTCTACAGATTGGAAATGCGCTTGTTTGTCTTGCCGTCTATACAAACCACTCGATGAGAACTGTAACAAATATTTTCATTGTTAATCTTGCGGTTGCTGACTTTTTTGTGATACTTCTCTGTCTCCCACCAACTGTTGTATGGGATGTGACTGAGACTTGGTTTCTAGGCGAGGTGCTTTGTAAAGTTGTAATTTACTTTCAGGTTAGTGTCGATTTCTTGATAGTTTCGTTCAATGTTTTTCCCTCAACTGACGTTGATTATCTTAAAAGTATTGTTTATGGCACTTTTTGTTTACTCTCGGCAATCATAGCCAGCTGCTCGATATCATTTGCCAAAAATCACACGTTAGAAGTTGAACAAATGAATCGCAGAAGCGCAAACATTCAAAACGAGCAGATGTAGCTCAACTTTATGAAGTATTGAATAAATCGACAAGAAGAAAACGAAGAAAATAATACTTGGCAATTGTTTCTCGATAACATGTTTCTGGTTTGTTTACTTAGTGGGCCTAATTATTACACTTGAAATATTAGATATTGGAAATGATTATGAAAAAAATTATGAATTTTCTTTCTCATGATGAATGGAAGAAAATTAGCCTTTTTCTTATTCTTTTAATTAGTTTCTACCAAAGATTTTTTCTTGTTTCATAAATCACGGAGAGATACTTGAAGAAAGTTTCCGAAATTAAAACCTTAAAATTTTCTATCTCAATGGAAAATCGATGACATGGAAGAATTTTTTTTTCTTAATTTATCACAAAATACGAAAAAAGAATTTTAATGCGAAAAATCTCGTAATTTTTCATGCTTTCACATGCCTTCATCTCAAACCTCTATCAAATGTTGAAATTTATGAGATTTCAACTTATCCTTGGATGTATTAAATGAAACGAAAAATTTCTTATTGCTTATTTTTATCCTGCAAAGGTTGGGAAAAAGAATTAATCTAATTAAATCTCTGTTATAGCAAAGAAGTTTCTTTTAATTGAATTTTGCTTGAATTTATTCACCTTCCTTTGAATTTTAAGTAAGCTTCAGATGTACGACTGATTTTATTAAATTAAACTCTAAACATTTAAAAGGCGAATTTAGGCGAATTTGTTTGGTATCTAAATCCTTAATTGAGATTTTAGTAGGTGGAAATAAAATCTTAAAAGGTTCTCGAAATATCCTAAAAGTTTAATCCAATAAAAAGGCGATTTACATAAATTTTTGATAAGCATAGAAAAATTGGCAAGTATTTGATTAAAGTTTTTAAAGTCATTTGAAATGGAAACTTCAAAAGTTGATGACGTCTAAGAAAAAGTTAAGAAGATTAATTTGATCTATTTTTATTTTAATTATAATTTTAATTAATCAACAATGAACAATAGATCAAAACAATTCTCGATTCGATAAAAATCGACTTGTTTTCGTACAAAATTTATTGTTTGAAAAATTAATTTACGATAAGTCTACAGAAATTTAATTTCCTCGTTAAATTTTTCTCGTTTGTTGTGATTCAAACGAAATCTCACGACATGATAACAGCAACAATGAGCAACAGCACGAGCCTATGAAGAGTAAACGAACAAGCAACAGTGTTTACAATAAAAATCAAATTACGCTTCTTGTCGTTACTTGTAACAACTAATCGTGTTTCTTTCTCTTTCTCTCTTATCTCGCTTTTGAAAATTGCTAAATCTCAACATGATTTCAGACTGTCAGCGTCACAGTATCAATTCTGACATTGACGTTCATTTCAATAGATCGTTGGTATGCAATATGCTTTCCACTACGATACAAACCACAACCAGGTCGTGCAATGGTTTGGATTGCCATCATTTGGACGGTTGCGCTTTTATTTGATTTACCGGAATTCTTCGTTTTGCACTTGGCACATCGAAGGCTACGATTTGATATCCAACTTTTCACACAATGTGTTGCTTCGTGGAGTGCTGAAGATGAAAAATTGTTCAACATTATAAAAGCTATCTTTTTATATACGTGAGTGAATTTCTATACATCTTTCTCGTCTTTTGTCTTTTCATAAAATATTTAACACACAATTTAATTTCCACATGAAAAATTTCGTCTTTTCCCTTAAATTTTCACTTTTCTTTTTTTTTTTTTCATTTTTAGACTTCCACTGACCCTGATGACAATCGCTTACTTCCAAATTGTGAGAGTACTTTGGAGATCGGATACAATACCCGGACATAGTAATATAAAAGTTCAAAAGCCTAGCTATTATAGAAGTAAATTAAAATGATTTAACATTTTCTTAGGGCTTAATTCTATCTGCTAACAACATTCGCTTCATTATTTATCTTCTCTAATTAATTATAAATTATTGTTTACTCACAGATAAAGTCAATCATGCAAGTCATGGAGAATCAAATGCGACGACAATGGGACAACTTCGTGCAAGGAGAAAAGCTAGCAAAATGTTAGTTGCTGTAGTGATAATGTTCGCTGCTTGCTATTTTCCTGTTCATGCCCTCAACATCATTCGTTATACGTATACGGATATTGATCAAAGTGAAGTTGTTTCAGTTCTTTCCCTTCTTTCTCATTGGCTGTGCTATGCGAATTCAGCAATCAATCCTCTTATTTATAACTTTATGAGTGGTAGGTTGAAAGGTTCATTGCCATAAATTTTTCTACGATATCTAATCAGCTTATTTCTGGAAAATAAAATTGAATTAATTATGTAGGAAAATTCAGAAGAGAATTCCGAAATGTTTTGGAACGTGGGCATTGTTTAACTTTGAAAAGTCATCAAAGAAGTAATCAATGGCAGTCTCAATATCGATCAAGATATGCAAATGAAGACCAAGAACATTCATTTATACATTCAACAACTCACATGATTCATATAACGCCTAGCAGCTTGAAACGAAACTATGCATGTCCACCGGTAAGTCTCCTTAATGCACGATTAAATGCCATGTCTTACATATGTCGCTTCTTATCTCTTAATCAGCAAACCTGTCAAACTTCATTTACCAACGGTGGCACCAGTCGAGAAAATTCTTCATGTTTAAAGGGTCCCAGCTTTACAGCAAAACGAAATTAATGTTTCAATTGAAATTAAGAGAAAATAAAGTTTCTTAGATGTTTATCGTGGTTCATAAACTTTACAGCTGGTAAAAATTGAATAAACTTTCGAATTAATTATAAATTTCATGCTGTCCACATCATTACAGAAAGTGTAAGTTAAATTCAAAATATTTTTATTGTGTTTCAATTATATCACATTTAATTTCCTTGTGTTTCATGCAATTGAAAGCTGATTCATTTAATAAAAAGGGAAAAAGAAGAAGTTTTGAGAACAATTCCAAAATATGGTAGTAACTGGAAAAACTTTTTTTATTCTAACTTCAATCAAAACGTCATTGTTGGTTTATCTAACAATTCCGAAAGGATATTTCGTTGATAAATTTATAGAGATTAGTTGTTGGGATTGAGGCGTTCAAGTTTTCACCTTTGTCATGCAGAAAGGATTATGGAAATTGGTTAAACTTTTTCAGAATTAAAAGAGAGTTATGTTCGACAACTTTGAGAAAGGTGTTGACAAAGGATCGGATCAACTGACACCTAAAATAAATCTCAAGTGAACCATAAATATTAACAACATGAACATCATTTTATCACAGACATGACCTTTCTATTTTCCTTAAACATTTTACCACATGCCTTTTCTATCTTCTTGATTCTTTTGATCCGTTCATAAAATCATAAATGAAATCCACAATCAGATTTTTATTTGAAGCGCACGTCTACGTCTTCATAATTTATCTTCGCTCGTAATTCGTTATCCACAAACAAAGCATCGTTATATTCTACTCTCCATTGCTATCACGTTCTCTCATTTATATATGTATTCATATTTGTTATACTTCATAAGAAAGTTTCACAACGCAAACCTTGTACGACATGACAATTTCAACTGTATTATTAAAACCGAGAAAAGTTTTCAACGAGTTGACTTTAGTTTGCAACATGGCATAATCTTCTTATAACTCTTACTAATTCAAACGATAAGCTTTATGTAGAAATAAAAACTGAACTGCTCGAATTTTCAAACAGCCGCAATGATTAAGTAAATTTTTCTATTTTCCAGCAGTTACCTTAGCAACAAAATATGTATTCAACGTAACAACATAAACCTAATGCTTTGTTGAATCAATTTTTATTTATTTTCCCTTTGATATTATAAAAAGTGATGAAAGAATAACTTTTCCCTGAAAAGCAATTTGAATTGAAATTGAAATTTTCGACATCATCGTGACAGAGTTAAGAGTGTTCGAAGAAAGCTAAAAGTGAGGAAACACCATCAGATAAGTTAGAGTCTCATCGATGAATTGAAAGAAATTCTTTGTTTAACTCTCACTCTTACACTTGATCCAAAAATAAACATTTCAAAGTAAAATCTGTACGATTTTAGTGGGTAAAATAATTTGAAGATTAAGCAGTGTTTGAAGATGGTGTTTGAAAAGTTGTTTATGAAAATTTTAAATAAAGAAAGGAAGCCGAAGCAAATTAGCATTTTAATCATCGGCCTTAATAATTCTGGAAAATCAACGATTGTAAACTTTTTCAAAAACAAAGATGTTCGAAAGTCTGTCTCAATACCGACAATTGGTTTCAACATTGAACACTTTGAGAGTGAGTCAAAATCTATTTTTCTTTATTTGATTGTTTTCTGATGTTTTAATGACTTTGACCTTCACAGGCATGTTACAAATCCATTAAAAATTAATCGATTGATTATTTATTTGTTTAATTCTACTCCCTGCTTCCGTTCGATGTAAATTTGTTTTTCTTTTATTTTATTCCATCACAGATCAAGGTGTATCGTTCACAGCTTATGATATGGCTGGAATTGGCAGGTATCGGAATTTATGGGAACACCATTTTAAAACATGTAATGGAATTGTTTTCGTGATTGATTCCAGTGATCGAATGCGCTTAGGTAAATAAACGCTTTGCGAGTTTTTCATTTTGTTATTTTTTGCTTCTTTTTTATCTTAAATCCAACATGAAAAGAATTTTCAATTTTTTCGATCAGTACAAGAAAAATATTTTGGTTGTCAAAGTAAAATATGTAGATCGATAAATAAACTTTATCGACACAAAACAGTTTTATATCTGAAGCAGAAAAGGTTCATATCAGTCACATGTGGTGTTCGAAGGCAACCTACGACCATCACAGCTAGAGTAGGACATCGAATTTAGGAAAGAAATTGTTATCACAACTTTTAGTTGATTTTCTTGAATAAGAATCGATGTTTCATGCTTTATTCAATGATTTGTTATGGATCTAGAAAACGTTATTAGATTTATATTATGAAATTCCATCATCATTTCATGATTTACAATAATTTCAGTTGTTGTTAAGGATGAGTTGGATTTGTTGCTTCAACATCCGGACTTGAAACGCCGCAGGGTTCCTATTCTTTTTTTTGCTAATAAAATGGATTGTATCGATGCGCTATCATCTGTTAAAATTGCTGCTGGATTAAATTTGGAGAAAGTGGATAATAAACCTTGGCAAATATGCTCATCGAACGCATTGAGTGGCGAAGGTTTGCAAAATGGAGTTCACTGGTTAACGTCACAGATAAAAGAATGTGTTCTAACGCCACCCGATAAAGAAGTTTACGACTAAAATGACGTGATGAATGTTTCGTGAATTTCGAGACAAAATGAAAATGAACATTTCATGTTTGTTTTTTGGAAAGCTTTTATTTCATGGATAATTTGCAATGTTTTTGTTTAATTTTTGGCTCATATGTGAATAAAATTCGGAGACATGTAACTGATATCTTAAGACTCTTTTCTGCTAAAATCAACAATAAAAAGAGAAGAACGAAAACTCATTTACGACATCACATTTTTGTTAACGTTTGGCAACAAGTAAGAAAATCGAGGCGAAGCGCTGAGTTGTGTAAGCAGATTATTTATTTTTAAAGCAGATGTGATCAATTTTGCCTCCCTTTACAAGCGGTTGAAAGCAACATGGATTGAATTAAATTAAATAAATCATCTACTTCCATACAGATGTTCAAAAATCAATATTACCAAGCCAAGTTTTTCGACGTAAAAAATGTCGCAGCACGGAAAAGGTGGGAAAATCAGAAGGAAAGTTGTCGCCTTTTCTTTCTTTTTTCTTTTACAAGATAACTTTATGCCTGACTTCGTGTAAACATGAACGTTCTCTTCAATGTGATGACGACTCTTATCGTTCACGTCTCCAGCTAAATGTAATCGTCGTTATAAATAAATAAATTCTATGGCTATACATATTTAAGGAACGAACTTCCTTCCTATGTTCACTTACATATGAAACATTTTCCCTTGATCATTCTCCAACGCATTATGGGAAATGAAATATGCCATCAAAAAGGAAAACGTTTCTTTTTATTTCTCACAGGAGAGTATTTATTCATCAATAATCCAAAAAAGAAGCTTTTTGAAGGTTAAAACCTTCTTCTTAATACACCTTAAGGACACAAGTAAATATTGAGAGTGATTGATTTAATCTCACATTTTCAGAGTTTCTAAAATAGGCACACTGAACATTCTCCATATGTCAGGTAAACAAAGTTCCATCCAAGAAATTGATTAAAGATGAATTAAAGTTTACATAAATATGTAACGAGTCATCATGGCAACACTCGTTAAACTTATAACTAAATAAAACTTTTTCCTATTAATAATTATTTGTTGAGAAGTTTCGTATTTGAACTGCTAACTAACTAACTAACAAGCAAGCTAACCCACATTGCGTCTGTTAATGATCAAAGATTGAATTAATGGTCTGAAAAGATTCAACTGATGTAGGTATTTGTATGTAAATAGCTAAAAGCACTTGTAATCAACGATAATATTTTATCGGTCAGAGGTTGCTTAAGTTATTAAAGGATTTTTAACACATCTCAATAGTTAAAACTGTTTACATTTTCAAGAAAGAAAATAAGAGAAGAAATTCAACATTAGATATGAGATATACGAATCAGATTAATTAATATTCTTAATCTGATTATGTGAAAGGAATATGCACACATAAAGTAGATCTATTTATGTAGTTTCAATTTAAATATAAGCATAGTAGAATGTAAAGCTATTTGATATACTCAAGAACGTCTTTGAAAGTTCTAATGAGATTTCAGATAAATATTTATCTTGAAATGCTTCTAACTGATTTTGTTAAAGCTTTCAACTTAGCTTGAATTTTTATGGTAAACTTTGAGTTTGGTGGAAAATGAGAAAGAAAAATAGAAAAATGAAGAAATCATAAAATGAATTAATTTGCTTTATTACAATTTATTCACGCTCAATTTTCAGATAAAAGCCTCGAAGCTAAATAAGATCTCAGCCGTTTTCAAAATAAATACAAAAAGAAAGCTTTTTTCTTCAACAACCGAGACATTACATTGGAAAAGCTGCTTATGGAATTTGAAAGTAATTCTTTACGCTCTTTTACAGCATCTTCTTGTTGTTCAGATGATATTTCAAAAATGAAAAGAGAAGGTTTTGAAGCATCTCTTGTATGTTTCCTTGTTTCAAACACACAAGTAAGCACACATGATGATGATAAATTATTTACAGCGATCCATGTAATCAGACACATCAGCAAGAATTGTGAAATTCTAAAACTCATAGTCAGCTGTTTACAAGTTATGACAGAATTTTTGACATCACTGACTCAAGCATTCTCATAACTTAATATGAAAACTTTACTCAAAGTTCATACTTATTTGATATTTTAATTTTTCATGAAAAATCGCACTTCATATTTTATTTATTCAAATTTTTGAATTTTCGTTTTTCTTCTCATATTTTCAAATTTATTCAGAATATTTTGGAAGCCAAGTCGGAGGTTATAAAAAGATTCAAATACGTAATGTATTCAACATTAGAGTTTTTATACTCTGTCAACTAAGATCAGTACAAAATCATTTTTATTTAAAATCCATTCACTTCTACATACAATGTTGCTATGAATATTAAAGCAACAGCTTTTGTAAAGCTTTTTCCTTTTTGTCAAATATAATTCATCGTTCAATCTTATCAATTTTTGAAAGATTAAATGTTCGAAGAATTGAAACAGAAATACCGTAAAAATATTGTAAAGTGAAGAGAAAAATTTTCATTCTATCAAACTATCACTTTTGGGTGATTCAACTGTACAAAATATCTTAGGTAGGCAGGTAACCTTACTTCACATTATAAATGTTATCGACAAATATTTTCAATAGTCAGAGTAAATTCAAAGATTCGAGAAGATTCAAAGCTTCGTTACTTGTCAATATCAAATTTTCTGAGAAGAGCTTTTCATTGCTATTAAGCTTTTTATAGAAAGCATGGTCATTTCAAAGAAAGGATCGTTCTTCTTCAATTATTTACTCTCAGAACTCTTGACATGTAAGTCTTTATTTGAGTTGTAATGTTTGATACATTTCCAGTTATATGTATTCAGATATTTACGTTCGGAAGATTAGAAACGAATAGTTTTAAGTTCTTCATCTGTGCAGAGTAATTTCTCAGGTGCACTTGAAAGTTTTCAACATTTATGCTTCATTTCTACAAAAATTATACTTAATAAAATGTTGAATATTATGTTAAGCATTAACTTTAGATGTTTTAGTTGTAAAAGTAAAACATTTTCGGCTTCAAGTTAAGGAAGCAAAACAACAAATGGCTAATTAAAATTAATTGTAACTACAACATTAATTCATTAAAGCTTGATTTAAAGTAAGATAATCGTTTTTGTTAAGCAGTTAAGACAACTAAAGATTAAAACAAGATGTTGATGCTTCGAAATAAAGGATTAGACAAAATGTTGGAAGGTTTGCGGCAACAAGTGTCTTAATATCTACAACTAAATTTGGAATTTATATTAAAATCTTCATATTAAATTATTAAATTCTGACAGAGATTAATATAATGCTGTAGAGCAGTAAATTATTTATGCATTCAACAACTGTCGATTATCTAAGCGAAAATCAATTTCGACATGCTGAAGCTTTATTGAATTTTTCCTAAGAATATTTTACTATCGTCATTGATAGCTTTTGGGTCGTTCTTCACGTTTTTTTATGCTTTTGTTGTTGTTATTGTATTGAGAAGCGCCTCGATTACAGACCAAAGTTTCAGTTAGGTTTTTAGGTTTTATGCTAATACATAGAATTAAATTATGGCTGGTGTAAATGATGTAGAATGACTTGGTTACTGCGTCATTCATTGATGTTTTATCGTTGACTGTGATTTATACATCGACGTTTGCTTCAATGAACTTTGAAGACGTAAAATGAGAAAATTGAAAAAAAAATCTGCTTAAGATGTTCGTGCATAAACGATGAATTCTCTCGGGAAATTGACATTCGGCATTCAGTATTGAGGAAAAATTGATACGAAAGAAATAATTTGATTGGATTGTAAATTTGATGAGACACTCAAGGGTCAATTTTGGTTATCTGGCAATGACAGGTTCCTGTAGACATTCCATGTTATAAAAAGAAAATTTGCATTCTAGATATGGTTTGAAAATTCCATTAGACGTCTCTCAATGTGAAATCATCAATTTTATCAACTACATAACAACTTCCTAGCACTAAAAGCTTTTCCCAGCATAATAGGCTCTAAGCAACGGCATGATAACCGCAGTAAATAAAATCAAATCGAAAATCAAACAAATTTTATCGAAGTAAGATGACTTGGGGTGATGACAAAGCTAATGGAGAATCTGAAAGCATCTTCATAGGAAATCCCATTGACTTTTCTTCGTTATTTCTTTGATTTGATTCCTATCGTAGATGAATATCTCTTGAAATGGTAAAATATTCAATGTCAATGTTGACTTGAAGTCCTGACTTGCACGAGACAAATCGCTTGAAGCTGTAAAGGTGATTACTTTAAAAGCACATCACATACTTCAAAAACATAATATCAATGACGTCGCTTCACTTCGATCTGCACAAGAGACAAGAAACATGGAGATGTTCGATATCGCGTCTCTTTTACTTTCTTTTACAATTGATGGCAGTTGACTTTGCGTTGCTTTCAAAAAGTAATCGAATCTTGACGCGCGTCATGAAAAGATAAAAGACATGAATTGAGAAACGCTTTGAGACAAGACCAAGCGGAAAATTGAATTTCCTTTTTTCCCATTTTTACTTTTGAGGTAAGTTAAGTACCGAAAGTAACATCAATGAAGGGAAGTTACTTATGAACTAATCAATGTCTTAAGAATGACTCCCCATCCCTTATTCACTTTTCTATTAATAACTTCTACATGATCATGGTTATCCTCAATGAGTCGAGCTTGGTCACGTAATAGAAGTATTCTGGGAAAAGCTCTTAAATTCGCTCTTGTCTAATAAATTAGGTTCGCCTACATTCATAAAGTCACAAGAGCTTGTTTTACTTCTTGTCTTAGATAACTCTCATGAAAAACTTTATTAACTTGTGAATGTAATTTCAATTCGATTATGTTCCAGAAATTCTTACTCAGCAAACATTTCAAAATCTCTTCAAGAGAAATAAAAGAAAAATTATTTTCAAAATTGTGTCTGAGGAGTTTTTGATGAATAAAAAAGAGTGAATAATATTGAATGTTTTATTAACTTTCCCTCGCTCTATATCCGTATTGTTATGGAAAGTCTAAAGAAGAAAAGGATTTAAATATATTCTTCTTTTTCTTATCTTGAACTGATGTAACAAAAGAAACAAAGGATAATCTTACACGAGATTAACTATCCTACATCAGTAACTTTCAGCAAGATTAATTTCAGAGTTGAATGAAAGAGAAGCAAAACAAACTAACTATTCTGTGGGTAAAAGAAGAAATTGCTGTTGATAAATGGAGACATGAATGACACGAACGCGCTCACATCAATTGAAGTCACTGACAGTAATGCTTCCATTTTTTTCGATTAAACTTTGAAAGTTTTTTCATCCCAAAACTTGAGCATATAGAAATATAAATTATTAACACAATCTTTCCTCTCAATGGATTTCATCTTATGAATCCTCAAGACTGCTGAACAATTGATTTTTTCTGTATCAGTCAAAAAGTGTCACAAACTAAAAGTCGATTTGTCACTCATCAAGTTCTCTTTTATCATTTTGCTTATTTTATTACAATTTTTTATTAAATTTCGTCTCCATTGGAGAAATTATAGAATTATAAACTTTTTAAATACGCCAGTTTTATTTCTTGGTGTCTCTTTCAAGGTCACTTTTGTGAGAACTTTTTTGTTTTTGCTTTGAATCACAACTTTGGAAAACAACTTTGTTAAGCTGACTCAATACTTGAAGAACATATGAAACGAAAATGTTTTGATTTTTTTGCTGCGTTCGCTGATTTAGGTTTGTGATTCAAAGCAACAGCAAAAAAATTAAGTTATTTTGATATAATATTCAAACCTTTCTCGATGAAAAAGAGGAAGGTACGTAAATGTTTATTATAACTTATGACCCTTAAGCACTTAACTTGTTATGCATCGATAAGGGAGGAAAGATCTCATAAATATTGCATAAGTTTCAGGATAAAAGCTTTTTATATTCAGACTTAAAGTTATGCAATTTGCACAACATGTTATTCAGTTCTAGAAAAGAGTTTGGTATTTCCTCTCCCCCAAATCGTACTTCCTCTTTACTCACAATATTTTAGCACCACAAGAACCTTCTATACATGTTTGTTACGCTTCAGTGCTGAATTCATCAACATATAAAATTTATATGGAAATTATTAAATGATGAACACACTCACACAATTTAAAGAACACTTTAAGCGTGAAATGATAAAACAAAATCAACAATATACATAGCAGAACGATGTGAACCGAGGAGGAAATAAAATGATCGCTTTGACTTCCGTTTTAGAAGTTTCTTGCTGCAATCAACAGAAATCTTCTGTAATCAAATTTGATGACTTTTTTCTTGTAAAATAAAGATTTGAACCGTATGCTGCCGCCGTACGTTACTGTTGCTTATAGAAACGAATTGCTGTGAAATAAAATTTCCTTGCATTATGAACAAGAAAATGAGTTTTTCATCAAAGCAACATGCATGACAAGGCTAAAGAATTAAATGTTTTTCACATCGAGTGCAACTAGCATATTTTTTTTAATTGAAGCTTTCTGTGAATCCATTTGATGAAATTGAAAAAGACAAAAAGAAATTTATTCATTGCCATGCGTCAGAAATATTTTATGTTTGCAATTTTGCACTGAACCTGATTGATTTTAAATTATTCATCCACTTTCATACATATCAAGTTTGAATGTTTCAATAAATGGAAGGTTTTAATAATTGAAGCACCTGCGAAAGGTGGCAACAATTCTTCGCTACGTTTTATCAACAACAACACACATTACACTAAGACGAAAGAACAATCATTATACTTACTTCATAATTCTTATGTACAATTGTTTCATTATTTACGCCGTTTGTGTTCATGACAGTGGAATGGAATTAATTTATGTTACTACTTTAAAAGAAGAAAAGAAATAAAAACAAGAAACAAAAATTCCACTCGTTGTCGTTTTGTAACAAAAACAATTTTTTTCTTTTCTTTTAGTAAGTCGATATGAATAAGCCTTTTGATGAATAATCTTAAGCTTAAAAAAATGAGAGCGAGAGTAAGGGAGAGAGAAATAATTGCGTCATTATGTAAGCTGATCACGTGTAGCACCAAAACAATTTTTTTGTTTTCTTTTTTTTACGATCGGTTCTCTCATTGATGCTCTCATAACATTTTATGCTCTTTTATGTTGATCGTATAGAAAGATATATTATGCTAATGTTCATATTAAAGCCAAGGGTCCGTAACAAGTTCGCGAGTGTGACATGGGAGAGTTGTAAGTTGTTGTATGAATCAACAGCAAAGCGAGTCCCCCGCTTCACTTCTTTAACTTCTCTCCGCATTTGACGTCTCAGCACATTTCTTGTGTTGAATAAAATTTTTACATTTTAGTTTGTATTTTGAATTCGTATGCATCTGACAAAATAAAAATTTGCTCGTCGAATGTTGAGTAAACATTTGTGAATTAGTGAACCGCGAAACGGTGCTTTTTGGAAATATTTTATTTGCTTTCTCTTTGGTGCATGTGCAAATATTTATTTGTTTTGAAACTATGGTATGGAAATTGAAAAGTACAAAATTGTTAATTTAGCATGTTGTTTTATTGAAACTCTGAGAATTGCTTTATTAAATTTTAATTTCATACTCGGGGGTGGAATTCATAATTCTGTTGTCGAGATGAATAAATAAATGAAAAAGAGAAGGTTTTGATGTGCGACTATAAATATTGAATGATGGTGCTTTATGATAATGAGAGAGAACAAAACGAGCAACAATTACCAGCAGGTGCGATTTATTTTTACCAAATTAGTATTGTTAGTCAAGTTAAGCTCCAATTAAAGACTTCTACAAATTTCATGCAAAGGATTTTATGTATTAAGATATTTTACTTTTATTCTTTGACGATGTTTCGTGCTTAAACCATCCGTGAAACGTGCGGTACAGAAAGATTTATGAACATTGTCTTTCCTTGACGTTAAAAAGAATTCTTTTGTTTTTCCTTCTTATTGTTTTAATTGAGCTCATAGAGTTACTAAAGAATCTAGATCGGACGATGAGTGGAGTGAATCATGACAAAGAAATGGGCGATGTTATTTGCCACACCTTCAACACTATGTAAACCTTACATTAATCGAATCATAAGCTCAATATTAATTTTTTTCTATGTCCCAATTTATTGTCCGTGTCTGGTTGTTTGCCAAGACAATTTGCGCTCTTTGAAGAATTTTTATTTCTTAAAAATAAAACTTGAATTGCAAAACATCTTTTTAAAGCCACACAAAGTTGAATCTGTTCGTCTTTGCCATAAATAGCATCATCGTTTGCGGATGAGTTTATTTTTTTCTTTATTATATTTTTTCGCAATTGTGAAGCAGCAGAACAAAGCATTAGACACAACTGAAATATGAAAATTAATAACAAATGTGCTCGTTATGCTATGATGAATTTAATTCAAATTATAAAGGCAGACGAAGGCAATTTTGAAGAGCTTTAAAGGAAGACCTTGATAAGAATTCGAATATAAGAATAAAGAATTGCTTTGATTGTTTCTTTGCTTTGTTCATTTCATTGTACAGTTGGGGCAGCACGACGAAGCTTTATAAATATTGCGTGCGGTTCTGTTTCTTTATTCAAATAAAAAATTTACGCGATGGTGAAACAGAATCATTTGAATGAACTTAATGAATGATGATTAGGTTGTTAAAAGAAATTTAAAGCTTCAAGCAATTGAAAATGTCTCAAGAATTTAATTTAAATAATGAAGAACATTTATGTTGTAATGTCTTAAGGGTGACTTGATGTTTAAAAATCATTACAAATGAAATTTCTGAAGTAACAATAACAGATTTTAATTAACATTCACTCATTACATTTGATATTTGAAAGTCTCGCGAACAAAGTTTGCTTTCGAAAAGATTTCTAAAGAGAAGATTGACTGGTCGACCTTGTTTAGCATCTCATCTCAAGCAAAAAAGAAGCCGCATTAAGATTATTATCAAACTTCTAAGGTTTTTCTTCGAATGAAAGAAGCATTTTAACTCTTGACTTAACGTTACAAGCAATTCACTTTGAATTTTAAACACTCAAACGTGTCTTACACTCTCAAATCATCTCAATGATTCGCCCCAGAAAAACGTTGCGACTGTTAAAGTTCCTAAAAGTCATATCGTGATTGAGAATTAGTTGATGTGGAGTGTGGCGCACAAGTTCCATTGATGTTTTTTTAGTATATTGGGAAGGAGGCATGAACATTTTGTGATTTAAGGTGTGGAACGAATCATCAATGAATGCCAAGAAAATGGAAAGATTTGATCGTATTTGGTTGATTGATGATCTCTTTACCAGCCTTTGAATCGCCTTTTTTCTTATTCTGCATTTACAATGTTTGATTAACTTATTTAAGGAATTCCGGGTGTTTGAATTTAAAGCGACAACACTTAATTGGGCGTTTACCGTGATTCTCACTCAAGTGCCATCATCCAACACATATCGAAACTCGAAAATTTGCAAGTGGATTCAACCGAGCCTCAAGATTTTTCCAACTCTTTTTTTGTTCATCTCATTTAAATAACAAAAAGAATCTGCACGATTGTTTTGGTAATTGGCCTTCGCACCGTTAGATAAATCTCCAATTGTGTCTCCCCCGATCGCAAAACTGCATAAACAAGAAAAAGATAAAAAGAAGCTAAGCGCGCCTTGGAAGTTACTTAGTCGACTTTTGTTATTGCACATCAGACAAAATAAAAGTCGCTGCTTAATTCACTTTGATTACATCATAAGCGTAAGCAATTTCTTCGTGTGACATTTGACGATTGAAACAAAAACCAAAAATTGAATAGCGTAATAACTAAACAGCGAAAGAAAATGGAGAGATTAACAAATTATTTACTTAATGCAATAAAAAGTGTTTTACTCACAGTTATGGACCGAACTGTGCTTATCGTAAATGTTTTGTTTATTTTTTCGGAGGTTTTAATAGTCACATTTGCGAGTTGAGCTTTCAATTGACTTTTGACATTTTCATACAAATGTTCATTTCGCTTTAATTATCTAAAATGAATAAAAGAGAAAAAAAAAACTTGCTGAACAAGCATAAACTTTATCAGCAGTTCTATCTCTAATTTGTGAATGAGAACTGTAAAAAAATCAGAACCGTGTTGCGTAACCTGATTGTAGAATTAAAATTCACCGCATCTCTTTAAAATATTCTACGCTTTAATTATCGACTTGGCTATCGTCGACGTCGGTGGTTTGTAGTCGATGGAAGTTTTTCATTAACTTTTTAAGACGAAACTTTTGTGAAGAACAATTGTAGCATTCTAAATGCTGTTGATGTTAACACGAATGAGATAATTTTAAGCATTAAAAATATAAAAAGTGAACATTTCAATTAATCACTATTCCGTTGCCCTGGTCACCGACCGAAAAAGTTTTTCAAGAACCAAGAACAAGAAATACAGAAAAAAAAAGCGAAGACGACTTCAATTCCATTGTTTTCTTCATTTAACTTTGAATCTTTTTCCGTGTCGGTCAACAACGTAAGTTGCTATGATTCATTTGCAATTCAAAGCACGAAACTCTCGTCAGTTATTTCATTGCTTTCGTCTAGAACCGCCTTAGAACAGTTGACAGCATAACATAAGACCCAAAACTTAAGCTTGATTGTTTAGAAAATTTATGAAAGGATTTAATTTTCTCATCCACATTTAACTAACTTTGCTTTCCAAATGTTCTATTTCTAGAATGTTCGTCATCGAGTCTTTCGAGGAAATGGTGTAAATTGAGACAACGTTGTGCTTCGTTTCATGCAATGAAAAGTTTGGATTGTACATCAGGCGAGGGACCATCTTCGCTTCCATATCAATTTTATGATAACGGATTACCCGAAACAATTCCCCAACAACATAACTTCATCCTAACTCACGACCCTCGTGTTATCATGTTAAATGGAAAGCCCATGATGTATTCGGTCATAGATAATCGCAGCGGAAGCCGCAACGGATACTACGCCGGAAACTTTCCTATGACGTGCGAGCCTATCATTGAACATCAACCGATTAAACTTTGCAAATGCAAAAGCCGCATGTCTGCTTCGTCATCATCACTTAACTATGACATTAACGAGCCACAAATGATGCACGTCCTGAACCAACAATCACGACTTCAGTATTTTGATGGTGAAAACGTTGTGAAGGCTGCTAAACCGAAAACACGAAGACTGAGCCTTTTCGGCAGTGAACGAAAGGCAAAGAAAGAAACGAATAAGAACTTTGACTTGAAGCAATTCAAGTCAGTGTCAATGCGATGTCATCATCACCATCAACATATGATGTACTTTCAAGAGCAACAAATGTTAATGCGACAACAACAAGAAGCCCAACAGCAGTCAAAAGATACGATCAAGAATGGAAAGTTCAATACAGTTGGAAGAAAGAAGCGGTCAATTTACGACGTGTTTTTCAATAGCAATAAATCATCGTCATCTGCAAGTGAATCAGGCATCCAACAGCCAACATTTTACGTTCCTTTACCGACAGGGGAAAATGGAAGCATAAGTAATCAACTATCAAAGCACCAGCACAGACAAAACGGTGTCAATCCGATACGCTCGATACGTTCACGTTCTGTCTGCGCCACTGACTCGTCGAATAACGTTCGAACCTTGTTCAGAAATATTGATAGCACACCAACTGCTACAATTCATGAACGAAGAAAGTCAAACAGTTTCAACCCACGAGAATCTCTTGAAATCACATCATTTCTTTTCAATAAACTTCGATTAGATCGAAATGGTTCAAGCAGTAAATCGTCGACGTTCTCTGAACGAAGAGAAAGTTCTGATGGGCAGTCTGAAGGGAAAATTAGCAACAAAGTGAGTTGATCCGACCATTAGATTAATAAACGACTCGACTTAATTAATTTTCGGATGATTGATAGTTGGATGGATGTAAACGTTAAGCTTTGAACAAGAGATTGAGACCGTCCAACTTAATGAATTGTGTAAAAAGTGTCAAATTTCAGTTTAATTTAATTATGATGAAACTTTCAGACGCTCATTTTAACCGCAAGCAAATCTTTTGTTTCTGTTTCTTTTTTTTTTGTCATTGCCTCAAGGTTTTTGTTTTGCACTAAGTAAGCGGGTCAAAGTGACATTCCATTTATTTGCCTATTCAATGCCTTTTAAATCGGAGTTGAAGTGAAAGCTTAATTGCTTTAAACTGTGGCATCTTCATTATAGCAAACACTCTTAGTAGCTTGTTACGCAATCAAAAGAGATGTAAATGATACGATATAAGAGCTTCACACAATTATTCGATGCTTATCATCATCATCGGAATGCCAGACTGCATCATGCTGAATCATTTAAGTAAAATTTGATGACACAACCAAATTTCTCTTGTTGCTTGTTTATTTATGAAACAATTTTGTTTAGATAATTGGAAATTGATCAATTTATTTTCAAGATAAAAGCAGAAAATTGAGTTGTGAAGCGTTTTGGAGATCATTGTCACGTCAGAAACTGATGACGTGATGTCTCACATATATTGTGGTGTCAATTTCATGTAATTCACTTACACAGTGAACTTTCTGTCAAAGAAATTACGTAGATTCAATGAAATTCATGTTCACATGTTCGATTTTCCCACATCGAGCTAGTACTGTAGGTCGTCAATGAACATTGAATCGATTTCTTTATAGATAAAGAGAAGAAGATTTCACGACTAAAAATAACATTGAGCGCTTTATTAATCAATTAAGGATGCATGACAAGTATATTGAAGATAATTGACACTTGCGATGATATTAAAATATGATTGATAAGCTTTAAAAATCCTACGATAAACAACAACACGTTGCGATGGAAATTTTCTTATGAAAGCTCTTTTTGTTTTCGCTCGTCGCTTGTTAGTTGTCGCTATGTGAATAAGAATGTCTGGTGAGAACAGGCGTTGACGATGATGTGATGGCAAATAACTGAATTAGTATGCAAATTAACGACTAAATAGAAAATTTACATCCAAAGCACTCGTTCGTAAAACTTTTCTGTAATATCGTTGAAGCCTTTTTCCTCTCACTGTCATTAATTAAACATCATATATTTTATTTCTCTTAAAATACTTGAAGTATTTTTAGCGAATTATTTTATTTTCATGAAAATATGCTAAGTAATTGGTTCGTGTTTAGCGAAGGTGGGGAATTATAATCACCTTTATAAATTTATTCCAAAATTTAAAGTGATTGACTTGGTTAAAGCTTTTAATTTACTTAAATATACAAACTTCAGATTTAAGACTTTTAAATAAATGATTTGCCTTCGCTACGATGAGTTTAATAAGCAAATACCCGAAATTCATTTTTTTCGTCTAAAATTTCTCCCTCAAGAAAAGCTAACTAAGTTTATTCAATTTCATTTTGAATGAAAAATCATTTCATCCCGTAAGAAATGAGAGTGAGACCTGAATAAGATTTATATGATGGAAGATGAGATTTATGG
Source organism: Clunio marinus (assembly GCA_900005825.1). NCBI lineage: Eukaryota > Metazoa > Arthropoda > Insecta > Diptera > Chironomidae > Clunio > Clunio marinus. The sequence goes on along the minus strand of CVRI01000020.1, from coordinate 3,040,417 downwards.
TAGATTTAAGAATTCATAAGATATTGGGCGTTCAACCTTTCTCAAGTAATTAAAGCAAGGACTAGAAGACAGCTTTCTTCAAAGATGTCATGAGTACGATTTCCAATTAATAAATAATCAGTCATTTATATTGGATTATAACTAGACTGAACCATCACAGATAAAAAAGGGGTCATAATCACCTTGACAGAGTATCTAGAATTAAATTCATCTGACAATTCAAAGCATTCAAATTTTTCCTATTCAATGATTTGACAATCATTTCTTTTTGAAAGAGAGAATGAAAATACTTTCATAAATAAATGATTCGTTGTTGTCTACAATAAATAATGACGCTTCTTTCGTTATTTACCTGCGATCCATTATTCCTGTCGCTATCATACGCAAAAAACATTCTCGTCAATTTTTTTTCTGTATTTTTCATGAAAAATATTTCATTACTTTCCACTCTTCTCGTTACTGACATTTATGATTTTTTATTGTCCAACTTATTAAACTTGATGCGGACAACAGAAAGAAAAAATTGATGGCAATAAATACTTTCTTTCTTATCTTTTTAAACTTCAATTGTTTCTTTCAAAAGAAATTACGCAATTTTCATATTTTTTTCGGTTCTCTTTCATCTAGTCATGAATGTTATTGAACTTATTTTTGTTTTGTATTGATTAAGTAATGAAATTAATTCCTCTAATGGAAAACATAAATAAATATTTTTTTTTCTGTCGTTTTGTCTACGTGACCGGCATCGCTGCAGTCAAGCGTAAGAATAAAAATTCATTTGTACGAACTTCGAAGTCAAACATATTTATTTGTTAGCAGTAATGAAGAAGAACATAAAATGCTTGTTGACTAAGTATTATTAAGCACATCTAACGAAATTTTCTACTTACGTTCTTTTTTAGGAAGTGTCGAATGAAGCGAACATTAACCAACATCTGACAAAGGATGTGATTGATGGAAAAGGCAAAGCGACAATAACGAACGGTATTGACCAATGCTCAATGCCAAAGAAGAATTCAGTCACGAAGAATTCGCTTGCATTAAGGAAAGTGCAATTTATAAAGAAACCTGGCTCCAAAGCGCTTGGATTTTCTATCGTCGGTGGCATTGATTCACCAAAAGGTAAAATGGGAATATTCGTAAAGACAATTTATGAGTACGGACAAGCAGCTGAGAGTGGGCAACTTCGAGAAGGTAAAACAATTGCCACATCATCATCATGGCTTTATTGTTAATTAATTAAGGGTTTTCCTTTCAGGTGATTTAATACTCTCAGTAAACAATCAACCACTTCATGGTGTCACACATCAAGAGGCAATTAATGTTTTTAAAGGAATTAAAACTGGAATCGTTGAGATGATTGTTGGTCGTGCACAAGCAAATATTTCTTCATAAGTTTTAACTTTATTTTCACATAAATATTTTTTACCAAAACAATAATTTTTTTACTGACAAAATAAATAATTTAACAAATCAAAATCAGTCATCATCAGCATGTAACCACTTGAAGTTTTTTAAAACTATTTGACTTTCCCATGGTCGAATTTTCACGAAGGAAAATTCTTTGATGAAATTTTTTTCTAGATTTTTCTTATGAATTTTGATTTTAGATCCGCGGGATTGGAAATAATTTAATTGTTTGTGATAATTACGTAAAATTTTTACAAAATCATCGTTGAATTCTACTTCAGGATTGCAGGTGATGATGAAAAAGTGCGAAAGTTTTTGGTGACTAGAAAAGATTCGCTCGAGTTGATGACAGTCGAGTGCGATGACATTTCGCAATTTTAACTTCTCAAGGTTGATGAGGGAGTGGTTAATGATCTCGAGAATCGTGTTTGAGCACTTGAAAGTCTTTTGATCAACATATGAACTGTGCAGGCAAAGTTCCTTGAGCTTCAAGTGTTGCACATTATTGAGCGGAAAATCAACAACTTCTGGTGAATCAGAATCACAGCCAAGAATCAGCGTTTCAAGGTTTTTAAAGCTATCAATTAAAGTTCCAAGAACACCTATTGATTGATTACTGATGTTAAGATAATTAATATTTGGCATGTTTAATGATATTTCAGAAAAACTTTCAGAAAGAATTTTCAATCGTGGAAATTTTATTTTCAACTTTCGTAGAGAAGGAATTTTTATTGTACTAATATTCCTAATATATTCAATTTCCAAGCGATCATAGTTCAACATCAACTCATTCAATTTCGACAAGTTTCGTAAATTGTACAGAATGTCACATGAAACTCGATCGATCCAAAGTTTCAAACACTTTAAATTGTCGAGAGTGCAAATGATTGAGAATTCACTGTCACTTATGTGAGCTCTTGAAAGATCTAAGTTTTCAAGTCCCCGTTGATTCTTCAACAATGCAGCAACATTGCGATTACACATGAGTTTGACATTCCTCAGCTTCAAATGTTCCATCGATTGCGGCTTGACATAATAAGGATCGAATTCTAGTTCTCTGATGTTTCCTTGATTTCCGAAAATCTTTTCGAGTGTTTGATGTTTTAAAATACAATTTTCAATTACTAAACTTTGGACAGTAGAGTCTGGTAGTTTCAGAACAATATCCGGAATCTTCACATTGCATAAATGAAAACTGAACTTCTGCAAATTGTTCAACTTTAGAATTCCATTCGATTCATCAGTACTGGAATATTCAAGATCATAGAAAATAATGTTTTCAACATTTTGAAGCTCATTAAGTATGTCTACAACTTCGTTTTCATGAAATGTTGAACTATTTATCTCAAATGTTTTTACTTTTTCCTCAAACTTTCCGAGAACTTCTTTAATCCGTAAAATCACGTGATGGTCAAGCGATCTGCAGTTTACAATCTTAATATGATTGAAAGTTCTCTTAGTGTTCATAATAGATAAATACTTATCATCATCTTTAATCTAAAAGAAATCACAATTAGAATTTAAATGGAATAATTAAAAATAAACTTGAAGAAACTTACATCAATAAGTTTTAAACAAAATTTCTCTTTTTCGATTTCACAAACAATGTCATAGAATTGCAATGACACAGTAGAAAGATTCCATCGATTGCCAACATATTTAAATATTTTAAGTAGAATTTCTATAGGTAATTCTGTTAGATTTGTCACTGAATTCATTTTAATGTCACTAAATTTGAGTAAAAGTTTTTTGTAAACAAAACATTTTGATTCAAGTTTTGAGTACAAGTTGTAGTAACGTACAGCATTAACGTACAACTAAGCGTAACGCTTCATGACTTTTAAATTTCATAATTCCGTTAAAATTTTATGGATGCTTCTTGTAAATTGTAAAAATTATTAATGATTTTAAACTTCACTTGAACAAAGCATCTTTAGCTTGATGAATCAAATTAGAGGTGCGGATAAACACATGATAAGCTTCCTAATTCTTTTTTTCAATGTCATTTTGTATTAATGTTCTATTGTTTTATTTTCATAAATTGGTGTCAATCAGCATATTTTTAATTGACACAAAAATAAGCATATTGCAATTGAATTCTATTATTCTGTTTGAAATGAATGAAGTTTTTCATAATTAATCACGACTGTGTCGATTTCCTTCGTTGAACGTTTCTACTTTATGTGATTTTCGTTGATATCTATGAAAACATTTTAGAAGTCGAGATGGGAATATATTCGTGATTAAATTGAAAAATAAATGAAAATATTTATGTTGCATGACTGTTACGTGACAACATATTTAGATACCTGCGATAATTTTGAAGCTTCATTTTATCAGAACAAATCACTGAAATCATTGCCAAATTAAGCATCTTAACGCGTGGTTAAAAATCGTTTCGCGATGGTGCTGATAAAATTCTTAACTGTGTTCTTAAGTCTTATAACTTTATCAATTTGTGCAAATATTCTGGCTGTATTTGAGCTTCCATATTATAGCCATCAGAGTTTTCCAAGAACCCTAATGAAAGAATTGGCTTTACGTGGTCATCATCTAACAATTCTTTCTTCAATTCCTTATGAATATAACAATTCAAATGTTACACAAATTCATTTAAAAGAAGGTCCTAAAGTGTATGGTGGTTTAGTGAATCAACTTCTATATAAGAAAATTTCTTTTCCTGCACTATGGATATTGAATGAGTTAAATGCTCATTCAGAATTGACAAAAGAAAACTTGAAAAGCGAAGAAGTTCAGAATTTGATAAGAAATGCAAAGAAAAATGATTTTGATTTGTTATTAATCGAGTGTGTAGATGTTTGTCCAATGCTTGCATTTGCTGAACTTTACGACTGCCCGGCCATTGTTTCAACAGCTTTTGCTATGCCTTTTATGTTACTTGAAACTTTGGGCAATGACGTTAATCCAGTGATTCATCCAGAAAGCATTGCATGTCCGTTGATGTACGGAAATTTATCACTTTTTGAGAGACTGCAATCATTCTTCTTTTACATTGGTCATCACTGGTTTGCGAAACATTTTTTCAACCTTAAGAGTTATTTTCACATAAAAAAATACTTTCCGAATCTAAATGTTTCGCAGAAACAACTCGAGGAACGAATTGCATTTATATTTTCAAATACTTTGACAAATGTTCGTCCATTCTTACCGAATACAATAGAAACAAGCTTCATGCAAATTGAAATACCAAAGCCACTTCCTGAAGGTGATTTAAAGACATTTCTAGATGATTCAGAAGAAGGAATTATTCTTATGAGCCTTGGGTCATACACAGAATCAAAAGATTTAGACACAAATGTCGTTGATGTCTTTCGAAATGTTTTCGCTTCACTGCCGTTTAATGTCGTTTGGAAGTTTGAGGCCGAATTACATAACAAAAGTAAAAACATCATGACAACTAAATGGCTGCCTTTAGCTGACGTTCTGGCACATCCAAAGCTGAAGCTTTTTATCACGCACGGAGGGTTGATGTCAGTTCAAGAAGCCATCGATCGTGAGGTGCCAATGATTACTTTTCCAATAACTTATGATCAGCCTAGCACTGCAAACACTTTGGTTCGTAAAGGTGTTGCAGTCAACTTAGATCTCTTCTCTTTAAATGAAGAAAAATTGCGTAATGCGATTTTTGAAATAGTTAAGCTGAAATATAAAAGAAACATTCAAGAACTGCGTCGTCAAATTCATGATCAACCGATGAGTGGACTTGAGAAAGCTGTTTGGTACACTGAATTTGTGATTCGTAATAAAGGCGCTAAATTTTTAACTTACCCAGCCCGGGATGTTCCATTTTATAAACAACATCACTATGACATTTTGCTGATCATATCATTTGCTATTTATCTTACATTTAAAGCGCTGAAAGCCATCATGCCAATGTTTCCTAAATCTCACAGCATGTCGCCTTTAACAGCGAAGAAAAGCGATTAAATTTCAGTTAGTGAGTAAGCGAAATGAGTTAATCATTCATCTTTCAATCTTGTGTGTTTCTTAAGCATAAATAAATTTTATAAATAAAACCTTGTTGTCGTCATGTCACGAAAAGAAAGTTAATGATCCTTATGGGATCTAAAAGACTTTAACATTTTTTTTGAAGAAAGAATTGTCAAATAAAAGTTGTTTGAGAATAAAAGTTTAAATAGAAATTTCAGTACTCAAATTTTTTTTAATATAAGCATCAGTGACACGAGAGACTAAGATTGTGTGGCTATTCGAGTGTTTCGTTTATAATTCGAAACAACAGCAACGTGTGCGGTGAAATTTCGACTCTCGTCTTGGACATATATGTAAATATAAATCAAATAGAAGAGTTATCGTGTTGATGTGATCGTTCGTGCTCTTGCAAGCGACAATTTTTGTTGAACATGTTTAGGTTTGCACTTTTCCTCTACGTGCCGGTGCCACCAATTAACTCTTTAACGAACAGATCCGCTTTCGGCTTTTGTTGGAATGATTATCTATCTTCTGTATTGGATTGTGAAACTTTTCAAAACTGCTATCGATACGGTTACCGCCTTTTTTACGCGAAAGTCTTCGTGTGTCTACATTTAACATAAATCTCATGATTGATGTCTATCAAATACAAATATTTTTGTTTGTAATCATTCTTTCCGCTGATCATAAATCTTATGATTGATCTATCTTATGGGCATGACTTCTCTTGACACAATTTCAAACAAAAAGTTCTCGCTTTTATGTAGCTAAATAAAGAATAAAATTAAATTCCAATCACCTACAATTGCTTTTAAAAATCCAGAATCCAAATGCAAGGCCATAATTTGCCAAATCAATTATCCAACTTTGATCTTTTTCGGTCGTCAATACATAAATAAAATTATACCACGCAAGTTCAAAGACTCAAATTTAACAATAATTAACTTGGAGGTCTTTGAAACAGTTTTTGACAACAACTCGCAAACGATGTCATTAAACAAAGAAGGAAACGTTCACTGATAATTATTTGCTCAAAGTTTTCGAGATCGTCGATTTTTCCATCTTGTTTTTATTGTTAAAAAACTAAAGACGGAGACTCAGGCCATAAAAAGTTTCATGGGACGAAAGCTGTTTTACAGGGCATTTAAAAAAATCTTTTTCTTATCTTTTTCAACATTCACAATTCGATTTAGTTCCTTATGTTATTTTAAGTATTTAAATTCGTATCTTTGGGGCTATATGCATACATAAAATCATATGCAACATATAAGAGTAGCGCCAATGTAAAATGATTTATGAAAACAGAAAATTGCCAATAAAAAAACTTGCACGTGATGGCGACCCTTGAAATAATCATTTACAACTTTTATCTTCTTCTCCACGATCAGTCAGTTTCTTTGTTGACAGAGTGATTATGAAGATTGATTCGTTTTAAATGGCGTGAGACGATCATTCATAAAGCATCACTTAAAGGTTCGCTTAAAGAAAAGCATCAAAGAATTTTTGACTTTGAAATTTAAACTAAGTCCGTCCCTGTACATATCCGGTGTTGAGAAACATGCATCGCTTGTGCCTTGATTTGTTATTCAACTGTCTCATTAAAGTTTATTTTTATTTGGTCAATAAATTTTCCAGCTAACTGAATTTGCATTCATGCTGAGATTTTGAAATCGATGCAGTACAGCAAAGCACATTTCCATGAAAAGAAGTCGAACTGTTTAAGGCACGCAGAGACGGTGTATTAATGATAATTACACACTTTGATCTTTTATCGTCATTTAAAAGTCAACATTAACAAATTGTGCAAAATTTATCACTTTTACCGAAGAAAATCGCTTATGATTTGTGAAAGGCCGAGTTCCAAATGTTGACATGAAAGAAATATAAATTAAAAATTAATTTCACGCCTTGTTACTCTCTGTTGAAGCTTAAGATTTAGATTAAGAGGAATAAAACACCACGAGAAAAACCGCAAAGTTGTTTGATTAATATTTGGAGTTTATTCGGTATTTTAAAGTGGCATTTTTCAATTTGTTGTTTCGAAATTGCAGTCAATTCAAGTCGACTGCGTCGAGAACTAACTTTTGCTCCACTTTCAGCTTCATGTAGATATTTATGTACACCTGACGATTGACGTGAGACGTCTACAGCATGGCATCGACAAAGTGCCAACGACACGAGTAATTGAAACAATCAATCAAATTGTGAAAACATGTAAAGGCCTAAGTGGTGCATGATGGTGGCTGTTTTGATGTAAAACAAGCCTTGAATTATTTCAATTTTTTTCACTCTCTCATTCATATCAACATGCATAAATAAAACTTTTGACAGAGAATAAAAAATTATCGACGATGTTTTCTTTTCATCCACAATTCCATTAGTTGGTCATCTTTGAACTTGAAAGTTAAAAACTGTTCATGAACTCACTGAAGTAGGTGTTTGTCTCTCTATGGTTTGTTCAGTTTATTATCGCTTTGATAATGAATAACATTTTTAAAAAGTCTTTGAAGTTTCTTTAAATAAATTACATTTCGAGACTTTATGTCTCTGAGAATTCACATAAAATAAGAAACTCTTGCAAACAGTAAAGTTTTATTTTCTCACACTAATTAATGTTTCCTATTCTTTTAGCATCGTCTCTAAAACTTTTCAAGGTTTCTTCGCTCAAATGAAACCCCAAAGGCGCCGAAAAAATAAAAAAAAAAAACATTTCTTTTAATGATTAACTAATTCCTGTCAATAAATATGCTCGATTAGTAACAACATAAAAAGCATAATGGGATTACTACTAATTTTTTGTTACTAAAACTTGAATCGTCAGAAGTTTACACTTCTTAAGATGGTAAATTAAAAGCTTTTAAAACACATTTTACGACACTTTAAATGTCAAAGATATTAAACTGTTTTTTTATTACACCTCTTAGATGATATAATTAATATCACGTTTCTCTGAAGAAAAATATTCTAATCACGTCAGGAAAGTTTCCAACCTGTCTTTGACCAAGTTTACAATGTTGTAATGTGGATGAGAATGAGGTGACAAATTTTTGTGACATTGACATTTTACAACTAAGTAAAAGTAAAATGTAAATTATGTTAAACTTCGGGTATTTCTTACCCTCTTTATCACTCAAAGCTTAAAAGTTTTGGTATCTACTTCATTAATTAAGTTAAAAAATGAAGCTTGACAAAGAATTTAAAGTGGTTTAGTCTTTGCAGATTTTATAATTTAATTGTTGAAATCAAGGCTGTAATAAAATGTGAAATTAATTTCAGTTCCGTGAGAAATTTCCCAAATTTTCTTCACTTGTAAGCTTCATAAAAATGTTCAATGCACAATAGAATAAATTCAAGTGAAATACGATACTATTAAGTAGTGAACTCTAACGAAGATATTTACGAGTAACATAAAAAAATATTTTTATTCAATCGTAAAGTTTGTTTCCACACATAAAAATAAATTATAAATTAATAATAAATCAAATGCTTTTATACGTTTTAATTGAAATCGTCAGAATGATGTTTGACGATTTCCGGTGTTGAAGTCATTACTTGACTTCCGCTTTCCATTTCTGATCTCGTTTCACTTTTTTCAGTTGATGTTGAAATCTTTTCCGAACTAATAAAATCTTTATCAGTTGAGTAAGTAATGGAACTTGGTGAACGATTAATTAAAGCAATCTTTTTGAAAGCAACATTGACTTCTTCTAAACTATCAGTGATTGATGATAATCGTCTCTCAATTTCAGAATTCAAATTTGCTTCACTTGTCGATGTTGTTGCGTTTGAGTGACGACTCAAAATAACTTCAGACGAAATTTCTTCATCGCTCGTATTTTGTGAATGTTCAAATTCAGAGCACTCAGCAATTGTTGAGAGATCCTTTCGAGTATTCTCGAGTTCTTCATGGTGCGTACTTTCAGACATACCAGAAATATCAAGGTTGGGAAAGGAAATGTCTTCAATGAGTTGTTCTTCGTGAATTGGATTGTCGTCATCCATGTCAGTTATTTGAATATTCACTTCAGGAATTATCGTCGATCCATCGGAATCAGCTGACGAAACTTTTACAGACAACAATGACTCAGTATTAATGACTGAGTTTCGATCACTTTTCACATCTGGTGATAAACTTTTTTCTTTCGATTCTCCTGAAATCTTAAACGTTGTGTTGACAGCAATCGGTGTCGTTTCATGATCTTCTTCTGTCTTCTTAACATCAACAAAAACTTTCATTTGATTTTCCAACATTTGACGTAATTCATCGTCATTTGTTTTGTCAGTTTCTGTCGCAGTTGCTGTTACAGTTTCTTGATGATCATATGAGAAACTTCCTGGATATTCTTCTTCTGTTTCAATATTCATAATTGAATTCATCGTGCTTACATCTGACTTATTATCATTTTCGTTTTCGTTTTCATGCTCGTTGTCACTGTCACTCAACTCATCTTCTTCATTTTTATTATTCTTCATTGACATTTGTTGTGGGATTACCGACGACTCAAGTATTACTTTCATGTCACTTCGAAGCACAACTTCTTTCGCATCTTCATAAAATTTTGCGAAATCTTCTTTCGATAATTTGTAAGTGTCGATTGGGTCATAAATATTTTGAACTAGGCCAGTTAATCGTTGCCACAACTTGTTGAGTTTTTCACCAGAAACTTCGACAAATTCATCGCCTTTCACTGGCTGAATATTCTTTAAAACTTTCAAACTCTTATCAATTGACTTTACCATTTGTAACGACTGATCGAGAAGGTCATTATTGTGATTGTTTTTCCTTGGGCTTGACGTCAACTTCTTCTTATTTTCACCAAGAAGTTCTTGTTCCATTTGCTTTAATTTAGCTTCGGCTCGATCAAGTTTTTCTTGCCACTTTACAAGATGTTCAATGTGATCTCGTCGTTTCTCGATTTCTTGTTCACGTTCTTGAAGAATTCTGTGTGAAAGTGAAAGATTACTTTAAGATTTATTCAACATTCTTCATATTTTTATTTACCTTTCTATGTCTGCTCTTGCATTTATTTCACTCAATGAGAACGAATCTTGATCTTTCAAATGAATTTCTTTTCTTTTCATTCTTTCTTTCTCTAAACGCAACAATATCGCTCGTTGTTTCTTTCGAATTGTCGAAACTTTATCCATCAGTCCATGCTTCTTAAACTGTTGTTTCTGTAACTCAAGCCATGCAACTTGACCACGTGCTCGATCAATTAAAGCTTTTTCCCAAGATTTAATCTCTGACGTCGATTGATTCATGAGCTGTAAAGAGATTTCTTGTTAAAGATTTAATCATAAAAAGAATCAATTGTTGATGATGACTTACATTTTCAAAGCTTTCGTTATTGTCTGTAAGCGTGATGTTGAAAGATGTCTCCGATTCGTTATATTTGAAGATGTTAAGTAATTTGCTTTCTTCAAACGTTGTTTCCAGTTCTTCCTTTTTCTCATTTTTCAAACTTGACTCATCCATGTTTGTTGCGGTTAATTTTGCGGTGTTACTAGAAACATCTTGTGCTGGTTCAACATATGCGATTACTTTGTCTTCAATTACATCACCTTCAGTTTTAAATGAATCTTCGATGAAAGTTTTTATTAAACTGTTGGATTCGCTTTCTTGTCTTTGATTTGATGTTGGAGGTTGCGCTGTGACGTTTGTTTTGACACTTTCAGTTTCAACGTTGTCCTCGAAAGAACTTTTGTAGTTGTGATAAGTTTCACTCGTCCTTGACGGTGATTTACTGTTCAAATCTTTTGTTAATCGCTCGTTATACTGAATAACATTCGAAAGACTTTGATTAAACTCATCTAATTTTTTTTGATAATCTTCTTGATTCTCCACGATATTGAAATCATTTTGAGGAATAATTTCAGGTTTTTTCAGTACAGGAAGTTCTGTTTTTGCTGATAAAAACTTATTTTGCTTTTCCATTGTATTTGGCGAAATTTCTTCCGGTTTCAAATGTAAGATTTTCTTATCAAACGATGTTCGATCAAAAGCCGAGTTCAAACTTTCTCTCTTCTTGCCTATAAAAGCGTCATCGTTTAAAGATTGAAAGATCAACTCGCTGATTGTTGTGTCAGCATCATTATCGGCTGGATTCTCATTTTCTTCACTCTTCGACTTCACCAAAACCATGTCAGATTGAAGTGAACTAACTTCAGAAATTGTGTTGGCTTCCAATTCTTGCTCGTATGATGTCACATTCGTATCTGAAGTTTTGGTCACTGGTAATTGAAGTTCAGATCTATCAGTTTCATCACGAGATTTTAAGTCACGTTTGGAATTTTTATTTAATTTTTCTGTTGCCATTTTCTTCAATTTTAATTCTTTCCCCTTCTTGATTTCCATTGCTGCGTTGTAAGCTTGAAGTTTCTTTCTTACAGCATAAATAAAGTTATAAGGATAAGGTTGAACATTTGAATTCTGAAGCCATGTAACGAGATTGGTTTGCGGTTCTTTATTCGATTGATAACTTGACTTATAATTTAATTTAACATCCGGAACTTTCAATTTTATATTATTGCTTGGATCTTCGTTTTCCTTCGATTGTGATACTCGTTGCTGTGGCTTGTTTACTTTGGAAATAATTTCCCGATTTTGAGTGGATGATTTGAGTGGACTTTCAGGTTTCTTTAAAACTATTGCAGGTTTTATTGGTGATGATGTTGTTGACTTTACTTCCTGCTTTGACTTTACTGGTGAAGAAGATTTGGGAACATAAATTTCATCAGATTTTCTTTCTTTTCCACTTGGTGTAAGATCAACAACATTTGGTGATTTTTGTGACCCTTTTGACATCGGCTTAAGTTTTAACACTTTGATCTCTTTCATGTGGTGATTACTCATCGAATAATAATTTCTCGGTGGCGATATATTGACTTGACTTTTGTCTTTTTGTGGCTTCTTTGCGATTACATTTTTTACGGTTTTCCGTAACTCATCCAAACGTTGCTTGATGATAAATGACTGATCAATTTCCTTCTTCGTTTCCAACTTTCGCTTTTCACGCTGTTTCTGCATGAATTTGCGAGCTTCTCTTCGCGATGCTTCATTCATTGTTGTTGATTTATTTGTTGGACGTTCTGTGGTTATCGATGGTTGCCGATATCTTGATTGTTGTTGGTTCAAAGTTTTTCTTTCACTTTCTGATTTCCTTGTCTTCGTTTCAAGTTCAACAATATTTTTACTTTTCTTGTTTATCCATGAATCTTCCGATGGTAAAAGAGACATTTCGGCGACTCCATGAAGAGATTTTTGAAGTTTCTCTTTGGGTGATAATGAGGTTGCTTTATTGATTACTGACAATTTTTCAGGCTTTAAAACAAGTTTAGCGACTGTAATTTTATTAATTGGCGAATTTGTTAATGAAGGTGATCCTGTGAAAACATGAAAAGAACGTATGGTTCAACGACCGTGGAATTTGCAGTTGCAAACGTTGATTGCTTACCTGTTTTAGACGCTGACTTTGGTCGTGTTATTTGAACTAATAGGAAAACAAATTTTCATTAATTTTTTCCGCTTAATTAATTTTGAACTCTTGAATGTTTACTTGCAGATGAAAATTTCGGCAAATTATCGTTTTCCAATGATTCATTCAAATCCATGGCTCATCGTACTTCAATTTCATCTGAAAGAAAGGTAAATAACAACAGCAATTAAGTTTCATTTCGAATGCAATATCTCGATATTTCGATGATGGGAAATGTAAAATTAATGGAAATCAAAACACGAATTTCAAGTTGAAGAAATTCGTGATGGAATCATGCTGTAATTTTTACTGCTGCTGTCGGTCATCAAGCAAGCAGGTCAGACGGAGAGAAACCGTATCGATAATCTCGTCCGTCGTCTTTGATTGTTGCAATCAGGCAACCTTTGATGGCATAATCTTATTTTCACGAGTGATACTTTGATGGGAAGCGACATAATGCTATCAAATATTTAGGCTCACAAAGCTGCAGATTAAGCTGCAACAGTAGGATATTTAATCTCTTGTTCAACCTCACACCGGTTGTTGCTAAACAATAATCAAAGCTTAGCAGTAATCATGATCAATGAACAGTGAATTTCAGTTAATTTTAATTAGCATCAAAATTAATCTAACAAATTGGAATTCTCGTACTTCACATTAAAAGAAGAAGAAGAAAATTAAAAATATTCGAATCATAATTTATAATTTTTCTTTATAAATTAACCTTGTGGATGTGTGGGACGGCTAATTGCCATAATTCAACACTCACATATCCGTCAAAGAAAAATTAAAAAATAAGATTCAATCAATCAATCAATAAATGCATATTAAAATTAAGTCTGCAAACATTCAATTACAACGAATCGTTTCTGTAAAATCAAGTTTGTATAACCCACAAATTATTATGCATTGATATCGAATTTCAGACGTCTTTTCACATAGAAACTTGAGATTTAATAACGAAATTTCAGTCTGTAAGGAATAAAAAGATTTATTCGCTTTCTGTCATCTTTTTTCTCTTTAGTGAGTTACAAATTAATTTATTACGAACGAGATTGCGTCAATCGCTAAAATTTTGTTTACAGTTTTTTAACCTCATCAGAGCAGAGCGCTAGGATTTTTCCAATTCTTTTAAACCGTCACATTACATTAAATAAACTTTGTTAAACTTAACTAGATAATTTTTTGTCCGTAAAGAAATTATTAGCCGCGTAATCGTGAATTACAATATTTGACTGATGAAATAGTTTGAATTCGAATTATAAAATTAAATTACGAATGATTATCTACAATTACAACTAAATCGATTTGCTGGGAAATTAATTGCACGAAAGCAAGTAATTAAAAATTAATCTTTTAAGATATTTGTCTCACTTTTTCCCAAAAGCTGAAATGATTTTAAGTTGTTAAATAACAAAAACAAGAAAACATTATTTTTAATAATTTTCTTCATTGAAGATTGAGAAAAACTTTTCTAATTTTCATTTCGATCCTAATTAAGATTGAAACAAGTGAAGATGAAGAAGCAGAGAAATATTCATAAGCCATATGTAAGCATTTTTATTAGTTTAAATAACGTTATTGTATTCATAAGTGCTATTACGATTAAAAATAATTCATTGCAATTTCTCGCGCAGTTGCAGACACATAATTCGTGAGTTTTATAAGTCTCACAATTCATTCAAATCTGCGTCAGATCCAAAATAAGAAAACAACATAAAAGAGCTGGGGGTTGCGTAAAAGGTAAATTACTCTGTGTGCGTGGCTGATATAACTTCAACTTAAATATGGTTTCAAATCAGCCATAAATAATGAAAAGAAAAAAAATTATTTGAAAAGTCTCGCGCGTGGTTTTCCATTTGCTTCACATAAATGGAAGCATTAAACCACATTTGAATTTCTTGCCCAATGCTATCTATCGTTCAAGATTAAACAATCGATAAAATCACTTTCTATCGAATGAATATCAACTGCAACTATTTTTTATTTTTATTTTTTCTGGTCATGAAAATTGTCAATCGTCAACCGAAGGAAACGACACAATTTATGCCCTCAACGTAGATCGAAAATGACATCAATCTTTCTTCATTATTTATGAGACTTTAATCGGAGCGAAACGCATACTAAAGCCATACACGATAATCTAATCTTGCTATCTGTCGCATTTACGTTCTACGCAATCGTTTAGTTACGCAATACTTTGGATTTGCTCTAAATTTCCTTCATTCATTCAATTTCTATGCCTTATTGTTAACTTATTTATTTATTATTTTAACTGTTGGCTATTGATTTGTGAAAGAAAAGAAGAAAATAAATGAAAAGAAATTAAAATATGTAAGCAAATTTAACAATTAATTTTACTTTGTCTAATGTTAAAGCGTTAAATTGGATAACATTATTGAATGCGATTAAAAATATTTAAACTGTTGCCAAAGGGACAAAAAAAAGTAATAAAAATTTTCGATCGTTAAAATGGCTCGTGACTGGTCAAGCGATTATTACGAGGAAAAAGTATTTATCGTCTGATATTTCCGGGAATAAATAAGTTCATTGATACCTTCCTTCAAAAAGCATCCAAATAATTGAGAAATGAAAATCGATAATCTTAAAGTTTGATACAAACTAACAAAGCACTTACTTGGCCAATTTTTAAGGCAGACATTAAATGCTTATAATAATAATAAAAGACACGCCAAATGGAAATGCATGCAAGAAAAATAAATAAACACAATTTCAACTGATTTCAACAACTTCACTGACCCAATTTTATCAACGCGAGCACATGAGACAGATAATTATCATAACATGTTCACTTTATGCTTTGAAATTGCAATCTATTGCTTTTTTTTGCGGTTGCAAGCTTTATGATTAAGGAAAAGTGAACGTGAAAGTCGCGTGCTGTTAAATGGAGTAAGAAAATTATTCACTTTGCAAAGTGATTTTGTTACTTTTCCTTCTCGTTTCATCAAAATGGAAATTGTTAAAAGATCAACAATGCACGGAAACAAGTCTGTGCAATATGAGACAGGTATGTGGGCTTTTTAATGATCTTATCCGTCTCTCGACAATTTGTCTCGTTCGATTTGATGCATGACTCAATTTTAAATTTTATTCATCATCATTTGACTTAAACTATTCACAAGTGTTTTCATCTGAAATGAATGCATGCATTCAACAGCTTATGAACAGGGATAGTCTGGTCATTTAAAATTAAATTGAATGCGAAATGATCTCATTTCTTATGTTTCATATTCTTACTGTGATCGAATCAGTTTAAATTATTAAATAAATCAATTTAAATTAAAAATGAAATGTTGCAAGTCTTGCTGCAAGCAAACATACATAAAGAAGCTGTGCTGGATTGTTTCAATATAATCCAACAATTTGTATTATCCCCAATTATCCAGTGGACTAAGAAAACATTAAATTCAAGCAACTTTTGAAATCAGCCGAAAAGAAATTTCCTGCATGATATTTACTTACTCGAGCAATTATTTACTTGAACATTTATGCTGCATGATCAAGCATAAACACACAAAGCCCTGAATTTTTATCTAATATCAGGCAATAAGGCAATAACCGCTGACATTTCTTCTTTTTAAATCTTTACTTATGTTAATGCTGTATTCGATTATTTTTCTTTCACTCTTTCATACGGTTATGGAAAGCTAAATAAATATCAAATTAAGTGAGTTATGTTAGATCGAGTAATATTCCCACAAATTCACTTAAATTTATATCTGAATTCAAATGAGTGAAATGAAAATTAGTCATGCGTACTTAATAAGATTTAATGTGAATGTGCACAGCATGAATGAACGATTCAAGAATTTGCATTTCATTTAAGGCTGATAAAAAGAAAAGAAAAATTCCAAACCAATTCGCGAAATGACTTTAAATTTATCAACTTTTTAAGTTTTAAACACAGAAATTTTAAAATCAAAGTTAAATCTCACGATATCTTAAATGAGAAAATTATGGAAATAAATGAAGATATTTTCGATTCGATGTCGTAACAAAGTTTGATAGTGAAGCAAAAAAAATTGATAAAAAAATATTCACGATCATAACCCAAATAGGCTGCAGCAGCTCTATATTAGTAATTGATTATTAATAAACTGTTTAGAATATCAAGAACCGAAAAGCCCCCAAAGATCATGTTTTGAAAATCATATTCAATGCTATTAGAAATCAATGAAAATTTATAAATAGGATGAATTCATTGATCTTTCAAGCTAGATATCTTATGCAAAATTTATTATAAATAAACAATAAATTTTGTTATGACAATCCAAATACGAAACTGGAAAATCGCCCTGTTATGTTAAGTATTTTCACTTACTCTAGCTCGTGTTGTTGTCTAACATGTGAAAAATTGTTATTATAGATATTCTTCGTCGATGAGTAAACATTTGAACATGATGTTTAAATAAACTTAAACTCAAACATCTACGAAGCTTATGTGCTTTTTTTGGTGAAAGCAAGAAGCGTTAAATGGGCACAATCGATTGTTGTTGCTTTGTTAAGCTGTTTTCATTTTAGCATCTCATCAATTTGCAATGAAAAATGTTAATAACTTCCCCGATGCGCAATCGCTGCATATGAGAATTCATGTTTCATTCGCTAAGTAGATACTTATGAGTGTAGATTGTTGCAGTTACACTTGCAGAAAGGCAAGTTTTTCATTTGAATTTTCTCAATCATACATAATCACGACATATTTAAATATTGCGTTGAATTGTAAGAAGCTTGAAGTTGCCGTTTTATGTCATTCATATTTTTATGGTTTCTTTCGAACTGTTTTCAGTCAAAGATATAATTCAAATTTAGAAATTGCTTTGCTGCTTATGGCATTTATAAATTTGTCACTGCAGGAAATTATTTTTTATGAGATTTTTGACGTTTTCATCTTTCTTCTCAAATACTTTAAGCAGCTGCTTGTTGTTGCTTGTTAGCTTATAAGTGGCGCATGCTTTGAAAGGTTAATAAACTGACATTTAATTATTTCTTGTCATGTATATTTAATATGAACTTTAATGAGTAGCAACACAAAGAAAAATATGTTAATTATCTAAATATTTAAATCGATTCTGCACTTGATTTGTACAGCTGATATTGACCCATGAAAAATATTTAAAATCTGAATCAATTAGAAGATCAAACGTCTGAATTTTTTCCATCTACTTCAAGCATTTAAATCTTTTGTAGAACACATGTTGAGTTCAGTCAGTTGATGTCTCTCGAAGTAAGACAATTGAAACATTTAAAAGCGGAAAAGAACAAATTGTGGTGTTATTTAAGAGTACATTCATATTCGATAATCATTGGGCCAAGCCTTTAAGTATTGTTCGTGACATTACCAGGTTCAGGAAGTTGCGGAAAGAAAAAGTTTTCTTCTTCTTTTCTTGCCATTATTTTGGTGTTATAGATAACAAAAGTCGATGTGGCCTTTGTGATCGGTTTAATGCTTTTATTTGTTCTCAAGCTGATTACGGATTTTCTTTTATTTTCTCTCACGAAACTATTGCATCAAAAATCCATAACCGTTACGTTAATCGGCTTTACGTACGAGCAAAGCATTTCTCATATTAGTCTTATTGATAGCGAAAGTAAAACTCTCAGTAGGAAACACAAAACACGCCGCAGACAGTTCACAGACACTCCTGAACTGAAATTGAATTGTGTAAAATTCATGAAACTGCTATGAATAAACTTGGAATCTCTACAAAAACTCCCGCATCGAATCTCTCACCATTCTCACTTATACACGTAAAATTTAACATAAATCCAATATTTCGTGATCACAAACATCTCCAAGCACGAGCTACGAAGAGACTAAAGAAAAATCCACAATAATCTCAGCACAGTGATACACCGTACGCCAAACAGTTTGGTCGTGTTTTGTTTTCAGTGACTTGAGAATATTTTCAGAAAACTTTTTGTTTTCGCAGACAATTTGTTTCATTTAATTCAAGCAGAATTAAAACAGAAAAAATATTAAATAAAACATAATTGAAAAAAAATCCCTTCAACCCATTATAAACTTGCCAAAACCAGTTCTCATAAAATAAATTAATCAACAAAACGTCATTCAAAGCGACGATAAAAAATAAGGTCTGTGAAAAAGAGAGAATTCACCTTCAACATCAAAAATTAAAATAAATTCGCTGCAAAGTGTACATAAAGCAAGGTGCATGGAAATTTTCGTTACAGTTCACAAAAAACTTCCAATTTCCAAAATTATTCTGTTAATTTATCGTATTTGGTTCGCAGCATATTTTTTTATATCTTTAAACAATTTTTTTTTCTCTTGTCATTACAATAAATTTCAACTGCAACCTTTCGTTTCCAATGTGGATGTGGTGAGAGAGCTAGCGCAGCAATCAAAAGGCCACTCTTATTTAGTGAAATATTGTGTCGAGCACGGGAGAGAAAAATGTATTTTAATTCAAGGATTTCTTTGGTATTAATTGAAGCAAAGTGCTATTAAAAGCATTAAAAATAATATTTTAGTGTTTGTCCACAGCGGCGTTAATTATTTTGATTTTTTTTGTGTGTTGTCTCTTCAGAACAAAATTACGTAACAAAAACAAAAATAATGACAAAAACGCGAAGTGAATAAGCATTTTATTTTTATTTCTGCTCCAGATTACAGGTTCTTCAGTTAACAAAAGAGTGAGAGAAGAAAAAGAATTAAGAAAAGCAATGTGTAGAATGCTTAAAAGAGCATCGTTGATGCAAACTAAAATGAATAATGCAAACAAGTTCTAATAATGTCGGAAATAAATTGAGTGACATTTAAAGAAGCAAACATCAAACATATCTTAGTTGTCGTGTACGCAAAACAACAAGAAAACAAAAAAAAAGAGAAAAAAGCAGTGACATAAGTTTGTTCATGTTAAATTGAAGTCATTCAGCATTGGAGAGAATTTAGAAAGTCACAAAACTGAATTAAACTTAAGAGAGAAAAAAATAATTCACAATGAAGGCCTTCTGGGCCATTACATTGTTTTACTACTCGGTTTGTGTGTTCGCCATCACACCTGTGAGGCCTGGCACCGGTAATCCATCACCTCGTCTTCCACGAACAAGTGCCAGTCAATATCCAAAAAATGCAACATCAAGGAGCTCCACTTCCAAACCGACTTTTCGTACGAGGTGAGTTTCTTTGCTACGTGCGCTTTTTTTCGATCTCGTTTTGATATCATACTGACAGGACAATTAAAGTTATTGCAAGCAGAAAAAAAATGATCAGAGATATACTTAAGACGTGCTTTAGAGCAGTAAAAAAATTATATAAAGACTTCAGTAATCGACATATTTAGTTGATCAGGTGTTGTTACTTGATGCTGGTGGTTAGGAAGAAGAAGTTCAACATTCCAAACATACAAATGATCTTCATGTTTCATCACTCTTAAGTAAATGTTGTGATTCATAAATCCATCTTTAGTGCATACCTTCATGCATAAATCTGACAAGATTTATTAAGTTTTGAGTTATTCTTAAGATGTCTTATTTGCACTTCGAGTTAATCGTTAATATGTGACGACATAAATACAAAGTTGTCGATTAAAAACAAGAATTTATCCCATCATTTTTCTTCCATAATCTTCATTTTCGCATAAAATTGCAATCAACAATTTAATAAACATTTGTGATTGCGAGAAAATACTTATTACAAAATACTTTAAAAGCATCGATCCGACACATGAGCCATAACTTTCTGTAAACATGTTTTACTTTTTCCTTCGTCTCTCGTATATTTGGTTAAAATTTCATAGATGCTTTTAACCGCAACACCGTTCATACGATAAAAAGATTTTAAAAGAAAAAAAGGAGATCATATTGGGTTTCACAATGCATTTAAGTTTCACTTTGAAAGAAGTCAGGCAATTGGTGGCATAAGACAACGAGCCAGAAATCATTGCCAATAAACATTTTCCCCTCATTCGCTCATTCACTCACTTTCGATTGGAAACAATGATTAATTAATAAATTGTTGTATTCGGTATCACCTTAAAAACGTTAATAATTTCGGCTTTTATTCCTTTCATGAGGGAAAGAAATAAAGAAAGAAAGAAACAATGAATTCGATCAGTTAGGTACTTATTTACCAAATGAATGTATTTTTAAACTTTTATTCGACTACCTAGCAGTCGAGTCGTTTATAGGGCCTTCCATGTTAACTTATTTATGTTGAAATGCTTTTTAATCAAGAAAGTTTTTTACTTATTTTCTCATAATCAATAAGTGGTCTTGTATGATTTGTCTTCGTTTCTCTCAATAATTATTTTGTTACTTTTTGCTGTTGTCGACTCTGTTAACAAAACCAATTTTAAATGCATTTAGGGTAGCAAGTTGACGTTAAACTTTCAATGAAATGTTTAAATTGATTTCAGGTATCCGATACATATCTCTTCCCTAACTATCTACCTACTTAAGTTGCTTGTCAGGCTTCTAATATCACAAAAAAAAGTTGTTCAAGCTCTTTTTTTTATTTATTCGTTTGTTTTTTCAATTTCATTAACCGCTTATGCTCACGTCTCTCCTTCATTTAAATATAAATATTTTTTTATCAGCTGCGAAGAATCAGTGGCCATTGACTTAGGCAAGCGAAAAAAAATAGATGAAAACAACTAATTCATATACGAGATCTTTGATGTTGAATTTTCATGCTTTCTGGTTAAGCAAACAACGAGAGAGGGAAAACTAAGCCAATTCAATTTAATGCTCGCAGCATGTGCAAACAATTTGAGACTCAAAAAAATCTTTTCTATTTTTTCTTTTCCAAATAATTTTTTTTAGTTTTAAAAACACTTAAAAATATTTGAGTGAAAATGATTTTTAGATGATTTTCATCATTGCGAAATTCACGAAGCTTCACTTTTCTCAAATGAGTGTTATGCACGATTTTTCTGATAACAATAGAAGATGTTTCATGTGAATTTTAGCGTCGACGTGGTTAATTATTGCAAATATTTTTCAGTTTTAAAATAACTCAAATTAATGTTTTTTTCTTCTGTGAATTTAGTTTAAACAGTAGAAGAATGAATGCTATGTGAGTTAAAATTGTCGATACAATTTCTGCACTAAACGACCATAAACCATATGTTCCAATGCAGCCAAGTTGTTATTGCTTTGGAAACGTGAGAGAAACGTTCGAAATCCAAAACGAGCCTTACAATCAATTTTCCGAGTCCATGAGAAAATTAAAAAAATATATTTCAAGTGGTGTACTTATTTATGTTTATATTTTTGATATAAAGTTACTTGGAGTCTGCATACTAAAGTTACAACATCAATTCTCTTGCATGTATGTTATTTAATATTTTGCAACGACAACTCTAGAGAGAAAAACAATTTTAGATCATTGAACTAATGAACCTTATATTGAACTATTTACTACTTGTTAAGGCGTTGATCGGCACATTATAATTTGTTGCAATGCTTCGGTTTCTACGCTTCGGTTTCTACCACATCTTAAAAAAGATATTTGATGAACAATTTTCATTCTCTTAATTTCTTTATATTAATGAATGAATGATTTTCAGCTTTTTATATTTAAACCAGAAGTCTTTTAATGTGTTTCTTCTTTTTATTCCGTTACAACAACTACCAGTAGTTCATTGATTTCTGACTATAATCGTAGTTTCACGAGTTGTCTTAATGAATATGGATTTGTGTACGTTTCTTTCTCTATTTCTTGTTAAGGAAAATTACTCATTCATTAGTTTAAATTGTTTTCATCGATGAGCATCTTTGATGCAAAATATCGTGACATTTCATTCAATACTTCTGTGAAGAAAAAGAAATAATGCTGGAGGTCTTTTTATGACATATTAAAATCAAATTGGTGGTCATCAATATTTTTATATTCACTTTCAATTACCAAAACGTTTTAGCTAAACTTATTCAAATAACAAAGTTAGCAATCGCTTGTAATTCATTCATTGTGCAATTGTATAAATATGGAAAGAAGGTTCAAAAAAAAAATTCTTAAAAAAGATTCTACGCCTTCAAGGGACCAATTTCAATTGCCCTACTTGTACTTTATACAATGAACTCATGTAGCCAATGCTTGAGGCTATTTAAATCTCGTTTCTGTTGACTCCTACATTTCTGATACTCTTACTGCAATACCGATCACGAAAATGAATTGCTGGCACTTTAATCAAATATTTTTCTATTGTCAATGAACCAGAAAATTTGTAAAATTCAAGAAATAGCATTTTTTGTGCCCACAGCGAAAAAAAATAAAACCAAGAAATCGTGTCGACGAGTTAAAAAATGTTATGCCAAGACACACCATTATCGATTGCAGATTTCAACTTTGCTGCAAACTACATGGCTTTTAATTATTATTGTGTAATATTTTTCGTTTTCTCACAAAAACTTTTATAAGGAAAGTGAATGATGATTGCAGTCGAATGCTGCGAAAATGATTGTCATTTAACAATGAAAAATCTGCTAAATAGTCGAGATGTGAGATACAGGGAAGCAATATTTCATCCTCTAGTAGGTCAAAGCAGCAACAAATGAGTCTATTCTTAAACTAAGATAAACCAACAAACCTAAACCGAAATAGTTTCATAGTTTCCTGCGTCAATACTCTTTTTTGTTAATTATCTGATCATGGTAATGGTAATGACTTTAAACGAACGCTATTTGCTCTCATTTCGTATTTGCATTTTATTTTTCAAGGTAATCTAATTTGAAAGGAAATATCTAATTCGACTCGCCATTTATAAAATCAAATGTTCCTATAGTGGAGCTTAACAATCGATCTTTTCTCATTTCATTGCACTTTTGATGCTCAAAGCATTTCTTATTGTTTACTAAATTCACAAAATCACTTTGATATCTCATTCATAAGTAAAAGCTCTTTTCTTTTATGTTCACCGATGGAGCTTTAATAATGGAAGATTATAAACGCTTTTCATTTCCTCATTGTGATAATCGTCCGAAAATAATTTAACGACAACTCTTAAAGTTTCTAATTTCGTCTTAATGGTCATAAAAAATATATCAAAAGTCATTAGTAAATACAAGCGATCATCACTGTTACATAATTTACATCAGAGTGCACAACTCATTCATTTTCTAGCTTTTCCATTTCCCGAAAGAACGCGTGGTATAAACGGTCGTACGTTACTGTTAAAAAGTTGAATTAAATAAATAAACAACTAAACCTGTATTTCAATAAATGCATTTGCTAATTATTTCTTGATTATCTACATTTATTAAAACTTGTATTCTTTGATGGAACATTATGTCAGATACATGTTTTGAAAACATCATTCATTAGTTATGCCTACGGAAAGATTCCAAAGCGATTGCCAATTAAATTAGTCAATGCATTGTTAAGAATTTAAGATGCGAATTCTTTTCTTGATTACATAAACATGAAACATTATTTCAAAACTTTGAAGTCATGACAAAAGAAAAAAAATGAATTAAAGTTCAATATATGACAACATTTTGATCGTATGAAGGAAAACAATGTTTAGGGGAATGATAAGCAATGTTTTATAACAATGATATTAGATCACGCTGTCATGGTGAATTTTGTTCAGTTCAAGACTTAGTTCAAGAGAAAAACAAAAACATAAACATTTAAATACCTTTCGACACAGCAAGTTCAATAAAAAATATCTAAATAAACAGCGAAAAATCAGCATGGATCATTCAATACTTTAAATAAAGCTTTTTGATTGTTGAGAATAAATGAAACAATAGCGTAAGGCAAGGCATAAGATAAAATAAGTGGAATTATATGCCATTTTAAGCATCATTCTATGTCAATATGTATGTAACGACCCTTTCGTCTCTTAACCTTATAATTATTTCCTAAAGCGTACATATTTAGATTCAGAGCGAGCAATTGTTTCGCCTGATAAAATTGTTGACTTTTAGAAATCATTTTTTTGTCGGTTTACCCACTGTAGACACAACGATACAACTTATGAGACGGATGACGAAGTTTTTCGCTTCAAAGCAAAATTTACGTTTCATCGACAATAAATGACACGACGCGAGCTTTAGTCGATGCAAGGAATTCAATGATCGTATTATTTTTCGTTGAACATTCAATCAAGCGGTTAACCCATGTCGAGATCTGTTTTCGCCACTACTTACGTTATGCAGAACTTGTCTTAAACTTATTCAAGGCAACAACTGTACAATTAATTAACTTCAACTAACAATAAAAGTTTATTGCAAGCAACTGAACATATATCGGTCGAAAATTTCAAAGCAATATTTATATCCTATTCATTGTGATATTTTTATTTACTTCTATCGATGTATGTTTACATAAATATCTAAATAAAGTGGAAGTTTGTCATGACTATTAAACAATAATAATAAAAGAAAGTTTTCATGCGTTTCTATCTTGTCTTGTTCATAAATAAATATAAATGTGGGTTCAATTCAAAGGCAATTAATCTGTTTCAAGGGCTTAAAGAAAGTGTTAACATACTTGCGCCACCTGACACTTTTCAACGATTATGAACACAAATATCTAACAAAGCGTTGGAATTATTGTCCATTTTTTTAACACCATACATGCTTTGTATGTGATTTTCAATCACAATGTTAATAAGCTACATGAATTTTACACTTCGTTCCAAAACAAATTGAATTTTTTCGATTATTTTTTTTTACGGAGGCCCCACCCTAGGGTGACGGGCAACCGTATTGGATTTGCCCAAAAATTTCAAAAAATTTTCTTTGCTCAATTACACTTAAAATGGCGTGAAACGTCGAGAAAAGTGGAGAAAAGCAGAAAAAAATTTTTTGTCCGCTTTCGGGTCTGTGGGGATGGATGGATGGATGGATGGATGGATGGATGGATGTAGACACTCGCATTTCTACATTTCTTAACCGATTTTAAAAATTTCTTCACCAATGTGTTTTAAATACGAATAGAAAGTTTCTATCAGATTATTGGGTGTGTACCTTTCCTCTTTCGGGTACCTGCCATACNTGCTAGCGAAAAAAAAAAAACATTCCCAGCGAAAAAAAAAAAACATGCCAGCGAAAAAAAAAAAACATTGTGAAGAAAAAAGTCTGTTACCGAAAGTCGGCCCCAACAATAAATATCGTGCAAAAGCCCGATATTTAAAACTCCGGCAGTTATAGAATTTCTAGACGAACAGTATTAGTAAAAATCTAACTCCAATAAGGGGCCACTTTGTATAATGTTTCCACCTTCGATATTCCAGAAACTTTTTACACAAAGTGGCCCCTTATTGGAGTTAGATTTTTACTAATACTGTTCGTCTAGAAATTCTATAACTGCCGGAGTTTTAAATATCGGGCTTTTGCACGATATTTATTGTTGGGGCCGACTTTCGGTATTTTATTTTTAAATTATAAAAGGCATTCATTCTCATTTCATTCACTTTTGAATGCCTTAAATGTCAAATGATTCAAAGTAGCAGCGAATTTATGAAATGTCCAAAACATTTCATGATCTTCGACTTAAAACTTAAAGTGAAAGAGAGTGAGAGAGAGAAATGATGAGGGCAAAAGATGGAGACATAAACAGAAAAATAAAACAGGTTTTTATAATATGTGTGGCTATCATCAGTCAGCTTGAAGATGATAAATAATTTAGTAGCACAAAATGATAATCATCTTATGGAATTTGTATGCTCAAACGTTTGTCTGATAAAAACTTTTGCTGAAATGAATGAAACGCATTTTAATTTATGATCTTTTGATAAGGATTTTTAGATCGTTATGTAGGAAGGTTTCATAAGATATAAAATAAAACAACTTTAAAGCTTTTGAGGTGATGTTCATCACAGCAGAAATAAAAAATCACAAAAGTTTGATGTTAATGTGGTCAATAAAATTAATTTTATTTATAGTCGTGTTTATTATGAATTGAAATTTGGACATTAGGTTCACCATCGTGTTGCAGTGTCTGGTTTTGATTAAAACATTGCGAAAAAAAGAAAGAGACGCTTGTAACAAGCTTATAAAAAATGATAATCTTTCCTCATGTTGGAAGCGCTCTGAACTCTTTGAGAAATAAATGGAAATTCATTATTGCAGTGTGTCATTAATCTTCTTAAAGTTTTATGATGCAATATGTTTGGAGCATCTTTTTTTCACATTGTTTGACACAATTTTCATCTATTTTATTCGATCTTCTCACATATAATGACACTCGATGGGTCTTCTTTCTTTTATTATTTTTTTTCAAGTATTTTCGTCGTTCATAAAATGTCAGTCCATCTTCGTACAAGCAGTGTAACCGTAATGGTTAACGTCAAATAACTTGATGATTTCCATAACAGATTTATGCTTCAAAATGAAAAACTTAGAGACAACTTTGCTCATGGTTATTTTGGTCGTAGTTGAAATTGAGTGCTAAGATTAAATTACTTAGAAACTAATTACTGAGTTACCTCGAGTACCCTTTACTTTCAACATCAAAGCATGTGACAAATTAATATCTCAGTGGAATTTTCCTAAAGTTATTCCAACAAAAAATATGACTAATTCAAAATAAAGTTTTTAATTTTTGTCTTCTTTTGTTTTTTATAATTCGCAGAGAACAGCAACTGCTATCAGTATTTGAAGCAGTCATCTCAACGCTTGAGGGCAAACTTCAACGTATTGACAATCTTGATAAAGCAGTTGAGCATATGATGAGACGTGTCGAGTCGTTAGATCACAAGATTGGTGACAATATTGTCAAGACAGATGCGATCATGTCGAGATTAGGTGATCTCAACACAAAGATCACTGGCGATGATGCTTTAGTTCGAGAAAAATTCACCAGATCATCATCGTTGTCGTTGAGCAACAAGCTATCAGCTCTAGATCAGAAAGTCAGTGACATTGACATAAAATTGGTTAAATTAAAGAACCACATTGACAACAACTTTTTACCCGCTGACGACATCAATGCTGAAGCAAGCGAAAAAAAGCCAATTCATATGAATGTTGCTGCAGAGATTACACGTGCTATGAATAACGAAGTGATGAGCCATGTAACAAAAGATTTAGATCAATTACGAAAAACTACCGAAGCGATTGATAAGAAATTACAATTTCATGTTAATTTAGTGTCACAAAATGTTGGCAAAATGTTGAATTTAGTTCAAGATGTGCATGAAGCTGTTGTTGAACAAAATGCTGATTACACAGTCAATGCGACATCAACAACAATACCGCCATATACAAAGTCAAGTAAGATCGATTCATTGGTCCATCAAGTTAAGCCGATATTGTCAGTTTCTGAGAAAATGGATGAAGTTTGGAATGTTGTCGTTGGAACAAAAAGTTCAATTGACGATTTATTACCGAAGTCAGACAAATTGTTGACACAAACACAACGACAAGAACGTGCCATTGGTCAAATTCATCAAGATCTACGAACTAAAACGAATTTGATTATTGAGAACTTAGATATGGTTGAGAAGCGTCTTAAGAAACAAGAAGATGATGTGACAATTTTATCTCAACAGCCTGTCCCAGCTGATTTGTTGATTGATCCAACAATCGATAGGTTAGTTGAGTACAATCCAAATCGCTATTCGATCATTGAGGAAGCAACCGAGCAAATCACAACGACAAGGGTTCCTTCAACGACACAACCACTAACATCAACAAGTACTGCTCAAAGTACACAAGTCACACCACAAGGAAGTTTAAATAGTATCATCAACGCATCAGCGACAAATCAAACAATTGGATCAACAACAACCAAGACAATATCACGAAAAGGCGGCGTTATTTTCCCAAGTGTCAAAAATAAGCCATCGAAGATAAACACAACCTTCATATCTGAATCTACAGGCATAAAAGATATTAAAGTGAGTAAATATTATCGCTTGACTTTTGATTTAAATCAAATATAAGATTTTGTCACAAGCAAGCATTTGTCATTGAACATTATTAATCGTCGTTTATAATGAACAAAAGATATCATTTGAGATAAAAAAATGTCGCTTATACAAAACTCCTAATTGTCACCTTTGCTTTGAACTTTCAATAATTTTTCTTTTTCTCTTTTCTTAGGGATATTCATGCACTGAGTTGATGAATGCTGGAATGCGACAATCAGGTGTTTACTATCTTCAGATTCGCGGTACAACTTACTGGTTTTTGAAAGTTTTTTGTGAGCAAGAAATTGCCGATGGTGGATGGACGGTGAGTAAAGACAGATGAAGTAAAAATGAAATGAAATAATAAATTATTTCCGATTGCGGATAGAAGTAGTGAACACAACTTCCAACCAATGATGAAAGTTTCTCTGACTAAATTAAAGCATTTGACATGACTTTTTGACGTTTTATTATAAAAAATGTGCCTTGCTTTGTGGATGAAACCAAAGCAAGACAAAAGATTAACTTTTTTCATATAAATCATGTCAACGAAATGAAATAATTTTTAATTCGCTTCGTTCCCAGGTGATTCAAAGACGTGATGATTTTGGCGAGCCGAGAGAAAATTTCAACCGAGATTGGGCTGATTACAAAAACGGATTTGGTGATCCAGCAAAGGAATTCTGGATGGGAAATGAGAACATTTACATGCTTACAAACAATGAGGACTATGCTTTGAGAATTGAGCTCGAGGATTTCGAGGGTAACAAGAGGTCAATATCATGATTAAAGCCTTGTGAAAAGTGAACTGATTTCCGACAATGTCATTCACTTTTTTCTTTTCTTTCGAATCATAGATACGCTCAATATTCACACTTCAAAATTCATTCCGAAGCTGACTATTATAAGCTTGAAATTGACGGATATGAAGGGAATGCTGGCGATTCGCTCAATGATCCATGGTATGGCTCAAACAACAGTCCGTTCTCAACGTACAATCGAGATAATGACAGAAGCTCATTGAATTGTGCCAGTATGCTCAAGGTTTGTTTCTTGGAAATAAAAAATGACATAAGTCACGTGAATACTTAAATGATAATGAAACGTAATTTCACAGGGTGGCTGGTGGTGGAAGTCTTGCGGAAGGGGATTAAATGGACTTTATCTTCACGACCCACAAGATATTACAGCCCGACAAGGCATCGTTTGGTTTAGATGGAGAGGATGGGACTACACATTGAAGAAGGCCACAATGATGATCAAGCCTTTTGTGAAGCCGCTCAACACAGTCCCATTGACAAATACCTAGATTATTATATATATTTTTTGACCTATAAACATCACTAGACAATAACACTCTACGCGTTCACACAAAATTTTCAAGACCATGGCTTTGAAATTTGGAACGAAGTCTAAATTATTTATTCTGTTTATCATCTTAGTTATTCATAAATATTTCATGCACTTCATCATTCATAATTCAATCTGCCATCATTTCTTTGTCTGCGATGCTTCAAAACTTTAGCAATTCATAAACTCGCTATTATGTATCTCATATAGAGCCTTCATGGGATTATGCTAAAGCGTAAATCACTTAATAAAAGAAGATGTAAATTATTTTTTATAGTTAAATGATATATTTTATGTCAAATATATCCATCATCAAGTCCGTAAAGCCAATCAAGCTCATCTATCAAGTAAATAATAAATAAAAGCTTGCGGAGACGGCTATCAAGTAGAACAAAGATAATGTGACTGAATGTGTAAACACAATCTATTGTAAATATTTCAATATTTCATCGAAAAGATTTAGGCTTCACTTGCGAGCTTCCCATCAGATATTTTTTTTTTATATTTGTAAATATTCATTCGTATGCTAACTACTTAATATCAAGAATAAAAGTTTTTGTTTAATAAACAGAAAAAAAATTACTTACAAAGTCGTTTTTAGATCACCAGCTGTCTTTTTGATATTTACTTGATATTAATTTTTTGTTTATTGTTTCAATTTTCAGGCACTTTGTAAACAAACTCAACTTCACTGTAATTTCCAGCTTTTCAATCTATTAAGCTATTAAATAACAAGTACTTCGGTGTAAATTGATTTTTTATTTCATTGTTAACTTCTTGAGTTTAACTAATTATCCACTTGAGCTTCAGAAAGCTTTAATAAAGGCATAAATTTGTGTTTTTAACATTCAATGTTTTGACTCGAACAAGTCGGCTTTGCCTCAACCGAAGAAAGAAGCAAATGTTGACGTTAACGGTAATAAATGTTATGTTCGAAATTCGAATATCTTAAGCAACAGTTCTACGTAGAATGTTGTCTACGTATCTAATGGAACTTTACTTGTAAATTTATTGCTGCTAACACGTTGTTGTTGTTTATTGACATCTTCATCTGGATTTGGCACAAGACAAGATATAAGAAGATGTTGAATTTGCTGTTTATGTAACAACTAACAATTTAATAATTTTTTCAGTGTGTAATATGATATTTAATGTCAAAAGCTGTTCATTGCGCTGTCTTTTAAGTTCAATCAATTCATTCATATCTCTTCTTCATGAAGAAAGCAAAAAGATGTTAAGTTTATCGTTTTATACGGTGAATGTGACGAGAAATATAAAAAAAAATCATTAAAATGCAAAATGAAACGAGCCGCAAATTTTTTTTTTTAAATGACACGAATTTCATTTCGCTCGTGATAATGACCCAAAGAGATAGTCGTCAGACCAATGCATTTTGAAACTTACCTTGTTTTTTTTTTATTTATTTTGGGTTATCATTTAATCAAGTCTCACGAACTTAAATTAACATAATTTTTTTTATTTCAAAATCAGCGATGATGATTTTGGAAATTTCCATAAAGTACATCTCATGGGCCTTTCGTCAAGAAATATATTCATGAGAGCTAATAATTTAAATGAAAAATGCATAAAAGTTTTTTTGAAGAAATTTGTCAATGAAATGTTTTTTTATTCATTAATTATTAGGCTGCGTTAAGTACATTATTTATCGATTTAATTAAGCTACTCGATTGCATGCAGAGCGGCAAATTTCAAAGTTAGCAAAACAAACATGAATTCTTTATTCTTTTCCTTTTATGACTTTTAATTATCATCATCACATGTTAAATTCCAAGGTTAATGTAAATAGTGATGAGTTAAATCAATCAAAACTCCACCGTCACCATCACCATAGATTAAGATATTGCTGGTGATTTTTACAGAGGCCAATCCCAGAACAACGACTAACGTATTTTGATCATGCCATTAACTGATCATTCCATTTGTTTGAGACATGAGACACGAGATTGTCATTCATAAGTATAAACGTGTTTTTTGCGAAGTTTTGCGTACGAAGGTGTATGAGGCATCTTGCACTTCAAATATTATTGTCTTTTTAAATAAGTGAACAGATTTTGTTAAATCTTGACGGAGTTTTGATGCTAATAAGTCTCTTGAAAATAAAACAACAAATAGATACATTTATCTGTTGATCTCTTAATAAATATTAGCATAACCTCGGCATTATTTACTCTTACAGTTTCTTAAGCTGTTAGATATTTATTATTAAAGGATGTGAAATTAAGGTAGCAAATGTTAACCAATTAAGTCAAAAACATCTCTTATTCAAAATCATTTCAACTTCCTTTTTTATAAATAGTTCTCCAACTACATTTCAAGTTTCGCACAAGTCATCATTGAAGTGTTGATGAATCAATAGCTGAAATTATACGCCTCACACTTGTTTTGCTCCGATCGGCTTAAGTTATGAGATCAAAAAAATCTGTTATAGAAAGCAATATTGATGATTTTATGAGCGTTTGATTGATGAGGAAGAAGAAAACAAATTAAATCTTGTTCTTTCTACCTTCGTGAATAGCGGCCATCAACAAACAAAGACTGCCATAAAATTCATTTTTAAAATTTATTCAACATTAATCTCAATCAATGAACACAATGTTTGAGCTTTTGTGATACGATTTCTGATTTGATGCAAAAAGAGAGAAAAATAAATAAATATTAGATCATATCGTATTCAAGGTCGTATTTTTAGATAATTCAAAGTCTGAACATGAATCAAGTTTTGTGTGCTTTGTTGTTGATATCATTTGATCATTGATCACAGTTTGAGTGCTCGTTCCCTTTCGATTTGATGGCCATGACTACCATAGGCGTGATTATATTATATGCTTGGGATAATCACATTGAAATTCTAATTGAAAATTGTGCTTAGAGTTGTGCTTTAAGCTTATTCTCCCTGACTCATGTATCTGTATGCAAACAAGTGTCTCATTAGTTGTCAACAACAGAACTTTAAACTTTCAAATCTTTATTTTTAAATTCATATCAAGATTTGTTTTCTTTTGCCATGGCAAAAATACGAGTAATGACCACATAAAACTTGGAATTTGCTATACAAAGGCCGTTGTTATGCAAGTTGATGCTGTAGCAAAAATCTATTGAGGACTGAGGTAAAGAAAAAATAAACATAACAAATTTCTTGCGCTTAGTTAATATTCAATAAGATTAAAGAAAAAAAAATGCAAGCAGACGACCTTCAAAAAGATTTCATAGGCAAAATAGAAGCGAAGAGCTGGCGAACGTAAATCTGTTTCTATATAATTAAGCCCTCTAATCTGATGTGAAACGAGACGCATAAACGTTTTCTAAATTGATCGCATTACTGAGAGGAAACATTACCACACAGACTCGCAACATTTAACTCGACGCTTTTTGGTGTTAATGAATTGTTTACTTGACTAATAAATTTCTTTTAAATTGCAATTATGCTTGTAGATTTGTAGTGCTGTAATCAAAGTCAAAAATCAGCTGTCATTGGTTCGAAATTGGATAAAAAATAAACAAATTGTATCTGAAAGTAAAATAAATTTGAGAAAAATATAATAATTTGCTTCTCGTACTCGACAATTGAAATAAATGGATGCCAATTAATGCCTCTATTGTGATTACATCACAACTGTTAAAACAATGGATAAAATTGAGTTTCAATTGAACGGTGTAAATAATTAGAAAATGAAGAGATTCACTTTGCAATTATTCATGGTTCCCTTTAGGCTATTGAGTAAGTGAATCTTGTGTTGTGCATTATTTGTTGGGAATTATGCAATATCGTTTTGAGATGACTTCTTCCCATAATCATTAACTGTGTCGAATGTTACAGGAAATGTGCATGATGTTGAGATTGCACTTCAGGAACATTATATTGTAAATATTTTCAACGTTAATCAAACAGTGGCTGTTTCTCATGCCCTAACCATGACTTTTCACTGACCTCGGTGCTTCACATCACCAAATCGAATGAATAAATGAATGTTGCATTTTCTCTTTATCGCTATTAACAGCATAAATTGTGTAAACATTTAACGAGAATTTCTCTCTCTCTTTTTCTCTATTTCTTGGATTTTATGCAAAAATATTGTTAAACATCAAAACTTATTTTTACCAAGAATCACTGCATGAAATAATTCGAAATTACACATTGCATTCAAAGCAGGTAAATATAATGTTGTTTATGTCATTTAAATTAAACACTTTAAAATGTTTAGATGTTCATAAACATACGAGACTTACAATGAGTCATTAAAACTACGGCATCTCGTTTTGAAAAAGCTTTCAACAAGCTTATAACACAAATGATTAATAGTTTATCCCAATTTCTATAGCATAACCACAAATGAACATATAATTCATTTCTCATTCGCAATATTATGTTGTAAATAGTTATTGTCCTAGTTTTATTTCTTATCATAACATGTGCGTAGACAATTGTGGAATATTTGAACAAAAAAACTATTTGAAGATAGCAAAGTTAATCACCAGTCAACCTTTAAGTTTTTTGAAACTGTTCAAATCAAATAATTATCGAAGATCCCAAAAACACATGAGGAGTAATAAAAATCAACGAAAATATTGCGTTCACAGTCTTTTTAATCAAATTTTAAAAGACTATTAAAATTAAGCAAACATTGACGTCTAAATGAAGCTTTCATCTTTCAAAAAAATAAAATATAAAGTTAAGCGTATATTTAATAAAGCAAATCATATAATTCATTTTATTGATCATCAACATTTATTTCATTTCCGATTTGCATATTAATTTGCATAATATGATAATTTACACATGACGTTAATTTCATTTTATGAATCATGAATTGTAATTTCTAAGCTAATAGTAATTGAAATTTCAGTTCAAGTGTAGATTTTGTTATGCTTAAACTGAATGAATTAAATCAATAAAGTCAATTCCAGTTATTAAGCAATTTGTTAGCATTTAAATTAGCAATTACACTGGATGAACATTTCGTTTCACGCAGCTGGTTAATGATCACCACTTTGGATTCGAAATGTGATGGATTTTTTCTCTTTTACGGAAGAGTACAAACGTCAAAAATGAAATCACACTCACAGGCGAAAAGATGTTAACATTAAACTTCAAAACCTTGTCGTTTTGTAGTTAACGCACAAAATTTCAGTCATACATCATATTGTTGTAGTCTTAAAATTGTGCGTTGCAATATTACTGAACACAATTCTTTTTTTGTCGAACACTCTTTCGTCACGCACAAAAACCATGCGCGCATCGGAATGGAGAAGAGTTAATTAAACAGATGAGATCATATGGAGGATGTTAAAGGTCTGTTGTTGTACCATAGATCAGCTGTGATCAGTGGAAAGACAAATCAATTTTGAACCGTGTTACGCTTTTGAAGACTTTGTAGATGATCTTCGTAGACATTAAACTGCAAAATATTTCATTCAAGACCGTGAAAATTTAATCCAATTTTTTCGCACCTACTGGTATCCAATTCATTCAGCAATTATTTAAATCAGTTGAGCAGAGAGAAAGAACTTAACAGCCTCAAGTCATCTGACACTCAACCTGAAGTCAAGTCATGACTGTGAACAATTATAAGCAAAAAGTGAAATAAATATCATAAAAATTGGAATTAATTGATTGCAAAATATGCGATATAAATTGGTGCAAGTAGATATAAATATGTATACTAATTTAAATTGCTAGCAGTGGCTGTGTGGTAAGATTTCAAGGTTCTTTAATGTAACCAACATTTTTACAAAGT
Source organism: Clunio marinus (assembly GCA_900005825.1). NCBI lineage: Eukaryota > Metazoa > Arthropoda > Insecta > Diptera > Chironomidae > Clunio > Clunio marinus. The sequence goes on along the minus strand of CVRI01000020.1, from coordinate 3,004,633 downwards.
GAGTGAATAGAATAGCAATTCAACTTTGCCGCGGGCCATAAACAAATATCTGAACTCAAATTAAATCTGCTTATGACTTCACGCAAGAGCATTGTCTGTTAATTTTCGAAGGTATTATTTAAAAATGAATTTTTACAAAAATAATAATAAAGAAGAAAAGAAACGACGAGGCGGAAAAGCTATTTGGAAAAGTTTTTGCTGCGTGAGAAATTTATTCAAAAATTAGCACGGGTAAATTTAAGGAAGTAGGTAAGTTGTGTAGAATAAGAGTAAACAAAATTTATTTTGTTATTTCTGAATAAAAGATTTAGCTGGTTAGCATAAGAATGACAAACGACGGTAAGAGATGATACCTGCATCCGCACAGACGACCGGAAAAATATTTGCACCGCACAAGAATGATAAAAACTTCGGATGTGACTAAGAAATTCGACAACGGAAGTTTTGCAACACCTAATCAAAATTTAAACTGACAGAAAAAATTGTTTTACAATTAACATAATGATTAGTGATCATTTAATTTTATTGTTGCTAAAATTAATTTATACAATGATTTTTGCCGAAGGCTTTCCATCTGCTGTTGCATCTCATTTATGAATGTTAAACTTCCAAAAATATTTTGCAAGTGTGTAATATGTCGACATCAGCTTTAATTTAAATTAATTTTTTCAAATAAGTTACAACACTTTTTTCGCTGTTATTCGATTTTCTAATCGAGTATAAATCATCTTTAGAAATTACTGCGACGTTTTGGTTCCGTATTATTTTGCTATTTATTACCTGCCTGTTTTATTTGCCATTACCTAATAACATTGCAAATAAGTGTTTCCGTCATGACGAAGTTCCAGTCGAATTACATGAGGTGTTCATTTCTCTAATTGAATTAAATTGTTTCTCCGAACTTATACGTACTAAGTCTTATCGCATAAATTGAACAAAAAAAAATTGCAATTCGTAGCAAAAAAGTATCGCAAATAATCCAATTCAAACTGTGAAAATTAAAAAACTTCAAAAAAAAACGAAGTAAGAAACTCAATTTGCTTCTACGCTTAATGAACATGTGGTACGAGACAAACCACAAACAATTTCACCTTTTGTACACAAATGCGTGAACGTGCTCAAGCGATGTCAGTTTTCGTTCAGAAATTTTTAAAAATTTAAGCATACTAGATAAATATTTTCATTATTAATTACAATTCATATTTACTTATATGAAGCAAATTTGCGCTTTAATGAAATAATTATCTTTTTCGTTTCGCATGCCTTTGCTTCGTAATATGACCACATACTTCGAATCATGAAAAACAATCTTATAAGAAATCTCATCTTCTTCATCGTTGTTAATGGTACTTTAAATAGTTTTTAAATTAAAATTATATTATTATCTACAGGAAAATGATGACGAGGTAGAATAATCAAGTACATACTTTAGATGATGAGACACGAGGCACTTTTGATGATTCTTGCTTTTATTTGCTTTAAGATTATTTCAATCCATGTCAAAAATACAAGGAAGATCTGGTAGCAACTAAACTTAGCTTTATTAACTAACCTTTGTCTTATTGATTAGCACTTAGAATGTCTGCTGAAATGTTTGTATTTAACTGACGGATATGATAGCTTTGCACTTGATTTTGAAAAAAAAATAAATAAATTGCATTTATTATCTCCTTAGAGATAACTGACAAATCAGCTTTGTTTTAATCTTAACTGTTATCATATAACGTGACACATTAACGATGATAATGTCTTATGAAAATAACTGTTTATTTACACTTTAGAATATATTTTGGGCTTAGTAGTAGAGCTTTTGATTTCATTGGAGCAAATTAAAAATATTATTTAACCATCTTCCAGAACCAAAACAAAAATAAATATATATCAGGGTATTTCGTGGATATTAGAATTATCTGTGAGTGTTAAAAGGTGTTTGCATCATTATGCTAGAAGAAAGAAATATTCTTGAAAATTTAATTTAAGAAATGACATTTTGATTCAATCGACGTCAAAGTTGAAAAAGTCGTTAGAACTCGAAAATTCAAAAATTTTCGCATCTTAATTTTGCATCAAAGGGGTGTATAAGTGGTTAAAGCTTCATTAAATCGTGCATACATACTTTTCGACTCACACAAAGACGTGAAACTTCAAGTCTTGCTAAATTTTCAAAGAAAGTTTTTATAAGTTTGAAGTCGTAATTATATTAAAAATTCTAATATTATGATTCTTTCGAATCACTTTTGATCAATCGTAAGTACTTAAGATACTAAAATGAGCTTTTTTTAGGGGAAAAATTGAATCGAAAATTTCTGCGTTGCTTATTTTTGCTTCTAGTTATAAGAAAATTTTTGTTACTTTGTTGACATTTTTCTCCTATTTAATAGTTAACATCTTTTTAAATGGCATCCCCAGACAATTCCAAATCAATATCAAGCAGCCATTCGATTCCATTTTCAAAGCCCTCGAGAGATGCGTAAGTATTCAGGATCTCTTTTTACTTCCTGGATTCTTCTCTTAATTTATCATCTGATTATCAGACGAGTTGTTTATTTCTTTGTTTCACTTAAATTTTAGCTTTGAGGATATGACAGCATTCACCCCACCGGTAGAAAGTTGGATTATAAAGTACCCTAAGAAAGAGCATCAGGATTCACGAAAGCCTCGTCGCGTACCAAAAGAAGAAGAACTCGAAGATCCGTGCAGGAAATACATCGAAAGTAGCGAGATTCCAATAAAATCGAACAAGTCTTTAGGAACTGACGATCATTTCAAATCAGCAGTTTGTTCCAAAAATCTCTTGAAAGCGTGTGAGAAAATTATGAGTACAAAGGATTTCTCGAAGCATCCAATGGAAGACGGCGACGAATTTGATGCTGAGCTCTCGCTCATGAATGAAAACAGTAGAATGGAATATTATCGACAAAAGCATTCAGCACGTCGTGGCTCGCAATCGTTGCCTGCCTCTCCAAAGCTTGAACGAAAACAAACGCCAGAACCGAAAGTTGTACATCATAATCCATATTTCACTATCCCTAAACAGGAAGAGAAACGAGAATCCAATCTTTCGTTTCTCACAAATCTTTTTGGAATCACGGCAGCTAAGCCTGCAGAAGCGAAAGCTAACATGGCTCAAAAGTATGAATATGAAAGTAAACATGAAGCCAACAACAACAATAACAATAATAACATCAGCAAGGAAACATCAGATCAACCTCAGCGCACTCGCAAATTAACACCGAAACCTCACGAATATCGTGAAATGAACATTTTTTCTCCGACTTCCATGTGAAGCGTCAATACAAAAGATATCAACAATCTAATTTGTGTTATCTGTGAAGTTTAATTACTCTTTTTCTACTTTCTTTTTTTGATTTGATATTATAATAGTATTTAAAAGTTGATGGGATTGATTTTTTAGAATTTGAATTGGGAGTCGCATGATTTCTCAAAAGTGTATAGAATTCGAGGATTTTTATTATTATTAATCCCTCCTTTATTAATCAATATCTATTAAAAAAAATAATTTTCTTAGATCATAAAATTTCAATGTTGTTTCGTTAATCCTTTAATTAAGTATTTTCTTTTCTTTCATCTAACTTCCTTTAATTTGTTTGTGGAGAGGAATTTCTGATGATAAAAATAATTTTTTTTATGGCATGAGTCCAAAATTTTGTTTTTTTCTCTATTTGAAAGTTAATAACTAATTCATTAGCCGGCTTTTTTCTTGATGAATTCTTAATATGGAGAGAAACTTCAATTCTTAAACAAAGGAACAAAAGTATTCGATATTTCTTTCTTCTTTTTATTATTAATATAGCAAAAATAGAAAATAAAAGAAGACAGGAGCTTCAATACTTCATTATCTTACAATAATAATCATTTCTTGATGAATGTTTTTTTTCTTGCAATTAGTAAATAAGGAAAAGTAATTGAAATTGTTTGTTATCCACAAGAAACAAAGAAATAAAGTTTGTGTAAAGTGAAGCATATATAAAAGACAATATCTTGGATAATTTATTTTCCTTCTTTATTTCTACGTGATTTTAAAAATTTTCAGAAAAACAAAGGGACCTCTAGTCCCACTATAAACTTTGGACAATCACTTCAATATGACACACTAAAATAATTTGTAAAAATTTAATTTGGATTACTACGTATACGATACAACGATGAAACAATGAAATCCTTTAGCAATATGAGATTAATTGTTGGATTTAGCTTTCGCTTCAGCCAAGCTTTTCTCATTGTACTCCTTGTGCCAGTCAAGATTCATCTTTTGAACACTTTCTCCTCTGCTGGCAGCATTTTTACCACTCCATACCATTGCAACACATGCTAATGCTGTTAAAACCATCATAATATTTGCTACACGAATACGTATTTTGTTTCTTGTTCTTTCCATCACATCTTGGCTGAAATAAATTGTAGGTTGTGAGAAAAAAGATGCAATCAAGGTTAAACAAATCTCTAATCATGTTACCTTACGTGACCTGGGACTTCATCAGCATTCTTGTACTTTCCAGTCCACACAAGCATCTGGAAAAGAAAATGATAAAAAAACAATTACAAAAAGAGGTCAAAGGTGATGTCGAAATTTAATTTTAATTATTACCTTACGTTCCAGTGCATCTACTTTATGTGTTGCCTTTGATTGCGACTTTGTGTCTGAAGTTCTTGGTTGTGGAGTTTCTGTTGGTGTGCAAAAGGCACGTGCACTCCTATAAAATCCCGAGTATAACAAAGAACTTCGACGAGTAATTGTATTGATCAATTGTGATGCCATTATGTGATATTGCTTAAGGATATTGCTAATAATAAAAGAGATGAATATTTAATTACGCTCGCCACAAAGAAACTTTTTATGCACCAATGAGAAACTGCAACTAATCTAAGTTTCAAACTTGTATGGCTTGGCGTTGTTGTTTACAAGATGCAAGTCACGTAGCTTAATTTGGTATGGAAAATGCTTGTAAAGAATTTTATCAATTTTTTGGAGAATTAGGTAGTTTAAATCAACTTTAATGTGTATTGAATTGGAAAGTGAAAGTTTGATAAGAAGAGGTTTTTGAACTCTGTCTAGCGATACAAAATAAGTTAATCCAGATAAAATGCTTTATCCTTGAAAAAAAATCTCTAATGTCATTGTATCAAACCAGTCCAATGGCCTATCAAGGTCAAATGAATTTAAAATGCTTTAAATTATAATAAAATTTGGCTCACCAGTGGATTAAATAATCAGATGCTAAAATTTTTTCTTTAAAACTAACAGAGGAATTGCACTTGTTTGCTTTCTAATAAAAGCTTTTGCCGAAACTTTTCTTCCACAGGTTGTCCTTTATGCAATGTTATCAACGCAAGGGACACGCTTAAAATAAGATTTGTTTTCAAATCAGTGAAAGATTTTATGCAAGAATTAACACCGCAGTAGGGATGATTATATTCACTGAAGTTTAAATTTAGAATACACCAACAAACCGTTGCTGCACGTTGAAACTTGTTAAGTTTTCAGTTTTAAAAGTCGTGAGTATAAAAACAGCTTCGATCAGCTTTAATTTTTATTTGTAAACAAATCGTTAAATTTTATTATTCTATTGGTACCGTTGCTTCACATGGCAATAAATTCTTCATTCAATTTTCAGGAATGGCATGAGATCCAGTTTTTTAATAAATAAATCTAGTTATTGAGAATCTTAATCACAGGTGATGATAACTTCTTCGACTATCGATTCTTTTTCTTCACTCCAAAGCTTGTAGTAGTCATTAATTGGATATTTTTTCTCATACCCACATCTGTTGCATTTAATGATCCCAAGAGATTCTTCAGTTACTGATATTTCGCTTGTTGTGGGTGTTAAAAATATTGAACATCGTTTACAAAGATCTCTTTTTATCGACGAATCTCTATAATTTAAAAAGAAAATATTCAGTTATCTTGTTAAGATACAAAAATAGTTAGCATTTACATTTTAAGAACAGATTTCTTCTGAAGTTGTTTCATGAGGCTTCCATAATAACATGCGAGTGAATTATTTTTTCCGGCCATTAACTTATTAGCCTGAAGTAAAAAGTTGACACGTTGGAATACTTCTTTGTTGTGAATAGTTTTTGCTTTTTTTACTGACATTGTGCCGCTTTTAAATAAGAATTCAGAGTATCTAGAATGAATTTTTAAAAATCAAAACAAAAGGTGTGCGCAACTTTGTAGTAGAGACTGTGAAAATGTTTTTAATATACCGAGTTAGACAGTAGATTTTCGTAAATAAAACCCTGCAATTTTAGAGAAAAGAAGCCAACAAGCGATTCGCTAAAAATAAGCTTTAAAAATCGTATTAAATCGCAAAAAAAGTTCGGTAAATCGCAATTTGTACTATGGATACAAAAGTTTTGATTGAAACTATAAAGCTTTATCCTACATTGTACGACAGAAAGCATTCATCCATCAATATAGAGCATAAAAATTTAATTTGGAATGAGATTTCCCAAAAGATTGATCAACCTGTAGAAAAGTGTAAAGCAAAGTGGAGGAATCTTAGAGACAGTTATCAAAAGGCAATGAAATGGAAACATGAATTGGAAGCAATCGGAAAATTGTCAAGTTATCATCCTTATAAACATGAATATTTATTAGAATTTTTAGAAGTTAGACCAAAAAGAAAAATCTCTGATGGATCTAGACGATCGAAATTGTAAATATTATTGTAACATTTATCATGAAATTTCAATAGTTTTTATTTTAATTCTTTCCTTCTTCATCAGCAAAGTTTCTAACTATATGCTTAAAAAGCAAAAGTTAGAGGATTACAATACATCTCAAGATGCTCATGGACTATCTTCACATGCTGTAGAGTTTCTCGTTGAAAATGAAAAGCAAAATATTCAAAATGATGATTCGAATGCAGACATTGTTGAAGCTGTTGACGAACAAGACCAATACGAGGAAATTACTGAAGAAGAGCAAATCTATCAGGAAACATCTGAGCACCAGGAAGAGAGTGTCGATAGTAACAATAAAGTAGAAGAAAAACCATTCCTTCTGAGCTATGATTGTGCTCATGAAACTGCTCTACAATCCTCAGAAGAAACGAGAGAAGAAATAACATATCAAGATACTTATCCTAATGAATCTGAAACATCATACACATTAGAACTTGACTCATGGTTATCAGGAATAAAAACAACTCTTATGACACTGCCAAAATTATTACAAGCAAGGGCAAAAAAGCAAATTAATGATTTAGTGAGTGATTTCGAAATCAACTATCTAGAATCATTAGATCAGAGATAAAAGTTTAAAATATTATTATTTCAAAATAATAACATTGAAAAATAAATGATGGCGATATTCTTCATATTATTCAATTCTCACAGATTTTCTGTAAATAAAATTTAATAGGTAAATGACCGTTAGAAGTTTTTTTAAACCATGCTTTTCTTCGTTAGTATCAGGGATAGGCAGTGAAAATGCCTTGCATACCCCGCAATATGCAAAAATTGTGAATGTGAAAATAATAAAAATCATCTAATTCCTTTGAAAAACGAAGTTACCAAATTATTATAATGGGAGGAAAGGCTAAGCAAGCTCAAAGGACAAAGGGAAACTTGAAAGTAAATCGGAATATTATTTTAATGACCATAATCCTGATTTTCTTCTTAAAATTGTAGCCTGCAAGTTCATCAAAAGCATCGGAACAACTCGACACTTTAAGTTTTACTCCTTTAGATATGACAATAACAAGCTCTATTGTTAGTGGGTTTACGGAAGATCCATTTGACATTGATTCTAGAATCGATCCTAATTTTCAAGTAAGATATTTCTTGCTTTCGTCGTCGTTTTGCATTTTTACATTTTATTTACTTCTTACGTAGATGGTTCTTCGTAAAATGGGAAAGAAAGATCCAACAACCAAAATAAAAGCATTAAAGGAGTTTATTGATCTTGTGGGTCAAGCTGATAATGATACTTTAACAGCGGTATTGCCATTCTTTCCAAAAGTGTACATTCAGCTAAGTTGTGATGTCGACGCTCGTGTAAGAGAAAGTTCACAAAGTGCTCTGCAATCAATTGTCAACAAGGTTGGAAAGAATCTTGCAATGATTCTTAAACAAATCTTTCCAGCGTGGGTGTGTGGACAATACGATACGCATCCGACAGCTGCCAGTATTGCAACGAATTGCTTCGAGAAGGCTTTTCCAGCAAAGAAGATCAGCGATGTTTTCGTTTTTTGCGAGACGGAAACCTTGGATTATATCACAAAAAACCTCACGGTGCTCACTGCTCAAACAGCATGCAATCCTAAAATTTATTCACCCGAAGAATGTGAAGCGAAATATCAACGAATTGTAATTTCAAGCTTACGAGGATATGCTTTGTACTTGGAAAAGATGTCATCGGATAAATTAGAATCGTCAATGAACAAGAATTTTCTTCTTATCGAGAATGACCGATTTTGGAGTTATCATAAGAGTAAAGTTCCTCAAATCAAGTCCGCTTTCTTTGAAGCTCTTTCATCTTTACTTCAACACGCATCATATTTGTTAGTGAACTTTGAAGAACAAATGACTGCGATTGTGTTCAAATCAATTGATGAAACCGATGCAGCTTTATTGTCACACATATGGACGTGTGTCGTTCTAGTGCAAGTGAAGGTTGAGAATTGGTATAAATATGTGAACTTTAACAAAGCAGTTTTTCCGAAATTGTGGAAAATTCTTCACTCGTCGATGTGTCCTTGTGTGATTTTTCCAAATCTTTTACCATTTCTTTCAAAATTCAACAAGTCTGTCTTACCAGACGATCAGCTTCAAATATTTTATTTGAAGTTTTATGAAAACATCAAGTTTGGGTTAATTAACAATCAAATGGGAAAATCAGAAACATCAGCAGTGAGTTCAGCTTACTTTGAAACTCTTCAATATATCATCATTCAAATAGCAAACGATAGCGAGTCGATTGAAACTGATAAACTCAGTTTTTGTCTTGGTCTTCTTGACGAACATGTCATTGCTGTGATTTTTTGGTGCATCAATGCCGAAGGCTTCTTCGGAAAGTTTGTGTTTCATCACATAGCGAATATGATAAATTATTTCTCAAAAACTTCATCAACATCGAAGATCTTTGAGAGTCTTTTAAATCGATTTTGGTCGGAACTTTATCAGGTGCTCAGTAACAGTTTAGAAACAACAACAAACATTGAAAAGATTGCAAACAGTCATGTCGAGCTTATCAAGAGTATGAAGAGTTGTCAACAAAGAATTCGAACAACGAAGATTAAATTTGATGATGTTGTTGAAGATTCTCCGTCATCGTCGCCAACAAAAGTCGTTGAGAACTCAAAGAATCGAGCTTATGAAGACGAACTTAATAAACTTGTTTACAAAATCTGCAATGTTTACACTGAACGAATCAGTTCAACTCATGAGATTGGATTTGTGGAGAACTTGGAAATTTTAATTAAAGAATATCAATCGGAAGAACTTTTCAGACATCTCGCCAAATGGAACAATCCAGATGAAGTTGACATCTGTTCATTATACGACACATTTTCAGCTTGGTTGCTTGTGAAAGAGTTGAGATGTGAATCGATTGTTGAAATCATTCTCGTACTTTATAAATATTTGAAACCATCAGAGAAAATTGATTTATTAAATCGTTGGATTCGCGTTCCATCAGTTCAAAGTTGGATCATCATGAGAGCATTGAGTTATCCTTTATGCATCGAACCCGACATTTCAAAACTCTTGCAAATGCAGGAAGTCAAAGATCACATGATTCATTGTGCACGACAAGCATCGAATGGAATTTACAAAGAAAATCTTATAATCCTTCAGAAATATTTCTTTCAAACTGAGGACAGTCAAAGTAATTTAATAGATTCTGAGACTTGCGAGAAAATCATTGAAATCATGTGTGAGCCATTAACTGATGTTGCAAGAATTTCACAAATGGATCAGTGTGGAAGTTTCCTTGCCCAAATTTTGCCAGTTGTTTGTGCTGACTCTGACAAGAAATCACTTCAAGAGAAAATATTTCTTGCATTGTATGAGTTCAGTATGATAAAAGAAGTTTCTGATGATTTATCTGAAGATACGCTATGGGAAGTGACAACAGCATGGCAAGATGCATTATCAAGTAGAGATCTCATCCTCGACGAATTTCTTTTAAATTCTTGCACAAAAATCATTCAAAATAAACTAGAAAATCTTTCTATGGAAAAGATTTCAATGAATGACATGGAGAGAGTTGCGGAAGTTGGATCAAAGTTAATTATGTGTTCAACAGAACAAGAAACGCCAGATGAGAAGAAAAAGATTGTCGATATGTTAATTAAGAAGATTTTGAAGCATAATGAAGATGAAAATGTGAATTACATGGAAAATCTTTGTTTGTGCATTGAACTAATGCATGGCGATATCATTTCGACGACAATCTTTGACACTCCACCCATGAACTTTACAAACACCTTGGACACTTTCTTAAAGCATAAAATATTCAATCTTGATGTTATCACGAAGTTGAGTTGTAATATTAAGAAAGTTTCCAAGCAAATGATGAAAGTTGAAGACGATAATGATGACGTTGAACAGCCGGGATATGAAATTGAATTTTCTGAGCTTCAAAATCAAGCTTTGGAAGAAGAAGCGACTGAGGATTACTGCGATATGGATGAGAATCTATTAAAGGAATGGAGCGATGCCATTTATGAAAAGTTTCACGATATTTGTTATAGTGAATCGATTTTAAATGTCATTTTAACACGTGGAAGAAACATACAAAGTGAACTTGAGAATTGGATAATTTATTTGCAAGAACGGCTTGAAACTTTAATGAAGAATTTACCGGAAAACATCTCAGTGATAGTAAAGGAAAAACTTTTTGAGTTGGCAAATGTTCGTGGTGGCTTTTGGACGAGATCTTTGATGAATCTTCTAAACTTGAAATGTTATAACGTTGAAAGTGGAATTTCACTTCTCCTTAATGATTTATCAAAGCCGTCGAGTCAGGATGAGATTACCAACAACTATTTGAACATCATTCAGTCATTCTCAGAGCGAATTGATAAGAAATCTTTGACAATTGCTTCAAACTTGTTTGAAAATCATTCGAATTTAATTGTGAAAGTTTCAATAATTCGTAGTTTGATGAGAAATCATTTGAATGTCGGCGACTTTAATGAAATGAATGACAGAAGAATCGTTGGAAATGCTTTAAATTTAATGAATGAAATTCTTTCAAAACAAAAATCGGATCCATTTTTATTGTACAACAAAGACATCTCGATGGATGGAGAAGAAAGTATTTTAATAGCATGCGAGATTGCCAACTTCTTGTCAGACGTTCTTTCGTATTTTCCTAATGAAGTTGATGTTAAACGATGGGATTTCATTCGAATTGCACTCAGTTCGTGGGTGCTTTCAGTATCAAAAAGTTGTCACAAATTCCATGAAAACAAAGTGAAAATCTTCATCTCTTCAATCTTCAGACTCAACGCAACACTTTTTAAGTTCATCACAATCGAGAAAACAAAAAGTTCAACTGAAATTCTTCAAAACGTCATCGATGAGTGGGAAAAAGTTTTCGCAAAAGAAGTCAATTTGGTGCTTATAAAATCTTTTATTCTCATCATCAAACAACTTGGTGAGTTCACAAAACTTTTTTATTATTTTAACTTGCTCGTAGAAAATTCTCAAAAATGTTTTATCATTCAAATTGTTGAAAGTTTTTCTTGTACTAAGAACAAACTCAAGTCGAACTTAAATTATTATTTATTGTCGTACGGATCCAATCGTGATAAAAACTAACACGAGCATGAGCGTCGGGAAATCTAAGAAAAGAAAATTTAATTTGTAAAATTAAGATTAAGGAATGAAATTTGCTTTACCCAACGGCACATGGAACTCCCCAATTAACCACAGCTACAACTTCTTCATTATACGTTAATGGTGATCCACTAGAGATTTCAATGAGTTAAATTCTAATTTCAAAACATTGTTAATCTAACTTACGAATCGCCATTACAAGCTCCTTGTCCCTTTTGATTAAATGTGCAAACATGACCGATATCAATGCCGTTACTTCCATCGTGAAGTCTCTTGCATTCAGTGTAATTAACATAATTCAGGTCAATATTATGAAGGCGGTTTGGCGATTTTCCTCCAGCTGAAAGCCGACCCCAACCTGTTAATCTTAAAGTAGAATTTTCTGGCAGTTGTTCCCATGCAACGGTTATTGGTTGAATTTCCGAAGTGAAGTTTATTGGCTTTGACAGACGAATAAGACCAATATCGTTAGAGAACATTGGCTTGTCGTGACTGCATTGAAAATAATTCATTAATTCATCTTAACACTTTGAAATGTTCTCTTACCGACTGTGAATGAAAAACTTGTCAGGATGATAGAAAACTGAACCTTTTTTAACGTCATTTGAACCAACCATAACTTTATAATCTTTCGGTGCTAATCTGAATAATCAAAATATTTATTTTTGCGTTACAAAAATGATTAATTAATGAAATTTACCTTGCGAGACAATGTGCAGCAGTCAAAATGAATCTTTCATGAATGATTGCACCGCCACAGTTGTGACCCAAGTTACGGTATTGCAAGGAAACCTGATATGGTGCAGAACCTTCCTCAGCTTCAGTTCCACCAACAATTTTTAAATTATTCTCCGCCGAGATCAAAGTCGAAGCACCAAAAATTAAAATTATTTGAATGAAAGAAATCATTTTGAAATGCTTGCACATTTGTTTCATTACAATTCACAACTGTAAGTGATTAAATGTCTCGGAAGCTTTTTATAGTCGATGAAGCTCGTGGAAAACAATGTCAGGTAAATAACTCAACAGGTAGCTTTGCCCTCCTAGCTCCAATGATTCTTATCGCTGTAATAAAATGAAGTGAAGAATGTCAATCTGTTCTCGATTTGAATTTTTTAAGTGTTTAAAGATTCAGGGCGAATAAATTCATGTTGAGTGCTAACATAATATGAGATCATTTTTATTACTTTCTATGAATATCAAAAGACATTTCTTTGAACAAAAGTATTTCGATGTAAGGAGTTGAAAGTTTGGCCTTTGCTTTCTGAAATTAAAAGTAAATTATCAATAAATTAAGTCATGTTGAAAACTTCAACTTACTCGTAGTAAAATGTCACAAAAGCTTCAGTAAATATTTTAGTCCGGCATGTGCAAATCGCTGCGGGAAAACTGAGAATAGTTTTAAGTTCACGTGGCAAGAAATGACGAGAATTTCTTAGTGATGTCTTCACTGCTCTAAGCGAACGTTCTTTCAATGAAATCAATTCCGATGAAGTGATTGTGTGAATTTTATCAAGTAGGAAAGGAAGATTAACGAGTAATCCATTTGGAAGAATGAAATGTTTAATTTCCGGACTATTTTTAATAAAATCTGACCTTGAAAGAGAAACATTTTTAATGATAATTAATGATTCAACTTCACAAATTCTTACTGTGACGTTAAAAGATCTGACAAGTCTTCTTCGTTAATTGTGAAGAATTCGGCTGTCGTCATAAGTGGATCAATAAATTTGACTGCTTCTTGTGGAATGCAATTCAAAAGTTGATTGCCAATAAATGAAAAATTCATAATCTTCGATGAGATGATTGAAGGAATTTGAATTAAATTGCAGCCCCTGAATGAAACATTTGACAGATTTCGCATCATAAGAATATCTCCTGGAAATGAGAATAATCGCGAACAATCATCGAATGATAATTGAAAAATCTTTGGACATTCTGTCAGTTCAATTGGAATTCTCATGATGAAATTTCTGTCGAAACTTAAAATTTCCAAGTTTTGCAAGTTTTTAATTTCTGGAAAAGATAAAAATATGAAACTTTGTCATTGATGATTGAATATAAAATTCCTTTTTTCACCTGAAGGAATATTTTCAATGAAATTCCCTGACACGTCAAGATAACGAAGTTGAGTTAGTTGAAAGAAGTTTGTTGGAAGTTTCATTAAACGATTTTCTGAAATGTCGAGATAATCGAGATTTTGCAGTAAGTTTATTGAAGGTGGAAAGCATTCAATTGAATTATTTGATATGTTAATGTGTGTAAGATTGTGAAGCTTTATCAACCACTTTGGAAACTCAATAAGATTACAAAATTTTAAATAAATTTGTTCCACTGAATTCTCATCAATTTGTTCTTCATGAATCGACGAACTTTCGTTTGAAATATTACGAAAATTATAATGCAAAGCTATCGACATTTTTTTTAAGATTCTTTCGTTAATATGTTTGTGATTCAGTTGAAAATTGTTTCAAGACTAAAATTAGATCAAACAAACAAGTTTTCACGATCATCTGTAAAAGCGGAGAAGAATTTTCTCTCAGATTTTCTTGGCCTTGTTAAATTGAAACTCACGATCAAATTTCTTTTTTCTCTTTCATTTTTGGCAGATTACCAATCAAAACATCAAGAATGCTTTGTGGATTCCTTATGTCCTTCGATTGACTACATTGACTTCAACTATATTCTTCAGTCACAGAAGGTTGACAGCACATTCTCACTCAAAGATTTGATTGTGTTTTCTTTAGAAAATTTATCAAATAATTATCGGACAATTTGTGTGACTTCTGCGACGATCATTAAAAAATTGACATTTGGACTTATCAAACTTGATCAAGATGTTCTCATTCAAAGGAACAGTGAAGATGACACTGGAAGGAATGATGACGATGAAAATCTCGGCAATTACAGGTGGCACATTCTTGATACATTCCGAGATACTCTTGAAGGATATCAAGACGTGATGAAGGAATTCATTGAAGACTTCAAGTAAGAAACTTATTAAATATTTTTTTCAATCAACAATTAATTAAATTTCTTTCATAAACAGTTTCAAGTTGAGTGACATGGACGAGTTATCGAGTATTTCTCAAAATGTCGCTTTCTCGTATCTTTTACTGTGGGATTGCATTCTAAACTTCTGTTCGAAGGCACCAGCTGAATTGCGTTCGATTTACGCCAAATGGATCACTGTTCATCACTTTGAAGACGTGAGAAAAATTCATTGAAAAATTATGAAACAACAAAATTTAAAAATCTTTTTTCACAGGTTTTTCTTGTATCTTTATTCAAATTAATGCCACGAGATATCGTAAGAAATCCCGAAGCACAAATGAAATCTGGACATGTTGTGTTTTCATCGTTAGAATGGAAAGAAATTGAAGGTAAATTATGTTTATTTTTTCTCACTCCATTCGACTTGCCATTGTGGTTTTCTGTTGACATTACCGAGACATTCCATGCCTCCTTTATTCTTCTTTTTCGCCTTTTTGACAGCATCGCGTTTAGCTTTTCTCGCTGCTTTTCCTTCGGCTCGTTTAGCAATTGCTGCTAATAAAGCTTCAGCCTTGTTAAGAAGTTCACGACATTCATCGACGTCGAAGTTGACTTGCGAATTATTTAAAAATGAAATTTTTCTTTCAATTTCTTCCAATTCATCATTTTGATTATCCTTACTTTGATCAAATTCGCCATCAGAATCTTCATCACTTTCAGTGTCCTCTTCACTTTCGTATTCTTTAGTTTCCGATTCGTTTTCATTTCGTTCAGAGACTTCTGATTGATATTGGACAATTTCCAAACAATTCTTTCGCTTTCCAGCATCACATTCGAAGTTGTCATTTGAAGAGATTATTTTGAATCCACTTTCTGTAATCAAATCTTCTAAACTTGACGCTATTTTATTTGCTAGTTTATAAAATATTTGACCGATTAAATCATGTGAGTTCTTTTGTGGAACTTTTTGTTTCATTATAAGACAAATTTGAGTTAGAATGTCTTCGGTTAGTTTACTTTGCGGTTCATGACTTTCTTGTTGATTTAAAGTTGAGCATGTTAGCTTTTCGATAATGTTCTTGATATAATTTTGTTCTTCTTTCTTGCTTTGACATTCAATTCTTCGACAAAGTTTTTTCATTTTCTTTAATCTTCTTTGGGCTCTCACTTTGTTTTCAATGTTTGTTTGCTTTGTTGAACGAAAAACTTCTTCTGGTGTCAAATAATCTTTCTCGAACATTTTCTTGAGAAAACTTTCAATTTCAAAGATAGACAAATGATGGAGATGAGTTTGAAATGTTTCAAGTAGTTTGTGCATCTTAGGATGTGCTAAACTGTTTATCAGATTCGTGCATGGTGGAATTTTCTTTTCAATCCATCTTGGAAATCCTTCAGGAACTCGCTGAAAATTTCCAAGGATAAATGTACATAAAAAGTTGATTAATTAAAAAACAAAACTCACTTTCTTTGGCTTAGAAAGAAAATTCAGATAATCTTCTGATGACAAGTTCTCTCGTGACAGAACAAAATCATTCTGATGACAACATTTAGGATACTTTCGTCTCGTTGATGGATACAAAATCTTTCTAATTTTCACTTCATCTTCAACTTCTTTATTTTCATCATGTAAAGGCTTCACTGACTTCAATTTCGAGTGACATCTGTCATAGTTTATCTTTTGTCCTTGTTTTAAAGCTGATGCAAGTGAATTTGACATTTTTACTGGAAATTTTGTTTACGAAATTTAATTTTTTGTCGAAGTTTACTGAAATGATTTTCGCTTATCAAATTTGCAGATTTAAGTGTCGACATTGACAGATACGCTGCATTCCTTTATGCTGAGAGTTTAAGAACAGTTCCTGCAGTTGTTCGTAAATGGTGGCATGTGTCAAATACTCGACAAGCACAAATTGTCGAGAAAATCACTCAGAATTATGTATCGCCGATTTTATGTCAACAAGACTTGACTGTTCTCATGAATCGAAAGGAAAAAGATGGCAAAGACAACATGCAAGTAAAAGTGTTGATGCAATCCAGAGAAATTTTTGCGACTTATTCTCTCGAGGAAGCCAAAATGGAGTTGACGATTAGTTTGCCTGCAAATTATCCACTCGGTGCTATCAAAATTGAATCAACAAAGCATATTGCAGGAAAGTTCCAAGCGCGTGAGATTGTGAAACAACTTTCAATTTATTTGACACATCAAAATGGCCGATTATATGATGGAATTTCATTATGGAAAAGAAATTTGGATAGAAAGTATGAAGGGGTTGAAGAATGTTACGTTTGCTATTCAGTTATCAATCAAGATACTTGTCAGTTACCGAGACTAACATGTAAAACATGCAAGAAGAAGTTCCACAGTAAGTTCACTTCATAATTTTGAATAATTTGAAATTTATGACTACAACTTCATTTATTCGTATTTCTAGGCAACTGTTTATACAAATGGTTTACATCAAGCAATAAATCGACCTGTCCACTATGCAGAAATGTTTTTTAAATGAGGGAAACTAATTTAAATAAGTCAATTTTTCAAACTATAACTTTGCTTTGCTTTTCCAAAATTTGTGTGGTGATGAAAAAAAGTAAAAATAAATTGATTAGAGTGAAATGCTGTGCTTTGTAGTTTGATATGAAGTTATTACTTAAATAAAAACTGAAAAATTCCTAATGCGATATTAATTTTTATTTTAATTTTGATATTAAACACTAAAATTTGTCACTTGACAATTATCAATCAATTAGCTGGCATCTGGTTTACATTTTTTACTCCGAGGTTCAGGTATAATTGCATCTTCTTTGAATATGACATTGTCGAGTTTCGCTGTGTCGTTACGAAGTTTCAATTCTAAATTAAAAAATAATAATTAGAGAGAAAGTGTTAAATGGATCGGCAAATTTTGAATCAGCATCTCGTTTTTACCATAATGATCACTTTCGGGATTCTTAACAGCTTGCACCACTTGATGTTTCAGTATGTCACCAACATCCTTTCAAAGAAAAACTTTTAATATTATTTAAAAGCCTACACAAAGCAGATTTTCATTTACCTTTGCGATTTTCAATTTTTCATGAATGACTTCTTGCTCTTTGATGGTCGAATTTTTCCTAAATTCTAAATTAATTCTGTGACGAGCTTCTACAATTGCACGTTTATCTCCTTCAAAAGTCTGTTGCACAATCCTATGGAGAATTTTAAACGCTCTTAATATGTCATTTCGTGACATTTTTGATGAAACTATCGAAGGAAAAATATTTAATAAAAACAAAAACAAACTGACAGCATTTCCCACACGATTCTCACAGTATTATCAAAATGTGTCTCGACTAAAGTCAGTTAAATTTAAATTTACAGGATTATGCTGTTAGTATATGTATGACTGTTTTTTCTTAATAACTCCTAATTGGCTCAATGGATAGAAAATACCTATGTCTTGGGACGATCGATAGAGGTGGCAGACGTATATGTTTTTGTAAAAGACATCCTTTTTAAAAAATGTTTAATTGAGTTTTTCTCTGAAAAGTTTGCGGTAGTTGTGTACCCTTCATAGCAATTCAAATTTTCAGTGAAGACACATTAGCATCTGTAACGTAAACGACCAACTCCCGTATTTTGTAATAAACAACCAAACCGTTTAAAAAGCGCTTTTTCTTCGTTCTCGAACAAGTTCGTGTATTTTCGCTGAGGGAAATATTTTCCTTTTTTTTCTTTTTTCAAGTTTCCGCTCAGTTCTATTCGGAAGACCATTGTGTCAGCTGTCGTTTGGTGTTTTTGTGATTCAATCCCTAACCATGAGTGTAAAAAAGTTATGTTCGCAAGTAATTAAGCAAACAAATTTATCGTTCATTAGACGAAAATATTTTTCAAGTTCAAAACAAATTTTCAATACACATTTGCCAAATCAAGTGCAGCACACGCAATATAGTCAAGCCTTGGGCAGCCTAACAAAAGATCAGGCTCATGACTTAGTATTTCGCTTGAATGATGAGGAGCGGACGCTTTTAATGAAAACTCTCGAGCAATTTAATGTAAAGTTGGAGAAAGATGGTTTAACATGTAAGTTCCTTTGTTATTGTTTCATTAATCAACCTGATGAATGTCTGCAGTTGACACGCAGACGTCGCAAACTTTTGCCCAAATAAACTTCTCTTGTTACAATTCACAAGAAAACTTCCTTAGAGCACAAAAGTTGAAATCTAAACTTTCTTATTGCTATGACGAATAAATACTTAATTGTGTGATGCTTGGTTCACATATCTATATTTGAGGAATTGTTTAACAATTACGTCATTAGAATGTCTTAATTGAATAAACAAAGAATGTAGGAAGTACATTTTAGAGATTAGAGGAATGCTAGACGATTGAAAGTAAAAATATTTATTTAGGAACATCAACTGAGTTTCTGATGACGTAATTAAATGAATTTCCCCTATTTAATCGTTTGTTTAGACTTTCCTAAGCTCCCAAAATCCCAATATTTTCTCATTTTATCTTTATCTCGCTGTCGTCCTAACAAACCGTTTCTTCTCAATGTGACACAATGTAATCTTAATCACACAGAATGTTATTTTAATTTTGCGACACAATCTATCATTCTTCTTTATCTGATTACCCTAACATCATACAAAACAAAACGAAACAAAACAAAAGGCAATTGAACATGAATGTTTGACATGTCGATAAATGACATCGAAATCATTCAAAGGAGGACACAAGAAACTTTGAGAAACACAAATATAAACAGAGCTCCATCGCCCGACATTCTGTTATTTTTAACCATAATAATTGTTTAATTAAATTTTAATTTTCCACACAAAACAACGCATAAACACTTGTGTGATCTCGTCCACGCAATGACCTAGCTCAGCTAGCATCTTCTAAATGGCGTTCACGCTTCGGACGTCCGACGAAAATTGATCCTAATCTTGGAGAGGTCGTTGGTGGAGTTTATTGTAAAATGCCAGAGGATTGGCTTCAAAACAAAATCGGTATGAAAACATAGAAACAATTATTTTTTTTCTTTTTTTCACATTTTCCTTCCATTTTTCATTTGCGTTTGGGTCGTTGTAATTTATTTTTTTATGTCTTTTACTTCCCTTTACCCCTCTAAACAAAAAAATCATCCGGAGAAGAAAATTAGATAAACTAAATCAACATTAAGTGACGTAAATAATTCAAAATTTAAAATTTGTTTTGTGATCCACCCAACTCCATTATAAACTTTTGCATATGATTTGTTATTTTATCTGTTCACAATACAATAAATACTTAGATAGTCATGTAACTGGATACAGGTGGTCTCATGAGACTAAAACTTTTCATACATCGGTATATTCTGAATTCGAGATCATCTGTGCACATGAATTGGCCTCATATGAATGCGCATACATTTCTCTACACTAAAGTTAAGTTAAAAATATTGTTTCATCATATGTTTCGGACACACGCATCTCATTATCATTTGAGTCCTCATAAAACGTCTGTCAGACCTGCATGAGTAGCATCTTGATGTCATTTCAATTTGAAACTTTCTCTTCATGCTTTCCAACTCAAAATTTCGTGGGACAACTTTTGGAACGATAAAACTTTCTGAAGTTTTTCCTTCAAAAAAAATTCCAATTGCTCTTTAATGCGATTTTTTGAAGCATGAAACTAACTTTATATCACTTGACCTTAATATAATTTAACATCTCTTATTTTTATGACATTCGATATAATTTTCTCTTCCAAGTTTAATTTAATTTCTTTTTGTTTTTATTGATGGTGAAGTGTAGGCGGTGATAGATAAGCAGACTAATGAATAGTCACTATTGTCTGCTTCTAATATTTAATCTTAAATAATTTAGATAACCATTGCATGATAATCGATAAATAAAATTAAAGGAAAAAGCACTAATGATGATAATTATGTTAACTTAGCATTCTTAAGTGCTGAATGTTATTTATTTCAAATTTTTTCCGGGACATTTAGCTGCTGCGACGCCACCACCAAAGACCAATGACCTTCTAAAATGTAAGTCGCTGTGATTTATTGTCAGTTGAGCCTTTTAACCTTTCGTGATACCGAACCTTTTCATTCTTTCTCGCATTTTAATATTCAGTGTGTCTTATCAATTCACTGCCATTCGTTGGGTTTGGTTTTCTCGATAACTTTACTATGATCATTGCTGGCGACTATATCGAACATAGTTTGGGTCTCATCATGACAATTTCAACGATGGCAGCAGCCGCTTTGGGAAATACAATTTCAGATGTCTTAGGTATTGGTTCAGCTGTATATGTCGAACGGTTTGTGGAAATAATTGGAGTGAAGGCGCCCGACTTAAGCCCTATACAGCTTGAAATGAAATCTGCAAGGCGCGCGTCAAACATGGTATGTTTTGCAAACGCTTGAATTCACACAAGATAATTTAATGAATTCTCGTAAATATTTATCTATTTGTTCTAATTTAGGGACGCGTTTTAGGCATCACAGTAGGTTGTCTCCTTGGAATGTTACCACTGATATTTATGAAACATGAGAAAAGTGAAAAAGACGTGGAAAAGGATAAGAAAGATGCTAAGAAGGAGAACACATCCGCACCTTCTCCTCAAGTGAAGTAAATTTATTCATAAATCATCATGATCTACAATCATCCGTTACCAATCCGTTTCACATTTCACATTTCGTCATCACATTTCTTCCTTTGACAAGAAGAAAATTTATTAAAAAATAATAAGCAAGAATGATTTGACAGATGTTAATGATGATGATGATTGTGATGTGAAAAGTGAATGATTGAATTGAGCGGCAAAAACCAAAAGAAGTTTTTTATTTTCATTAGAAAGGAAGAAGAAAAATCGTTTTTCCTTTCGGATTTACGTCATTACAAAAACGCGTGAGGAAAAACAGGAATAAAGTTATTCAAGAAGAAGCTATGAAAGCTTTTCATTAGAATGATGCTTTGTCTCTCTTATGACACTTCTTATGGTTAACTTTATTCTTATAAATTTAATTAATACGAAGAAATTATAATTCTAAATCCTTTTACTCAGCGAAAGAGAAATCAAATTTTAAAGCTTTTTTTTAATTAAAAAAATGAGATGAACTTTTTAGAGACTTTGAAGTGGTTCCTAAGAATTTAAGTAATTTTTATTTTAAACTTTAAAAAATATTTTTCTATTTTCTCTATAACGAAATTTCTAAAATTCTGACTTTCTTGTAACTTTAGGAATTTAATTTTCAATAATAATTTTTTTTCACTTGTGATAACAAAAACAAAGGAAAATAATTTGCTTAATATATAAGATAAGTTCGCTTATTTAATGAAACTCTTCCACCTCGAATTTTGTCGCGAAATCACATAAAATTTAACTAATTAAAACTAATTTTAAGAGCTAGAAAAAAGGAAGAGAAGAGAAAGTTGGGTTAGTCAAAACCTGTGTCAATGACACCAATATCTAATAAAACAAATCTTTTCTGACAACTTTCTTTTATTGTGCTGTAAATAATTACATGACAACTTTTCATGATCCTTTTTTGAGTCTTTAAGACAGTGCTGAGCCTTCTAAAAGAAACTTTCTCACAATATTTAGGTTTAGAAACTTTCCTAGATGAAACTTTTTGCACCTTCATCGCACGCCAAAAATCCATCCCTTGCCTTATTCTCAATGGAAAATAAATTTTCCCAAATAAGATTTCAGAAAATTTTAGATTGTCTTATCAAAATTTATGCTTCCTGTTTTGTGCTACATTTTTCCTTCTTCATGTTTCCATGAATTGAATATTTATATAAAATTTAGATGAAAATCTTGTGGTTTTAGGCTCGTTGTTTGTTGATGTTGTTTGAATGTTTAGAAGAGATGAAGATAAGTAGAAAAATGCCGTCTCATTTACTTATAAGATATGTAGGCCTTTCCTTAGATATCTAAACTTATGTACACACACCCACATACACAAATATTGTAAAGTTCTTTAAAGAATTTTCAATGATAATTCATTTCCATGAAATAAATAATTGTGAAAATGTTCATATTTACATACTTACACCCCCGCCAATCCAAACTTCTTATTCCATGTACCTATTAAAAATGCTTGCAACAATTTTTAAGCAATAAAACAAGAAAGTTTTAAAAACATGTGCGAGAAATTTCGGATGAATGAAAAATAATTAAAACGTGAAAAGTTTAATTTATTAAAATGTTTTAATCCTAAAGAAAACTTCTGTAGTTAAGGGCACACCATTATCGTCAAATAGGACTTACCTTCATGAGCTTATTGTAGAAAATAAATCAAAAGAATTTCAACGCCGATTTTGTGGCACTGTTTGGCTTGATGATGGAGATTATTCAAATAAATCTTTCAATTCATTTAAAGACTTTCTTAATAAGATCTGAAAGTTACTTAATAAATTATTCAACAATGTTTAAATACGAGGAAAACCCCCACGACTATTTAAAGATTTCAATCACTTGCCAAACTTTGCCAAATGTTAGTCATAAACTTTACATTCAGTATTTCGAAAGCTTATAGGCGAAACATTAAATCCTATTTGTAGATTTTATTCTTCTCTCGATTGAAGAAATATTTTATTTGGAAAACATCAAAAAAAGGGAAATCATTGAAACAGAAAACTTTAAAAAGAAATAAAGATTGTGAAAAGAAATAAAATTTATGCTGTTTGTAACTTTAAAGATTTTTACAGGATTCAACTTGTTGATAAATTTGCTTATTGAGAGAAGATTTTAATGATGTTAGTAGTGTAATATGCTGAAGTGCTACGTAGAAAACATGCGTGCAATACGCCTGAGTTTCTACATAAAGCATTTCAGAATGTCGCAACACTTTCATCGCGATCATCCTTTTGGAATGGGGATGATCATAACTTTTAAGGATAACTCTCAGCCTTTTGATTGGCTGAGAGAAAAGTAAATTTATTATAAAAGCAACGAGCACTTCCTAAGGGGGTTTCTTCTTTCAAAAAATAGTTTTGTAATAACAAAATAGATAGCAAAAATTCTAATAAAACAGCTCATTAAAGTAAAGAAAAATTCAGTGTTCTCAATCTTAGTTAATTTCAGCAGTGAAAGTGATTCGTGAAGATAATTCCCCCAAGATGAAAGAGAATCGTTACAGCAGTGATAAGGTACAGGATCGTGTTTTCTAGGTAATAACTGGAGATTTTCATGAACACCTGCTTCCAGCTCCCATTTGATAACGTGGTAAAAGAGTGAGAAGTTTATTGCTTTGTTCCGGGAGGTATCAACAACGAAACCATCAGTTGAGGTGCTAATATCAGTCACAGTATCAATCGAGATTATTGGAGTCGGAATGGTTATCAGAGAATTGTCGTGAATTCCACAGAGTTCTGTTGAGTTTGATTGAGGACCCATAACTGTCTTTGAACGAATTGACGATAAGATGAAGAATGAAAAGGCGGTTGTAGCGATAATGCAGGCGTAAGAAAGCATTAGGATTGTCGTGAAGTCTAAAAACCTTTTTGCGATTTCAAGTGACGGCATAAGCAACTCAAGTTCCGTATATGTAAACCAACCTCGATTAAAACCTTCTTTCATTGCTAATAATTTTTCAACAGTCTTCAACTTCTCA
Source organism: Clunio marinus (assembly GCA_900005825.1). Lineage (NCBI taxonomy): Eukaryota > Metazoa > Arthropoda > Insecta > Diptera > Chironomidae > Clunio > Clunio marinus. The sequence goes on along the minus strand of CVRI01000020.1, from coordinate 2,980,232 downwards.
TCAAACTCATTTTGTCTCACTAAGATGTTCCATTTTATCGCATTTAAGAATTTAATTTCCAATTGCGCTAAACGTTCAACGTCAACTTTTCCTTCTTTAGCCCAGGCACTTGTGAATACATTCATTTCATCATAATCGCTGTAGAATTTAGCTGAGACCATCTATGAAGAATGATAACATTAGGAAAGTTCATTGAAGAGAGAAAATTAGACTTACCAGAGCAACGAGAAACAATTCCGAAGGACTTACAAGCTTAACAAACGCAGGATCCAATAAATTTATTCTATCAAGATAGATCATAGCCAAGATAAGGGTACAAGGTGTTTGTTGGCGAATACGAGAGATCTCATCTAATTCCAGTGTGTTGAGCGAGTAATTACGATGGTTTTCGTTGAATGAATGTGATACGTGAACAGCAAGTGGATGCGACGTCATTCTGTTTGGATTCGATGGGCCATAATAGAACGTCTTTTTTATTCGGGTTAAGAACTCTTTATGATTTATTGACATTGGCTGTAAGCATTAAACAAATTAAATATTTAGTTAAATAACATATATGTAAATGAATGAATGAGTCATACGACTCTAAAATTAATTTTACCTTTTCGGAAGAAGTTTTAAGCTTCTTGCTCTTTTCGAACAACGAAACCATTGCTCTGCTTTGTTCCTATTTAATTGTTTTATTCTTTATCCTTTATTTTATTTAAAGCACTATGATAATAAAGCTATTGGTTTTATTTATTTAAAGAAAATACAGAAATATTCACTCGAGTTCAATTTGGTAGTTGTACAGTGGAATTTCGATAAACTAATGGTCCTAAGGGAACAAAACAAAATTAGTTTATGGAGCTTTCTCTGTAGTCCAAAAGTGTCTAAACTAATCATTATAGTAGTAAGGACTCAAACCATTCTTAAACAAGACCCTGCCTTTTGAAAATTCACAGTAAAAATTTAACGGACGATGAAAAAATTTTCTAGTAATTTTCATTAATTTATTAAAATAACTGCAGATAATCTTGCTTATAAGCAAGAAATGAAAATATATGACTGAATACTATTATAAATGATAATTCGTAGGCTTGATTTTTCATTTATTATTGCTTCTATATTTCTTCAAATGATCCAAAATATTATGCTATACTTATTTACTCATGAAAATCTTAGTAAAAAGGTTTATGAACATAAATTTAGAGATTACCTATATCAAGTCAATCCTAAACGAGTAAAAAGAAAATTTTAAATAATTTTTGATGGCTTTAATTCAAATGGGGCCATAAATATAACAAAAAATATTCCATACACTTTGGTTGATTAGAAAAATCATCTTAAATTATTCGTCATCGATCTTTTTAACTCTTCATAATACTCGATTTTAAAGCTTCTGAATTCGATACTTTTACGAAAAAATATTGATAGCTAAATTGTGATCCAAATCGCTATTAAAGCACTCACTGAAGTTTACGAGTTGCGTGAGAAATATATTGAAATGATTTTCGAAACATCGCTTACCAACCCTCCAATTCGCTTGATTGGCGAAAACAATTTCATCGACATTAAATTCACCAAACAAATCATCTAGACAAGGCCGTAAGTTTCCAAAAAGATTTATTACCTTCAATAAAGTTTACAGTCATCTCACGATACTCGGAATCGTCACTAAGGCGTGAGGTTTACATTATAATCACAATATCGAATCATTTTGATTTCATTTCATGAGATGTCTCATCGTCATCGTCATTGTGAAGGCTTTTAATGCATATTCATTCCTTTAAAGAAAACATCAAGGAATTTATTTTGACTGCATAATTCCTTTTTGCTCTATTATCTGCATATTCCACACGATTGGCTTTGCCTTCATTTCAATAGAAAATGTTGAAATTCGATTCTCAAACATTTTTACCTAATAAATAAAAAAATGACAATTTTTTGGGAGTGAATCTTGAATTTATAAGTTAATTTCTGATTGTTCATTAAGTTGCGAAAGCTGCAAGGGAATTTTGAAGAAAAATAGTGAGACTAAGATTTTATTTCATTAATTATCATATCAATACAATTTCAATAATTGGTTTTCTTGCACCACGATTATTTACAAACATTTTTAATTTCATTTGACAGGAAGTTTTTTTTTTATTATTGAGTGAATTTCATTAAACATCTTCAATGATAATTATTTAATTAAAAAATAATGTTTAGTTAGATATTGTAATTTCAAGTTTCATAGCACATTTCTTCACTTGAAAATTATGCATCTGAGATTTCTTTAAAAAAAATCAAAACATCCTCCTCTTCATTAATTCTCATAAAATCGAAGGCATTTGACATCGGTAAAACTTTCTTGACAATTTGCAAAACTTTCTTTATTGATGCGCAACGATTTCATATGTTTAGTGTTCTCGCGTAAAGCTTTGCAGACTTTGGCATCAACTCTGATCACTGGTAGATCCAAATGATGCAGTTTCATGCTTGTCAACAACTTAACAATGTCAAAATTTATGATAGATTTAACATAGATTTTTTTTATGGTCATTGTATGTACATTCGGATTGTCGGCTGCAAATTCTTTCCAGTCAGGGATAACATCCAAACCACCTATGGTAATTGATTGTAGGCTTTGCGATTTTATCTGGTTTACATTAGGAGAATATTCACAAAGTTCTAAATGTGTCAAACGTGTTAACACATTTGAAACTATATGCAAATCGGTAGGATAACCTGCTCTCAACATTTCAACATTAGGAACGTGCTTAAAAAATTCTTTTAAAGCATCTTCGCTTGTGTCTATAACGTTAGAAACATCTAGTATTTTAATATTTGGATTGACTTCAAGTCGCTCATATAGAGACAGGTCATTGGGAAATTCTCCACTAAAGAATGTCAATGAAGTAAGTCGTCTAGATTTTGCAAAAATAAATTCAAAGACGAAATCGGGCAATGAGTAACCAATTTCCAACTTTTCAACTGTATCCGAATGGAATTCCAGAAAATTCATGAAGTTAGAGTGATCGAGCGTTTCATAATTGTAATAAGGAGACAAGTAAAGTTCCTTCAATTTAAAGGGAATGTTTACAGTAGCAATAGGAATTCTGAAGAGTTCAACAAGGAAATGTCCAGAATATTGTAACATAAGACATTTTAAATTATTTTGATTGGTCAGAAAGTCCAAAAATATCTGCACATCATGCTCCTTGCTGTGATTCTTAGGACATATTTCAAATGAATTGATTTGGGTCTTTTTAAAATACTTCATCAATTCAAAATCACTTCGAACTAACTTTAGTCTTCCTAATTTTTGAAGATGAGGCAAATGATCTTCGAAGAAATTGTTTGCGAATCTACCTCGAGTATTTGAATTCATTATGCTGACTTCTTTCAAATTCGGCATGAAACTCAATATATCACAAAATATAATGAAATTGCGGAATTCTCCACTATCCATAACTAATTTCTGAATTCTGCCTCCATGTTTTTCAAAAATTTTCATTAATCGAATGTTTCTCATCTCAATGTAGTTAACACACCGAATTGACTTGAAATTTCTGTTACTTTTAAAGATGACATCAACCCATGGCTCTTCAATTTCTTTTTTGCTTCCAAATTTCAAGATCAATTTCCAATCCATTCTGGAGGATATTTCATTCCATCTGGAAACACATTTAAAACATGCTTTCAGCAAATTGTGAAATTAGAAGAAATATTAAAACTTACTTTTTGCATGTAAGTGCAGCAGCTTTTAATGACTTAACATTTAGAAAGCTTAGGATTTTTGCAACTATTTCGTCTGGAAGATGATGAACTGTTATTTCCTTGTTAATTGCTTCCATTTTAAATAATAAATCCAGAAATAAACGTTATAACCTTTCAAGAATTGAGTTGGAGTATTTCGTTGAAAATTCGTCGAAAGCCTCCTTCGTTCAAATAAAAAGTGAAACCCAAGACACAATTTGATGGTGTTTTAGAACATGGAAAGATGACAAAGGGGTCAAAACTTTTAATTTCATTTGAACCGTTACAACTAAATCTTTAAATAATTTGGAAATATTCCATTGTTTCATAAAGATGTCCTTAAGACATGTTACTTTGGTATTCATAAAACCGCAGAAAGAATTTCCTAGTTTGGAAAGAGTTTCTCGTAAACGACATCAACGCAGAACAGCATCGTAATGAAAGACATAATGATGGAAAGAGAAGAAAATGTTTCTATTCAACAGGATTGGCTTTCCCTTCATTTTGATAAATATAAAGTATTGCAATTCGATGTTGATACATTTTTAAATCAATATTAAAAGATGAAAACCTTGACAGATGAAAAATTTGCTTAGAAAATCGCATTTGTATTCGAAGAAATTAAGATTCTGCTTTTAATATGAGATTGGTTTTATCAGTAAAAATAACGATAAAAAGAATTGTTCGAGTTTTACGAGATTTAATTAAATTATTTATCTATCCACAAAACTTAATTAACTATCAAAAAAAAGAAGATTAAAAAACTGTAAAGTTTTGATAACAATTCTTTTTAAATTTATGCATTAAGTACAACCCAGGTGCAAGATTTTTAACGACAATCACAGATATTATAAAAAAAAATGGGAGAATAAAGAATAAATTTAAACAAGTTTAGTTAAATTGAGAAATGAAAGTCAAGAGATTGACCCAGAAATTAACGTCGATTCGATTATTGTTTCATTTATTAAGTCTAAAGCTTTAGAAAATATCAAGAACCATAAAAATCAGCTTATCTCTTGCATGCTGACGAAACGGGATTCTCTCTTAATGATTGAAATAAAATCTTTGAAAAAACCCTTCCCATCTCAATAAGACCGAGAGAAAGCTCTAAACATAAATTTTGCATGGTCTGCATGGTAAGAGTCACTAAATTTAATAAAAAATAAGATCCCGACTTCAATGTGGCGTGACATATATGAGTACATAAACGTAAAAAAAACGAATCAAGTATTTGAGTTTATGCTTTAAATCTGAAACGAATGAAGAGAATGAAAAAGCTTCATCACCTCGTAAGTAGTAGATACAGGCTTGAGATATTCTCTGTAAAATTGTATAAAATTCCCATTAATCATTTTAGGATTTGATACTGAAGGTTTACTTCCTAAGACATCTCCGAAAATTTATCCCAGTCTCAACTTTTTGTTTGGAAACGCAATTGACTGTGGGTATTCGTCGTGACAGAAACAAAAAATTGCAAGCAAAATAGATAATAAATGTCATGGTGCAAGTTAAAGCAGAAAAGTTCTTTGGTGAAATTAACAAAACTTGAGTTCCGTAATGAAGTTTTGTTGGTTTTTAAGACTTCATGAATCGTAAAATGTTATTATAATTATCAACATAACGTCAGACATTTAGCTTCTGACTATCAGGAGCATAGTTGAGAAACAGTCTGCGGATAAATACAAATTTTCTTTATGACTTTCAATGATACCTTATTCAACTTATCTTTGCAACATGCAATGAATATGCAGAATAAAATTTTTGTCTGTTCTAAAGATTTATAAGACATGATTTGTTATTAATTTTCAAATTTAATTATTTTATGTAATCTTAAATTGAATCTAATTGGATATTTGTTATTGCTTGTACTGCACATGTTAGATTAATTAGTATGTAAATTTGTAAATGAAGAATATTTGGGAAATTGATACAAATGCAATTAATACATTTTCCCACAGTATGCAGACTATCAGTACGTTGTCAGCTCAAGTGAAGCTTCCAATAAGAGTTTAAAACTAAATACATGACAAGCCAATCAGATTTAACTTGATATAAGATTCGTTCGTAAGTTATGTGAAAATTAACTCACAAAGTAATCTGAATATTCATTGAATTTGTTAATGCTTTACATCTTTTACATCTTTTAATTATAAATCGAAATCCTCGAACAGTCTGATTGTTATTTCATGTTCATTCATAAAAGTCATTTCGTTCAACATGCTTCAGTTTTAACTAACTAAATATGTCCATTTTAATTTAAATAAATTAACAAATTTTTGATCAAATTGGAAAAGCTTTGAATGGGAAAACGATTTTTCCTTTTATTTCTACTTTTAACTCGTTGAGAATTCTTGGTAATCCAAAAGATTACAAAATAAACAGAAAGGATTTCTGAAGAACAGAAGTTCCGATTCTCTCCCACTCGAATTAATCTTCACTGCTACTGAAACAAGATTAAATTAGTTCAACAGTTTTGAATGCAAATAAATTTTTCATCTTTTAACTTGAAACTTTTTTACTATTTTTTTATACTCCCATGAAATCTTTTGAAATTTTTCGTTTTGTTTTATTTTTCAAGGTTCTACAGTTTCGTATCAGATTGTTATATGAACTTTTCTTGTTCCCTCAATTAACAGATTAGCAGATGAGTTCCCTTCATAGTCTTATCATTCAGTTGAAGCTTTGAGGTATTTTGAATGTGAAAATTTAATGTTCTTGTGAATAAAGAAATTAGATGCATTGTATGATGAAGAAATATTTTTATTTCATTTGAAGCTGCAATTATTTATGCTCATTGCATAGCGTATGAGAGAATGAGCTTCAAATTTATGTATAAATTATGCAGATTCAGCTTTAAAGAAACTCACGACTTTCTCAAATGCTGAACCATGTCAAATTACATTCTGAACTTTGTTTAATCTTTTAGCTGAATGTGAATGTAATTGAACATATTTATAATTCAATTTTAACTTTCTAATTATCCATTCGGTTCTTTAGTTCATAATTTCATGCATGAGAATGAAAACAATTTTCAACACAATTAATTATTTTTAGGAAAAGTTTCCTTAGTGTACATGTTGGCAATGAGCTTTAATTTACTTTTAAGCTAATAAATCCTGAAAATGACATTTTTACTAACTCTTTTCTTTTGTGAATTATGAAACTCTCGACATGGGAATATATACATATCGAGAAAGCGGAAAAGGGTGCGAAATAAATGAGAATAAATTACATTTCTTTACCGATTATTTAAACTTCAGTTCGCAATAAAATTTATGAATATTTACTCCTTGGAAATATTTAATTACCAAGCAAATAATTCTAATTTGAATTTGTGAAATCGTCTTTAAAATATTTTCCTAGAGTTTTCCAACATTGAAGAAATGATTGGGTGATTTTCATCCCGTCTTTTGCCTTTTCCGGGCATGGATTTGACATTTGAATATTAATACGATTATGTTGCTCGATGGGCTTTCTGATAAAAGCATTAAAGTCTGACATATATATTTATCATCATAAAAAGTCTCCATCTCATCAGACGAAAATTTTCTGAATATTTATTCGTCAAAGAGATTCAACCATAAGGCGATAACAAATTTAAACAGTGAGAAGCAGATTTTTAGACTTTTCTTTATTTTACTACGCAATTATTCATTCCTTCATTTTTCAGTTAGGCACACAAATCTTTCTTGGATCTGGAAATTATTGTTAATTAAATTCAAATTTATTCCTGAAAAATAAAAAAATTATACCGAAGAGAAGATTTTAGTGTCAACATTTTATCAATGACGATTTGTGGCTTTCACAGTCGTCATTATGTAAAATAAACAAGAAACAACAAAAAGAATATTAAAAGAATAATAAAATTGTGTACGTGAAATACGCATTTCCACTTTAGATGAAAATAAGAAAAAAAGGTTTCCTATCTGCTTAAAAATTTATATACGGCGATTCAAGAGAATAAAAGTTTTACTCTGTGTTACTTGTTTACCTGTAATATTGTTGTTGGTTGTGTTTGGTTCATAAGAGACCATCGCTAATGTTACTTGGGACATTTCAATAGAGAAAATTTATTGCACGACCGACCCGTCCCTCTCATAGGTTTAACTCTCTAAAAATATAAAAAAAGCTTTTTTGTGCTATTTAAATCATTGTCGTCTATTTTCGTGGAGTATAAAGGGTTTGTTATTTTCAACCCACATTTATGCATCTACACATCTACATTTAAACATAAATTTAACGGTACAAAAGGGAAGCATTTGAAGAAAAAAAATTCACTGTCACGTTGTGGCAGTTCGTCGCCGAAATTTTTTCTAGGATGCGATAATGCTTTTGTCGTCAGACGTAGGCCTAATCGGCGATTAAAGGAAATGAAGGCATTCCATAATAAAGTAATTCTAGAAAAGGTTGGCAACGAAATGTTCATCATTGAGCGTAGAAGCGAGCTTTAGAGAACGGAAAAATAATGACACAAACATTAACAAATAAATATCAGATGTATACTAAGTTCGGAAGATACGAGAGATTTGATTTATGTTTAAAACCAAATTATAATGTAACACATGCTAATGCTTCAAAACTTATCTCTCGCAACATGGTGAGCGGAATGTAAAGAAGCTTTCAGAGTTTTAAAACATTCCTCAGTCGTTAGACAAGCCACAAGTAAATGTTCAATGTGTTACCATCAAAACACAAAACTCTGTACGGCTGATTTCGTGTAACAAAAAGAAGAAGGAAAAAAATCAATTAATAAACGGAAAATGATTTTTCAGGAAAGGAAAAGTTATTTGGTTGAGCAAACGTTCTAATTGAGCGAGCAATCAAATGAATATCAACAAAAAACAATGTTTGAGACATGAATGAATAACAAAATTAAGAAGTTGTCAAAAAGAAGTTTTCATTTTACGTGTGATGAGAATTTAATTGTTGTCGTTATCCTACACATTCGACTTGTGGCAGGAAAACCCTTCTCAACAAAATCTTATTTCCTTATCTCGTATCTTCTCCACTTACGTGTCAGTCATCATGCATCGTGTCGTGCTTGTTTTCATCTACTTCATGCATAAATATATTGAGTTAAGTGTAGAAAAAAAAGAAGGAAAAAAGTCACAGCATGAAACTGAATGAACTTTATGTTTAGCTCGATTGAAAAATGAAGTTGCGTCAAAAGTTCAGATCGTGCTGTGTTGAGGGAAAACAGAATTTTCCTTAGTTTTTGAATTCCAATCCTGACATTCTTTCTTTCAACGTTTTTCCTTCGATATTTTTGTTTTGATAACAACATTTTCTTTAGAATTCAACTTTTTTTACTGCCCACTCTCCCTTATGCAAAGTACCTTTACATTCAATTTTCCATTTACCTCACAAAAGAAATCATTTCAAAATGAAAATTTCTTCTCGTATCTAAATTTATTTATAACTTGAAAGCTTGAAAATAGCCTCAAAGCAAAGTAGATTCAAGTTTCAATATTTGCTTATGTAAAAGTGAAGATCCAATTAAGTTTGATTCAAAACTTTCACAAAAGCTCATAAAATTATTTTATAATTTTATTATTGAGATGAAAGCTTCTATCGTTATTATTAAAAGCGAAAGGAAAAAGACATTTTTCGTGCCATCTAAGACCATCTGTAAAGAGAAGAAAACAATTTAAACTCATCTCTTGTTGGTCAAACTGTTCTGACTCTGAAATACTTTCTTGATGAATAATGCATTAAACGCTCTTATCCCTACATCCAGATGGATTATGACAAAAGGTAAAAGAATCTTCAGAGATGAACAGAATAATTTGATCTTTTTTTCTAACAACGTTTAATGCGGATGTTCGCTCCTAAGTATAATACCTTTTTGGTCAGAAATACCACTAAATTTGAAATAATCTGTCGCTTGATAATAAAGTCATTGACTGCATTAAAAGTTCAAGTTCTTATCTTATCAAATTATTCCCAATATGTTCATTTGTTCATTGTTATAGTTTGTTTACGAGAAGGTTTACATATTAGCATTCTTATCAGAGTCTAAAAATGAAACAACAATGCTGATGGAGAGTCTCTTCGGAGCAATAAGGGTGAATTTAAAAACTTACGAACTTCACCACAAGTTAAAATATTTTTTGAATACTTCCTACCATTTTGTCAGTTTATCAATTTAGCCAAAGTTTTAATGTTGTTCTCTTACATCGAATGAAAGTACTTTATCGTTTGTCTTTCATTGTTTTCAAAGTTAAATGAATATTTTCAAACCGTAAAACTTTATGATGCATTGCGGGAAACTTCAAAAGTTCATGGCAAAGATCAATAAAAACATTTTTTTTCTGTGGCATATGAGACGAGAAGGAAGAAAAATGGAAAGCACTGAATTTCATGTTTCCATGTACAAGATCATAAATTAATGCTCGGTTAGCATATATGCATTTATTGCTGCTGCTTCTGTGGATAGAAAATTTTTCAATAACGAACTGAAACTAAAGCATTAAAGTTTAATCCTATACTTGTTAGAAAAGCAAGAAAAACTTTTATAATTCTTTTCTAAATTAAATATTCTTAGAGATTTATGACCTTTAAATCTCCATTATTCTTGCTTTCCTACCTACATAGATTTCCAATTTATTGGAAATAAATTTTTGAGAACAAGAAGAATTGAATGAAATAAAGAAAAAAACTCGTAAAAGCTCATCTTTTTTAAATTATTAAAAAAAGGAAATCATGCAAATAAACTTTCAAGGAAGGGCAAACAGAAGTAAAATTATTAATAATATTTTGAAAGGTGAAAATAATTTAAAACATAAAAAGATAATTTATTGAATTCCAAACGAAACTAAGTAAATATTTGTTGAAAACAGTGAATTAATAATGAAAGGAATTTGAAGATTTTTGCCGATTGAACTCTAATTTAGCGAGAGTCCACAGTAAAGTCGAAACGTCTGTTGATGTACGCTGAACTTCACATAAAAATCAAAATTATCATAAAATTTACATCGAAGGAAAGAAAGTGCAAGCAGATGTTGTTTCGTTAAAATTATGAATTTATTATTTAGTCGTAGTTTTCTGCTCGTTTTCAGTCGTTTGTGAAATAGCACTGAATAAATCAGCATTACAAAATACCAAACACCACAAGGAAATTCGAATGCTTGTTTTAAATAAAAGCTATTAGATCAGCTGCAATGCAACAGTGCATAGAAAAGACTTTCAACTTCATTCATTCAGTCTGCTTTAAACTTCCCTTTAGCTAACTTTACTATTCATTTAAACATTCTACAACAATCAACTCATCGCCCTCAAGTCTAATAGTACATGAGAAAGTTCTATTAAATTTCACTTCAGTGGCTATAAATACATTACATGAGTTAAATTCTCGACAACCTCGACGTAGAATTTGCTAAACGAGAATAATTATTCAATTCTCTGAGAAACATTTAGATAAATATTTAATAGATAGCTTCAATGTTTTGATTTTATTTGATTGGAATAATGTATACATAAATACATTTTGAACATATTTCGGAATCAAATAATCAATCAGCATCTGTGATTGATTTGTGATGTGTTTTTGACTTTGATCATAGAATTAAATTTTTATTTATTAAAAGCTAGATAGATGATTGAAAAGTCTTAAATCGAATTAATTCTTGAAATATTCACCTGATTATCACGCCACTGAATAACAATGTAATACATTATCATCAAAAATCACAAATTCAGAAGCCAAACGTACTTCTTTTCCTCTCGCGTTATTGTTTAACTTCCTTTCAGCTTTGCTTTTTATTGTTAGTACAAAATTTCAAAGAAGCGTTGAATCATCTGACAACTCAAAAATATTCCAATCAGATATTAATTCAAATGATATGAAAAATTATGCATGCTTAGAGAAATGAAAATTCCTTCAATTGAAGCGTTTCAAAATTTTCCATCATTTGTTGTTGCAGAGCTTAGAGATTTCTCAAGATTTATTTGCCTTTGTTTTGAGACACAAATTGATGTCTTAAGCTTAAAAACTTGACACATTTCAGTCTTTAAGCTATGGGAGCTGGGATTTACAACAATTACTGTTGCTTTTTTAAATCTTTTTTTCCTTCTATTTTCTCTCATCTCCCGTCTAGATAGGTAATTGCTTCATTTTTTTTAAAAGTAGCATAAAATAAATCGATTATTTGAGATTATCTAGTAACGTTTCACAATTTACTCTTACCTATCGTGCATTGTATTCTCACGTCGTCTAGAATTTATTAGAAAATAAATATGCAATCAATCTCCATTCACTTCTGGATGGAAATTTACGTACAATGAACTGACGATCTCTTGAATAGCCATAACAAATGTCTTGATGTTCGATGAAAGTTTACAAACTACTGATTCTGTTGTTATTTATTTAAGCGATTCGATAGACTATTAATCAAGAGCTTTCTAACTAAGTATTAAAAAGCGATAAATTTCACATCTAAAAACCTTTTGATGTCACAAAAAGCGTTTCAAGGAGAAATTCCAAAATTCAACATTTTTACTTCGTCAAATCTCTGCGGTTTGAAATAAATGTGTTGAGTTATGTTTATAATGAAAATTAAATGAGTCGGAATGGAATGTTCATTGTCGTCTTTCATGTTTCAAATTTATGCTTTGATCCCCTCGAGGACTTCAAAAATTTCTCGGAATTATTCTATTTGAATATATTTAAATGCTTTCCATAGAGCTAGCTGTAAATTATAATTAATTTGTGCAAGGAAAGTTCAAGTTCACACTCTCCACTTCATGGCACATTAACATCAGATGCCTTAAGCATAAATTTAAATTAATATGCTCGCATTGAACAGCTACTTGACATCATCACCCACTTAAACAAACTTATTGAAGGTTTCAATGAGATAAGGTAATTCATAAACTTCCGTTCCCTTCCTAAATCTCCTTAAAAATAATTAGCTCATAAAAAATGATTGGAGCGGAGAGAAAACGTTCTACGAAGCTTACTGAATTTTTACTTTCCGATGTGCCATTGGCGTAATTAACAAAAGCATTAAAAAAACTTTTCTTTAAAACTTTGAAGACGCAGACGACGACAATTTATTTTCTTGATGGAAAAACGGGAATAATTTAATTGTTAAGCCTATTTAATTACTGGAAATATCTCTTCAACGACGATGCCATTTTTTTGTGTTTCTTATCATTTCAACTTTTGCGGCGCGCGAGTGAATGTAGGAAAATTCTACAAGAAAAAGACGAGCGTAGGCCCTTGATGTTGATACTAAATAATTCTTGTCTTCAATTTCCATCGAAGAGAATTTTCTGCAAGAAAAATATTTTTTTCTGTACGTCGCGAAGACCCTCGATTTTTAGGGACATGACAGAGATTAAGAGAAGCTATCGCATTTCACAACGAAACGAAACGAAATGGTGGAAATTTATAAAAATTCTAACAAAATATTTTTGGTGTTGAGATAATCCTCACAATGTTTAATTAGAAGCTTTAATGGACAATTTGTGTCGTTAAGATAAAATTTTGTCATCCATCTTGATCCGATGAAGTACGAATGATTCTAACATGAATGAGACAGAAGAATTGTCATAGGGATTTGAATATTTAAATGCTTATTTTATTCAAAATCGTTTGCTTCTAGCTTAGCTCTCAACATTTCAGCATCTTGACGTAGCATTTCATTGTTTGGATCAAGTTGAAGTGCTGCAATAAATTCAGTGTAAGCTTGTTGGAGGAATCCCAACTTGTTGAGTGCAGCACCACGTCGTGCTATTGCTTGAACTCTTGCTTTTAAATTAGAAGCAACTGGTGGGTTCAAAAGCTCAAGAGCTTTTGTGCAATCTTCAGCGCATCTTTGAAAATTTCCTTGAGTCAAATGTGCTGCTGAACGATTGAGAAAAAGTTCATAGAATTTATCAGTGAGTTTAATTCCTGTAGAATAAGCGGAAATTGCAGCAAGATAATTAGACTGATGAAAGAACTCATCGCCTTTCTTCTTGAGATATATTGGATCACGTTCTTCCGGTCTCAAGTCATCGGGAACAAACCCAATCGCCTTTCGTGCTTCATTTTGTTTCAGAATCCACTGCTGTTCTGCATAATCTTGCGATTCTCGCTTTGGTGTAGCAAAGTTTCGCTTGCTGAATTGAATTTCTATGGAAGCCGTTTTTCGAATACCAGGAATCTCACAAATTGGCTTTGCTTTCAATTTACTCAGTGTTTGAATAGGAGCTTGAACTTTTGACATTTCACACTCAATTGCTTTCTTCTTCATAATCTCAATTGATTCTCGAACCTTCGCATCGCTAGCCATTGCATTCTGAACTTCACTTCGCTTTGTTTCTTGTTTAAGTTTTAGTTTATGTTCCAACTTTTTATTCGTTTGCACTTGAACTTGTTCCAGAATTTCATTTTTCACTCGAAGTTTTTCCGCTTTATCTTGAAAATCTCGCTCAAGTTTTTCCCATTCAATTAATTCTGCCTTTTTTAAGCACAGTCTTATTTCACTCTTCGTAAGCTGACAGAGACTCTCGTTCTCGATAATTGGATGAAGCAAGAATGCTTCGAAATAATATGGAGCTGCATAAATTTTCACAAATTTCTCGTGAGTCGAAACATCAATTTCCTTTCCAACAAATTTAATTGGCAATAAAATTTTAATTGAATCTTCTGTTTGCAGCCATTTGAAATCTTTAATAATCAACATTATTCCTTCAATCGTTAAATAGATTTCTTTTAACGCTCAATTTTGCTTGTTACTTAAATAAATAATTTTTTCCATAGAAACAACTTGACGTCGTTGCTAAGCAGGCAGCTGATTGAAATTCGAGTGTTTAAAAATTGGGAGATGCAGTTTTGTTCAAATAACTTCAGGCGGCCGTTTTAATAAAACAACAAACCCAATTAACAGTTCATGTTTATTTTTTAGAACGTTTAGATATTGCCTACCTAATTTATCTGCGTAAATTTGAAATGAATGTTTGCATCCATGTTGGTTAATTTATTTTATTTTTAATTTACATAACATTACAACAGTTTGAATTTCAATATTCATAATTTTATGAAATATAACATTATATCTTCAATTCATTTCTAAAATTATTTGAAGCTGCATGGCTTATAAATGACAGCAACAAGTGAGAAGTTTTTAACGTCTAAGTTGTCGTTTTTGCAAATATCACAGACTTGTGTTCACTTATTTTCCACTGAATGAAAATCTAAAATTTATTTATAAACTCTGATAAAGTTTTCAGATATCAAATCGTCATCTTTATCTTCAGGATTCTGTTCATTCCAAAATATATCATTTTGAGTAATCAAATGTCTGTCATCAATGACAAATGATAGTAACATGCTGTCATCACCAGATCCGCTTCCACTTCCATCAGGTGTTCCTATTATTATTTCTGTCGTCGTTGCTATTGTTGTTTCTTCTGTTGTTAAAATAACTTCATCATTAGCACTATTAGTTTGTCGTACAATTACAATTATTATGATTGTTGAACACACCGCAAACCCAAGAAGTACTAAGTAAAATAATTTACTCGACAAAATTTTCTTTAACCAATTCATTATCACGAATTACTTTTTCGTTTGGCAATCGTTTAATATGTGCTCAGACTCGAGTGAGCTGTAGGAGTAGCGACTGGGTGTTAAATGTGCTTTTACGCGACAAGTTTCTCGCATTAACTGTGATAAAATAAAGAACTCAATTAATTTTTTATTTCTTTTATAATGTGAATCGTCTTTGTTAATGTCAATTAAATCATTTTCATTGTCAGTAATAGCACAGTGACTTTAAATAATCAGCAGGAACTGATTGATAAGTTATCAGACCAGACAAAGTGAGTAAATAAATAATCCCTGAAGAATTAACACGATATTCCATTTGTCAATTACATATTATCGCTTCGTCTTCATCTTTATATTTTTATGAACTGACATCGGATTTCTTTGAGCTTCAATTTATATTGATCTTGTTAATAAATTATTATCATTTTATTCTGTTGATGTCGGCTAATTCCATGAAAAGATATCTCATTATATTGCTTTGTTCGTATAAAGAAAAATAAAAATAAGAAGTTCGACTAACAAAATTCAACAAGATAATAAAAATATCCGCAATAAAGTCACGCATCGACCTAGAAATTTTTTAAGCTTTTTATCAATGTACTCTCGAGAGTGATAATAACAAAAGCTTCCTCTGGAAAAAAAATTAATTTAAATGTCATAGGTACACAAGTGACTTCAGAGAGAGATTTTAAATTTATTTCTATGCAAAAAATATCCTGAAAAAAAAAATTGCTGACATTTTATAAGTCTCAATAAGTGGACGAAGCTTTTTTTTCAAATTATGTAGAAGGTGGATGAACTTTCTTTTTCATCCATCTTCGCTTACGTTTCCATTTTTCTGTGTTTTCTTTTGAGCCTTGGATTCAAATCTTGTTTTATTAGATTTTTGTCCGTAAATAGAATTTTTCCCTCGCGTATCTCAGCATCCGCAAGCGGCGAAATTGCTATCGCAAGTAGCATTATAAACTTTAATTTCTTCCGGTCTTGTTACGCGACTTACAAATGAAAAATATTTTCAATCACGAGGATCTTAAAGAGCTCTTGTAGGATGGAAAGTGTCAAACAGGAAACTGTTATCATTTCGGGAGATTAAATTAATATAAAATTGTTCATCAAACTGGACTAATTAGAGGATACATTCAAAAGCATCATTAATTAATGAAAAATTTCATTACCGAACAAATCAGATGTGAACAATTCAGAAGCCTGTGAAACGACTAAAAGCTTCACATAATTAAAATCTGAAAATTGATATTGAAATAAAAATCGAGAAATTGAATCTCGCTTTTACCATTTAATATATTTTATTCATTTATCCTACTTAAACACCTTTTGAACTTCACTAAAACAAAAGTAATATCGTTGAAAATTTCGATCCATAAATTTGCTTTAAATAATTCACACACTCTGCTTTAAGTACCAATATCAAGACGAATTATCGCAATTTAAATTTAAGTAAGAAAAATATTTATTTCATTTCTTCCACCCACACTTCTTTCGCTTTAATTTAAATTGCTCTGCAATGCATTCAAATATTTCTACTTTATTTTCAATTTGTTCATTTAGTTAGTCTAGGATTTTATTCGAATATAATAAATTTAACACTTTTCGTTTTTACGACAATGAATTCAGTTGGTTGCTCGCTTATTTCATGACAAACTTCTGGGAGAAGACCCGAATGAATACTAAACTTGCTTACCTAACAGCAATAGGGAAATGAAAGAATAACTTGGATCTCGCAGCTCTGAATGTGAGCTTGATAAAAATAAATTGCAAGTTGCCGTTTTAGACCTTTTTTTTTCCTTGCGCGTAGATAATAAAAATGTAGATTCCTTGCCTCATAAATTCAAGAAGAATAACGTGCACTCCACTCCTCCCGAAACTATTCAGAAAAGGTTATTTATGGAATTATGGTTTTGACGCTAGACGATGTCGTGCATAATCCGAATTTCTTAGGCCGTTTCGCACGAAGCGACAGCCAACGTGTTTGATTGGGGACGAACATCTCAGCTGGTAAATTTGCAAGCAAATCTAAATATACCCAAGAACCATAAAGAAGAGAAGAAAAGAATCGAATGACGGCAGACGCCTTATGTTGTTAAAATTTTTATGAGATAAGTTTCTCTCTTCATACCCTCATCGGTGGAAGCTGCCATTCGCTTAGCTTTGGTCGGTGAAGGAAACATCGAAATGACTTCGTCGGGCTCTCTCAAGAGAATTTTTCCGACACCTTCGCAATATCGTAAGACTTCATGTTTCATCAACTTCTCTCGAAACGCTCTAGGAACTTCCTTGTTGTTTTCAATCCACTCACTTATACCTTCAAAATCCTTAAGTAGATTCAATGCTCCACAGACAGTAAATTTGATTTGTTTATTGTAGATGTGCTCCAAAATTGATTCGCATATGATTTTCATCATCAGTTGGAGAATGTCGAAATCCTTTGTTGCTTCAAATATCGGCTGATACATTATACCAAGATAAATTCCCACGTATTCATTGCATCTTTTCTGTAGAAATGTAAAAGAAAGCTTAAGAACAAGAAAAAATAAATTCCATTTCTAAAGCTTTCTCTTTTCTTTTTCTTTTTCAAACCTTCACAATCTGAGATTTACTTACATGAAGCATCTCATGTCGCCATATATTTTGTGGAGGAAAATAAAGTGAAAGCGTCGCCAATGACGTAGTTTCACAAACATTAGCAAGCACTTCAATGCATTCGGAGCATGTCGTCTATTCAATAATTGCAAGAGAGAGACATATTAAGGGTCGAAGAAGTCAAGTTGAATGAATTGGAAAACTTCAAAGGTTCACCTTTACTTTTATCGTATTATCCTTAATCTCTTCGGTTAGTTTAGCACGAAGGGCAACGTTAACCTATCGTAGCGATGTAAATTGTGATAAATATTCACTTTTTCTTTTTATTTCGTTCACTTACTTGGATATGAACTTCTAATGGATCTTCTGCCACCAATTCTAGTCAAGGCAGTCAGCAATTTCAGAAAGTAAAGAATAAAAAAGTTTCAATGATCAAGTTGAAATGCAAATGTTTTGATTTGAATTTACATTCGCTGATATAAAAGCAGCATAAACTACAAAGCTTCTATGTATCAAGAGCATCATAACTTCCAAACCAACCTTTCATACATCCAATTGGATAACAAAAAATATCAAACCTGGCGCTCGAATCTCATTTAGTCGCTCCATACAGATTCCTTCCATGTCATGGTGAATGAGACGGAAAAACATTTTCATATTCCAGTCTGAACACAACTCTTTAGCTTTCGAGTTGCCCCATAAGCGCATTGTATGAATTGAATGATCTAAACGATGCAACACCTACATAATAAATAAGTTGAGTTAATATTTGTTTATAATATTCTCGTAGGGAACAAAATCTCACCGGAATTTGTTCTACAATCGGCAGTTCATTAGCAATCGTTCCAGCTCGATCACATGAGTTGCTTATGTTGACTAAGGATTGAAATAATTCCGCCCAAAAGAATCCGCATGTTGTCCCAATCAACTTGTTATTTTTTTACGGGGAAGGGAAAACATTGCAAGTAGAGAAAATTTGATATAAAAAAAGAAAAGCGTAAGAAGGAAAATTTCTAATTCTGAGCAGATTCAGGTCAATGGATGCGTCCGATTCTGTGTTCTTTTTATTTTCATTTCACTTTATGACTTTCAGCTACATATTAAATCGCTTGCAAGGAAATCTTAGGATGAAAATTTTATTAAAATAAAACAGGGATTGAAAATAGTTCTGAAATGATCTTGAAACCTTTTCTAGCTCAGAAGAATTCTTAAAAGTTTTGCAACTTGTTCTAAAGTCTGAAATAGGGAAGATTCATTCGACAATCCTAAATGTCTGTGACAAATGAAAATCATAAAAATAAATTTGAGAAAATCTCTTAAAGCATTAATTTATAAGAATGAAAGAGAAAATTGTAAGAATTTATATCTTATTATGACGTGATTTAAAGAGGTTCCCTTACTTGTTCTCCGGGTACATAAAACTCAGAATTTTTATCAAACATAAGATTTACTTTCAAGCTCGAAAGTACTAAACAAACTCGAAAATCCTTATCCCATGTTGTTCCGACTGTAAAAGCGACAAGCATAAAATTGAAAAATAAAATCATTTAGTTATAAATTAGATAACATACCAACATGTACTGTTAATATTTCGCCTAAGCTTTTAAGAGTTGATAAAATCGGTTCTGGTGCATAATTTCGCTGAATTAGTAACAAATATTCACGCAGATATTTGGTGCAGTTTATCGGACGACATGCGAGAGGAAATTGAGACCACCAAAGCAAATAATGTTCGAGTGTTCCACCAACATTCGTCCACAAAAACCTTGACGCTCGATTGATTAAATTCATTATCTCGTTTTTCGTTATTTCATTTTCGAAAGCACTGGGACAAAGTTTAAGGCACTTAACGATCATCGTAGCGAGAAAAATCTCTTCAACTCGAATGAGATCATCAAGGATTTTACCATCGGCAGCATTCTCGCATCGAAACGCTTCCTTCGTTTGAAATTCATTCACCATATTATCGAAAAACGTCACAGTTGGTTCACTTTCATCCGTGATATCCGTAATTACGGTTGGTTTAATCTTAATATTTTGCTGTGGTTGACGTGGCATTATCATCATTTGTTGTTTTTGAAGTTGCATTCCTTCATCTTGCTTCGCTTTAGCAAAATTCTCATCCCTTAATTGGTCTGTCAAAGTCAAGTAAACTTCCAAACTCAAATCATCTCTTTCTGATTCATCGTTCATTTCAGCTTTGCAAGTGTCGAGTAAACAAGATATCTTTTACATTATGATGTTGGAGGACAAACAAATATTTATGAAATGTTATAAAATCAATAGTTTATCTCTCTCTTCTTTCTTTTGCTTTTATTAAAAACATTTTTTACGATAAGAAAAAATAAAATAATTTCACGTTGTTTGGAAAGAAATGAAAATTTAATCGCTCATCATTATTTTGTGTGTAAACAAAGAGGTGTGGAATTTTCCTTTTCTTTTTTTATTTTTATTTTGAAAGATAAATAACTTTGTTTGAGTGAATCAAATAAAAAATCATTTCGTGTTGAGTTTAATGAAGGTGTCGATTACGTTCAGGCAAATAAAAACTTTGATTATCAATGAATAAATCCAATGAAAATATCTACTTAAGATAAGGAAATAAAAATTTCATACCAAACTTTCACAACATTTTTCGGTACGATAGCGTGTTACCATCTGAAGTATTGTAGTAATATGCATCAATCTTGGATTTGACAACAGAGGAGGGAAAGTATTTGATATCACAAGAGTGCCCGAAGCACTTCTCGTGTTTTGAAGTGTCCTATTTAAGAGAAAACCGTAAAAACTTGTAAGATGAAAATGATTAAAAGCTTTCTTAGCGGATGTTCGCTCACAATATGACAGCACTATTATAAAGTGAACACATCAGGAAGCCAGCTTCAAAAACTCCATTGCACAGCATTAATTTAATGACTTTGGCCACAATCAAAATTAACTGGAAATGACGACGCCTTAAATTCCTACGAATTTCAAGAGCTTTCTTATTCAGAATAACTTTAAAGCTTGACCTTTGCACGTTGGCATCGTTTGACGTGTTTCCCATTCGATGTAATTTGTATTGAGTCTGAGAACTTTCCTCAAGGACAAAGTTTGTTTGGTGAAGTAAATTCTGATAGTCCTGTTGAAATGATTTATGTTTTTACTTATTTCACGAATACGAAATCACTTTCGTTTGAGCTTACATAATAATCAGGCTTTTTATAATTGATATTTGTAGCGAACTTTTTACCCAAAATTCTCAATTCGCGTTCAATTATTCGAGTTTGTTTGAATATTTTATTCATGTCATTGTTTTGCTTAGGAAGCCACTTAACGATATTCATCTCGATAGCACAAAAGAGAATCGTAGAAATGAAGATAAATTAAACTATTTAAGAAATATCGAAATATTTCCTCAGATAAGCAAGAACAAAAGAGAAAATAATTGAAATATAAAAGTTGCTTCGCAGGGTCTACGCTTTTCCATTACTGAAACAAAACTGTAATTTTTTTTAAAGTTTGTTGAATAAAAAAGCCTTCACGAAGCAACAAAAATGAGAATTTTAGTATGCAATCGAAAAAACAATTTCTCATTTCTTCACATCGCCATGGAAAAGAAGAGTAAAATATTTTCTTTCGTAACAATATCAAGGACAGAGTGTTGAATATCTTTTCCAGTTTTATTATAGCAGGAAAAATAAATAATGAATGAGAGTTTTGGCAGTCTTGGAAAATATTTGATATTTCTTTCCTCCTTTTTTTATGAAAGATTTTGGTCACGATAAAGTTACAAAATTCTCAGGGGAAATCTTCAATACACAGTAGTGGAATTGTGTAATGTCGGCTAAAAACATGATATAAGGATGCTTAGTTAATGACAATTAATTACTTTATTTTTCAACAGTGACACTAAAATAATCCATTCACAACTGGATACTGACGAAAGTGTGCAACCGCCGAGATTTCCATCGTCATTGTCACAAGCTGTGAAGAAAAGAAGAAACTTTCATCACGAATTTTCATTAACTAAATTAGATTCTTAGCCTTGTCTTGTCTCAGATTCGTTATTTAAACAGCACGACTATGATAAGCATGCACAGTACTATAGAAGTGAGAAAAGAATTCTTTTCAAAGTGACTAATTATGATTAATTAAAGCATATAATCCAATTGTACAAATGAGTAGTAATATGAACAAACCTTGTTGGTTTAAATCCAATCCAATGTGAATCTTGACCTACGATATGACTGAAAAGAAAATCGATTATGAAATCGCTTTTGTAACGAAAGAAAAATTAAAATGTGACGTGAAAAATCAAATATAAGTCAAAATCTGAATTTTTAATATACAAAACAAATGTCATAAAAGTTTTATTTCATTTTAAGCTTCATTTCTTGTTGTTTCGTTTTTCATAGTGTAAGCGAGTTGTGGGAAGAATATAAAATTCTACTTAAACTTTAATTCATGAAATTTCTTACTCGCTCTTAATAAAGAAAAATCAATATCAATTCGAAGAAATTTCTGACTCAACGCATAATCAATAAGCACCTCACTTCATTCAAAATCATTTCTATTCAGCACATGACTGAACCAAAAAATGTTCGCAATGATTTCACAGTTGATTTTATTCATTAACAACTTTTATTTTGAATTCTTTTTCATTTCTTCGAATTGCTCTCACGACTGAAAAAGAACATTTGAAAACAATCATTTAGATTCAGATTTCATAATAGCTAGCGATAAGTAATTTTATTTCTTGAAATCGAGCTTTTAATGTAGAAATAAATTAAATTTCTTAAATCATTCGTTAGAAATTTTAGACCTTCCCTTCTGGCAGGTTTATTACGATAACTTAAAAGAACCATTTATCTCTTCTACAGCTTGTTCGAAAGCCTTACAACTTACAATGTCTTCGACGTAAAGTTGCTTGAAAAATTACGATAAAAGTTTAAAACTTTGATACCTTATTTTCCAATCCTACAAAGTTGCAAGGTTTCAGGTTTTTTCTCGTTTCTTTTTTAAAATTCATCTAGGTAATCTAATCGGAATCATTCTTGTATTATCTAATTTAATACCTTTAGAACAATTCTTTGATGGGGGAAGCTTTAGAAAAGAAATACGTTTAAAATATAAAAGAAGGTTTCCGCAAAAAATTGGATTAGAATGTGTAAAGAAAACTTATTTGTTAGCTCATTTTATGCTTCACTTATTTCCATCACAAAATGTATTAACGCTTGAATTAAAATGTTTTACTCACTGAATTGAACTAATGCTGGAAAGTTTAATTGATTTGAAATCCTGCAAGCTACGATAAAAAACATCTTTAGAAATTTAATGCTGATTTACTTAATGCACAATTGATGTTGACTTTTGATAATAAATATCTTGTTATACTCACGTCTTAATGATGGCGACAAGAGTCTTTATGCTTCCATTTATTCTTTGAAGGAAAACAGATTATAAACGGCATTTGTTGCTTTTAATAATAATTTTAAAACATGATGTAGGCTTGTGTTTCTGCGTTGATTAACAAAAAATCCTGAAATGAACTTAATTTACTACTTAATGCATTGCAATTAAAAAAAAGCGAACATCTGAAAAGCCAAGATCATAAAAAATCATTTTAAAGACTTTCCTTATTGTTTTTTATTTCTTTTATTGAAGTAATTTTTATTAGATCATCTGTTTCTTCTTCCAGTTAATTACAATAATTTTCTTTGTTTTAATAGAATGTAAGACAAAAATTATTCTGGCTTAGATATCAACTGCTATTTTATAGCTCTGTGTTTTAACAATTTTGAAATTCATGATGTTGAATGTTTTAAACAGTTTCTGACATTTAAAATTCATCCAAATTTTCGTAAATGTTTTTCTTTCTATTAAATCAAGTGACATCTTTTTGCACTATGAGTTGCTACATGATACAAAATTGTAATCAAAATTTTATTAACACATCGCCATAATTGTCCATCATTTGATATAGATTTAATAAATTTGAAGATTAATATAATCTTTTCTTTTTCGAAAACCTCTTTTTATTTATTCCGACAATTTTAATAGCAAGTTCATTTAGGATTCACACAAAGAATTTCTCTTAAATCTGGCAAACTTCTCATCGTTTCGTCAATTTGTAAGCAATAGCTTTTTGTTATGATCAGTTATCTATGCTGGTTGTTAGACTACAAACTTGTTTCTTGATGCTTCAGACAACGTTTCTTGTTTTTTATTTTCGAAAATATTTTGTTGCTTCATATCTCTCTTATTCTATTTATTTTCTTCAATCAAGTAAGCAATAATTTCGTCACCACATTGCACATTTTACTTCAAAAGAAACTAAGTATGACATTGTCTCAAAAAGCTTTCACATAAAAGTTAACTTCCAGAGTTTTCCTTAAAAGCATCCTTTTTATTGTTTGAATATTTAATAGAAAAGGTCTTAGGGACTTCCGATAAGACGCATAAAAACTTTTCATTTTCTTTACCCCAGCAATAGATTTAAAGCATTTCATTTCTTTTCTTTTACCTTTTTCGATAGGTGTCCCGTTCATTTAAATTGATAGCGATTCATGGCAATTTTTGAAGGGTCTAGCTCGATTTTTGTCTTCTTCAACGTTTCAATAAAATCGAGTGAAGTGAAAAGTGTGGAGAGAAGAATTGCCCAATCATTTGTTTTTTTTTTTGAAATTTCTAGGAGGTTTTCTAGTAAAGATCTAAGAAAGAAGAAGAAGTTGTTACAGATTCTCTTTTTGAATTAGTTTCTTTATCTACTTGTCGTGAAATCTTGTTTTTTATTTAACATCGATAAACATTAAAAACATCAACTTTAGTTCCTTCGCTCATTGGTTATACCATTTACAAAATGTCTTCTTAACAACAACTATATTTGTTTAATTATTTATTTATTTTTATTTTCTTTTTTTTGAGTTTTCTTTTTGTTTTTTTTAATGGACTTTTTACGAAGTATTAACTCTTTCTAAATCGGTAATATCTGTGAATCTATCTCTTATTCACTTTTAAAAATAGTCAAATGGCATTCACAGTTAAAGTCCCATAATGAGATAAAATGTTACCCTAATAAACATCCATAAAAATATTTATTATGCTTGCTTAAAGTTCTCTTAATCATTATTTAACCGCAATTTTATTCATTTGGATATACGACGTTTTCAAATGTGTTTTTTTCTTCTATTTATTTATCATTGAATTGAATTTTTTTAGTCATAAGAACATTTTAACACTTCATCTGTTTAATGTCGACATTCATCAAAATGAAATCGCCAACTTTATTTTCTGTCTTCGCTTTTATATTTTTAAAGTTTTGATTAAACAAAATTTGATTTTGTTACATGCATGAAAGTTAACTCGATTTGCTTTTTTGGGACGATATATTCATCCTTTTAAGATTTAGAAATGTTATTGTGCTTTTTGTTTTCTAATTGAGTTTATACTTTTGGAAATGAGAAACCGAAAATGCAAAACACAAATATTTGGAATTCAAAATATTTTTCTATGTCACTTTATATTTATCTTAAGTGATAAATAGAATCAAGAACCGCATCCACAATAAAAGAGCCTTAAAGTTCATGAGGAAACTATGCAAGTATATATATAGATACATATCAAAAAAGCACCAAAGCTTTGACATTAAAGCTTATTGACAAAACAGGATAGTTTTAAACATAATGTTCGTAACATGCTCCTGAAAGGAGTAACTTAATAAAGGAAATTTATGCGCTTTCATAGCGATGACATACATTTTTTCGTTTTATAACTAGATATCTGTTTTTCCAAGTTGAACACGCAAATAAGATTATGTTTGCATTTCATACACATATCTAGCTACGATTCTCAATATATGTCAATTTCTTGGTGTTTCACACTACAAATTTTTACATATGATTTTTGATTTTCTTTCCATTTCTCGTTCATTTTTAAAGCCTTTACAAAAAAATTTTAAAAAATGCTTAAGATAATACAAAATGATATCAGATTTGCCATCAATATTAAAATCTCATTCATGAAAGTATAAACAAAATTTATTGATAGGTAGGAAGAAAACTTTTTCTTGGCAGCATTGAACGCTTTTCATTATTCTACTTGAGAAAATGTTGGAAATTAATTATGCTTTACATGACTGCATCTCTCATATCATTTTACATGCTTCAAACTGAGTTGAATCTTTTAATAAATTTCTTCATAGCTTGAATGCTGATGTATGTAAATGTAGAAGCAATTACAGCGCAAATAATTGAATTAATAAATAAACAAGAGGAAAGCAAACAGGAAAGAAGTGGAGAATAAATCTGGCATGAATAAATGAATAGAATGACGTCTGATTCGCGAAGAGAAGTAGCAATAGAATGAAAAATTACTGAGAACGGTGACAAGAACATCATCAAGGATTTTCATTTTAAAATCTGATAAAAAGCTTTGCCTTGCCATATGTTGCGATCAATTTTTTTTCTTGGAAATAATATTTCATGTTTATATTACAAAACATTAGCTTTGATTTTGTGAGCATAAAAATTTATTATGACGCGTTAGTACTTTAAGAACAAGTCTGCCACTGAAAGATATGTTTTTACATGTTGAGGGTTAGCACAAATGATTTATATCCGGAGGAAATTAGAAACATATTCTTCAATTTGTCTCGAATATGAGGAACGATTTCTCAATTACGGAAATCATATTTTTTCTGATAAAAAAGACATCGAGTCACAAGCAAAAAAAAGTAGAAAAAGAAATCAGTAGAAGAAACTTGCAGAAGAAATTGCTGCAATCTCACTTGAAAAATGATTTTAGTTTATTACTTTGTTTGTGAAAAATGTGTCTATTCATTTTACTCTCAACTTTTTATGTGCAACCTTAAATGTCCGCACATAAAAAATATATATAAATGGGATCGTATACCGACTGATTATTCAAAGTTCTAAACTATTAATCATATTCAACCAACGCAAAATATGAGAGAAATTTTCGAAGGATTATTTATTTAAACTTATGCTTTGGCACGTGTGTAGAATTGCTCGTGTTGAGTGAGGAGTTGAGACTCAAATGATCGTTCCATACATCTCATAAAATGTTTTTCCAAAAATGATCGATGAAATTAAACTAAAGTGCTTCAATTCTGTCGTTTTTAAGAACACTTACATATTTCCTCAACAATGTCAACATATCTTTTTATGTATGTTTTGACATCGTTTCGCTTTCTCTGCATCTTCTTGTATATGGCTGCGAGGATTTCGAAAATAAACATTAATGTGTCAAGAGGGAAGGAAATAGACAAATAGTTCGACTCTTGTGAGACTTTCAAGTTGAAACTAGAAATTTATTGAAGAAAACTTCTTTTCCGTTCTTCAGAAATTTATGAGATCAGGATAATAAATAATGACGAAAAATTCGCAGTTTACTTAGATCCATTATTCCAATAAATGAATTTGTTCGAAAGAAAAAAAATGGAGCGTATGATATTGAATAGCAAGTGCTTGTGATGCTCGATTTTAAATGTGAAACGAGTGGAAAGTTTAAGAAAATTTTGCAATTATAATGAATGAATAATCTCAGTTATTTTCATAAAAATCTTGTATCTATTGTTATGAAAAATTACAATCATCCAAACTGTCATAATTTTGATCTATTCCTTATTTACATTTCAAGATATTCTTCTTTGTTGGGTTTAAAAGCTTCTCTCTGGCAATAAAATAAGCTTTAACAACTCACAATGACATAATTCAACTGAGGGTTTTCTCAATCTTTTTCTGCTCTAGATTTAAAATATTTCTTTGGTGTCAGATGGATATTTCTTTAAATTTATGACATAATCACTCGACTGTGTGATATTATTGGATTTGAAGAAGATGGAGAGGATTTATACAAGTTTCAATCATTTGTGAACTACTCTGACAATATAAGAAAGAAGTTAAATAAATATTTTCATCCTCACTTTTAATTCTGCTCATTCGAAACTTTCCATCTCTGCTATCATCGCATTAAAGTCATAAAAATTTTTCTGTGAATTCTCAACATTTTTGTTATGTATTAAGAACTTCTGTTCGGGACAGTTTATTTGCTAATATAATTAATGAGAAATGAAGTGTCACAATATCACATCTGGCATCTCAAATATTTGTTTCATTTGTTTATTGATACTTTTTTATACTTCTTTGCCCGCTTCCCCCAACAAATATCTTAATAAATTATATTTTTAGCTTTGAACTTATCAAATGCAACATTTTCTTGATAACTCATCATTTTTCTTTATTGGAACAAGGAGAGAGACAGAGAGAAAGTGGGAGAAAGAAATTTGCCTACAGAGATGTCACATTTCAACGGATGACATGAAATGAATAAAAACATAAAAGTCGAAAAAAAGCTCAAAACCAAAATGTTGCTTCTCATGATAGTGGCAGAACAACAGTCGGCTCCGTGTACCATGTCTTAACTTTAACAAGCTTTGGTAATTCTGTCGACTGAGTACTCATGCTGTTGTTTGCAGCAATATCAAATTCGTTATTATGACATTGATTGGGCGGGTGTACGACCGTCACCCAATTATCGCCGTCATCTGCTTCAACTTCTTCTACATCATCAGCCTTACAGATGTCATCGAGATTAATGGTTTTGGAATTATTATTGTTGACACCATTTGATCTGTTTATCGATTTACAACGTTTCGCGGCAGTAGACAGTTGAATGCGTTTCGTTTGACTTGCTTTATGTCCAACATTATTTTTCATTTTATTGCCAAAGACAGTTGCTAGTTGAGTGGTATGAGGATGGTATCGATAATATTGTTGACGTTTCTGTGAAGAAGACCCATCCCGTTGTCTTGAAGTAGGCCCAAATGATGGCGATAAATTTTTATGGTTTTGGCTGTCAGACAATTTCGATTTTGTTGATCTAATGCCATTATGTTGTGTTGTTGGATGGACATACAATTTGGTTGAATGACTAGAGATTTCAGTTTTCGCTTGCTGCTGGTTGTGCTGCTGTCTGTTGTGGTCATTTTGTGATACTCGATTTTCTCGTGCCTTCTGCGATGATAATGATAAAGTTAAGTTTTCTCGATTTCCATTCGATTCATTGCCATCATCACTCGGTCAAATGGTTGAATCAAACACAAGCATCGAATTAGTTATGGCTTGATCACGACGACAACAGTCTAGAAATTCATCTATCGTCACAACACCATCATGGTTTCGATCCATTTTCTAAAGAAATGTTTATAAATAAAAGCATAAGCATAGAATTTAAGACCTTAAGTGGAATGCAAATTATATCGACGATGATTGAAACTTTTCCAAATATTTACAGATATTTTAAAACTTCAAATTTCTTTTTATTGACGATTTATAACTGAAATATCAACTTAGCAGTTCGTTGAAAAGTTTTTATAAGTTTATTTTTTTGATCCACTTCTATCAATTTCAAATAAATTTATTCTGAATATAATGAGTCGAATCGTTTCAAACTTTCTCTTTACAGAGATTTTTTATGAACTAGTTCAAGGATTGAAATTTTCCGGATGATTATCCTTCTTTCAAGCAAACATTGAAACGTAATTGAAAATTTAAATTGAAATTCATCAAATCTACTCACATCAAATATTCTATCAACTTTAGCCTTTATTCGTTCATCGTCAATCTTCTCTTCGACCGGATGTCCCATCAGATTATAAACGGCCGTCACAATGTCATTCATTTCTTCTTTAGTGATGTGCCCATCAGAATTTATGTCGTAGAGTTGAAATGTCCAACATAATTTTTCTTCCAATGTGCCACGCGATAATATTGATAGACCTTGAACAAATTTCTGTGAGAAGAAAATATAAAGAAAGACGAAAAGAAATGTCACATCAGAGATTTCAAGATCCATAATGAAAAATTGGGTTGATCGCTGTCGGGGAGAGACGAATGAATACATTTTTTTTCTGATATTCCATACATCAATCAAACACTGGCTTAGACGCAATCATGATAACAATTTACTCAACGCTACGATGAACAGACGCTATTATCGCTTTCCTGAAATTGGAATCGAGGGAAAGCTTCACTCAAGCAATCTTCACGTTTTCTTTGCTAAGCTAAAGCAAGCCTCTCATCGATAATAACTGGAAAAGCCAATAAAAATAATAATCTAGGACAAATAAATAAGAAAAGCAGTTTCTTCTTAATACACATACACTAGAGACTGCCCCAAAAGTCCATTTATGTGATTCTCGGTCGTATTTTTTTTACTTCACATTAGTTTATTTCCTTTACATAAACCTAAACACATAAACATGCCAGCACAAATTTTATTTGTGTTCATGATTTTGATATGTATTTGAATAGAATGTAAAATCGTAGTATAATGAACTGTAAAGATCTGAGATATCCTTGTTAAGTAGGTATATTGCAGCCTTAACCACTAAATGGACGTACGAGTCCCAGACAAGGCTACTGAAGTGTGAAATAAATTTCTCACCGAACCGTTGGCTGATCCAGGCCACTTAACAATAAGTTCATGACTCAATAAAAATACATCAGAATTTCTCATGCTGACGGTTACTTTCGCATTTTCTTCTAACCCTGATAAATTTAAACTTTCCTTTATCAAGAAATTAGAAACAAATTTAACTTCGTTTTTTCCATCATCAATGATTGATTTCATGGATATTTACTTTTCTTTACTTCTTTTTTAGTATAATTTTCCAGATTCGTTTTATTCCGGACACGAAAATGATTTCCTTTTTCTCGTACAATCCAATTTGTGTTCGTTTTGTTGTTAACGTATCAGTTTTTGTTGCTTTAGATCATGCGAAGCTTTTGTAACATCTTTTTCACATGAAAGAAAACTTGTAAGAGAATAAGATGAAGAAGCAAAACAGAGACAGACAGGCCCATGATAATAACGAAGCATAGAAATCAATGAGTTTTTGTGAACCTTTAAGCGACGCAATTGCTGTTCTCAATTCTTCTTTACGAGTTTTTCGTCCCTAAAAACTTTTAGAAGAATTCTCTGACATTTGGTCGTTGTTGGACAAATACAAGCCATAACTGAATTGTGAATTTTTGTCGTATTTTCGAAAATTATTGACTTGAAAATGTCTGCATAAATTTTTACTTTTCTTTCTGAAGAAAAGGACGATTTGGGTAGACTTCGACAAAATGTTAAAATGTAACATATGAAAATCCTAACTTAGTAAACAAAACGCAACATGATCAATAATCATCAATGACTCATCAGATTCTATGATAGAAGCCTTAATGGAAGGAGAACATTGATAAATAATCAATATTTTAGAGAATTCTCAAAGTTTGAAAGGAGGATCCGAGATTGTTTCTTCCCTTGCCTTCAGATGCCATTAATGTCCTTAACTCATGTGCGCTTATGCGTTACTTACAAAGCATATCAAATCCCTGCTACCGCTTTTCTGATGACGTCATTTCCATCAACAGTTCAATTTATAAAACTTACTGACGTATAAATTTTCAAGCTCATCGTTTCTAGATACATAGATTGTAGATAGTCATCATCAGACTTTAATGAAAAGACACGAGCGTTGAAAGAATGATGGAAATAACGTGAATAAATCTGATCAAAATCGATTTACATTAAGCTTTGTGACATTCATAATGAAGATAACTTAATCGAATTATTTATCTTAATGGTCACAATTATTCTTCGCATCTTCTTTTTCTTGTCATCAACAACTGGTCATGATTTTCCCCTCAGATGTGCAAATAAATTTTCTTTTTCTCTATATTTGAGACTGAAATATGTGATTGCATTTTTCAATGGAAAGACTTCCTTTTTAGAAGAAAGAATTCTTCCCTTCACCTTTAACGAACGGAATATTTCTTTATAAGCTTTTCATCGATGGAAAGATGGCACAAGCATGAGCTTGCAAAACGAGAGAGATGAAGGAAAATGCTTAGCTGTTTTTATTTCGTGCTTTACTCTTGAGATTGTGTTTGCATTCAGAGATATTTCAATGAAAACCGCTTACATTTTCTTCTTAATTCATCGGAAGGAAGCCATCCTTAGGAAAATGACTGTAACTCAATTTTCAAAAAGAATGAAACGATTGTTCAGGGGCCGGCAGTTTATTCTCGACTTGACAAAAAAAATTCTCTGCCACCAATAAATGAATTTCCTGGATTTGCTGATGTGAAAAATCTGATGAAAAGATTGGGACATGAACAGTTGTGTGATATTTTAACTTCTAATTTATATAAAAAGTTTCAATTCGTCAGCAAACTTATGCATATAATGAAATGAATTTCATAAAAAATTCACGCAATTAATGCGAAAGTAATTGAGAATATTTCTTCTTCCACTTCTAATGAGGAAAATGTCTACATAAATCGTTGTCTGTTTGACAAAAGCAGATGAATAAACTTCCGCGGTGACACATCTCAAGTGTTCTCTCAAACTCGTCAAATTAATGATTCAACTTCTTCTTAAACATGATTATCACAAGATGGAAGTGCCAAATGAACGATGAATTTTGTCGTCTTAAGCACTAAAAGAGCTTCAAGAATAAATTTAAAAGATTTTAATGCCAGCTCATTTATTTAGCTCTTCTATTCTTATTTAATATAAAATTAAATGAATAACAACAAACTATTTAATGCTTTTTGCTACGATAACCAAAACTGCTGACGCGAACACGACAATTTTTTTTTTCTATTTATAGATGAGTTTTGATCTAAAAGCGTCCCATTATGATAACTATGGAAAATTAATGAATGAATCGGCTGAATTCACATGAATAAA
>CVRI01000020.1:2910371-2947570 GCA_900005825.1 Clunio marinus | reverse complement strand
GTAAAATGCAGAAGAGTGCACCATCTCATGTTCGGTCAGAACAGCTACGATAACCAAAACTGCTGACGCGAACACGACAATTTTTTTTTTTTATTTATAGATGAGTTTTGATCTAAAAGCGTACCATTATGATAACTATGGAAAATTAATGAATGAATCGGCTGAATTCACATGAATAAACTATTAAAAAACTTCTCTTTTCCACACGATGTAAGAGAAAATAAACTTTGTAGCAAAATCTACTCAATCATTCTGAATCATGATGGATTTCAGCTCGATACAAAGTTTGATTGCACATCAAAATGATGACTAGAATGAGATTTTACCGCTTAGCTGCCAATGGTATTGATTATTGAAGTAGAAATCTTCAAGTACTTATCTATATGTAACTGGCTGGAGCTTGAATATCTTGCACGTGTTTCAATTCATTAACTCAATAATTAACTTGAAACATCAAAATTATTAACGCAAGAAAAGCACCTTGGGCGTTTCATCCTCTTTTGATGAGTCAATCGTGACAATATTGTGGCTTTAAAAATGTCATGTAAGTCCATGAAAAGGCACAAAGTAAACATTACAAGCTTCCATCAAAAATGGAAAATTTGTGTTAAACTTTTTGCCTCAAGAGAGACACTCTCAAGTTTTTCCACTTCCTACACTCCAAATGTATATTTTCTACATCGACACGGCTCTCTGTATCCGGAAAATATATCTTTAAATAATCTTCCTTACGAAAATACCATTATTCAACCTCAAACACTTAACTCAACTTCAGGGTCGTTTTCAACCGAAATTTTTTCAACCTCTCAGCAGGTTAGGCAGATTAAACAGCATAAAAGCCATTGAGATTTAATTGCTTTTGTTAAAGTCAAGAAATTTATTGTTAGATATACTTAACTGCAGCTGTCTGCATTGCAGTTCAACTCATTCATTATTGTTAAATATGTGACTTTCAATTATAATATTTATAAGGCATTTGCTTCAGAAACTTTCAGGTACTTAAAAAGCTTTTCTTCGATTAATAAACTTTTGGTTTTCATCGACAATTTAGAACGTGACGATATGAAAGTTTGAATACTTTCAAATATTATGTAAATATGAACATTTCTAGAATTCAGCATCGTAGAAATTTAATCATTTATCTCACAAAATCCAAACCGTTTTTCATTCTCGCGGATGGTTTAACTTTTTCATTTCGTTTTCATTCACTCGAATGTTCTTTTAATTTTTTTTTTCTCATTTCAATTCAATGTGCACACGTTCGGATAATCAAAAAGATTTGGGTTATTTCATTCATTTGTAGAAATAGGTAGACTGAAGACTTCAAAGGTCTATCAGGTGCGCAAAGAAGAATGAAACGGAAAAACGTAGAAAACGAAGACAATTGAATTTTTGTCTCTTAAGTTGAAGCCATTTTCCGGTTATCACTCACCCAATTTGAAATAAAATTTTATTCTAACCGCTCGTGAATGAAAAGCTTCTAGAATACAAAACTTTCAATCATGCGCTCTTGAGCAAAAAGAAAGTGACAAGAAAATTTGCTAGGAATTCAAAACTTTTCAAATAACTTTTAAAAAGCTTGTCTAATAAGATTGAAAAGGTCTCAGTCTCGGAAAAGGTCAATTGTGAGGTCGACACCACAGAACACAATCTTGTAGTTAAATCAGGAAAAACCCGAGAAAGAAGAAAAAGAAAATTTTGATTCATGAAGGAGTTAGCCAGAAATGAAATCGGAAATCGAATCGGAATTCATTCAAAAGCTTTTGTCTTTCTAACTTCATATCCTGAAGAGAATAACTTTAATAATTTTCCATCTCAGCGAAGCTCACTCGTAAGTCATCATGAAACGACTCTCCAAAAACCACTCAAAAGAACCAGAAGCAAATTACAAACTTCCATCAACGAGAATATTTTCGTGTACATAAAAAAGCCAACTTACCTCAAAACTTAATGTTCCTGTATGATCTTTATCGAGTGTATTAAATACGTAATGAGCATATAAACCGGTATTCGCTGCAAAGAAAGGAAAATGAAATGATTGAAATTAAATTTTATGTTCCAATAAAACTGTTGTTGCATTGTTGTTGATGCTGACTGCTCAAATATAAAACTCGCGTACGCTTTTTCAGACCCAACAAGATAAAATCTTATGATTGTTTAATAATATAAACTTGAGATATTTAAATGAACTTAAAATTATCCTTATTTAGTTTCATCTTCAAAGTAAAATATTCATAAGCAAGTCGACAAAAGGAAATTTCCTTTCTGATATTATTATCTATTTAGCTTTTTATTTAATAATGCATAAATTTCCTTTATAATTGC
Organism: Clunio marinus; assembly: GCA_900005825.1. Taxonomy (NCBI): domain Eukaryota; kingdom Metazoa; phylum Arthropoda; class Insecta; order Diptera; family Chironomidae; genus Clunio; species Clunio marinus. The sequence goes on along the minus strand of CVRI01000020.1, from coordinate 2,945,245 downwards.
GTGCTTCTTCTATTTATTTTCTCTCTTTTTTTTCTTCTGGCTTCTTACGCACTTAAAAGTCTTGAAATGGACGCGTTTTTAATAGGAAAGTAAAATAATAAATTATTTGCCTAATTACATTATTTTCGCTCTCTTTCATTTGTTTTAATTTTTTTTATTCTATGACTTGAGTTTGGACTTTTGATTTTATTTCATTTATTCGTGTTGTAATCGTAGTCGCTGTACATTTTGTTCATAAAAGTCGCGTAACACTCTTGTGAATAGAGAAGCTTGTGAACAAAGGAATGTGAGCTGCACGCGACAGTAGCGAATTTAATTATTTTTTATGTCTTTGCTGTCCTTTCGGTTAAAGTCATGAAAGGCCGTAGGTTTGGCGACCTGAGGTTGCTGTTATATTAGCTTCACATAATTGATAACGGCCAACATGAAATTTGTTCTTCTTCTCGTTAAATCTACGCGGTTTCATTCTATGCAATTATTCAAGCTTTCTTCTTGTCTATCTCGTCATTTTTCTTTTCACAAACAAGGAGGAAAAGAATTTGCTTAAATATTTAATCCGGCAGGCCAACACAAAAAAATCTGCTGTTATTTATTTTCTTTTCCATTCTCATGTTTTTTTTTTGGCGCACGCACAATTAATTGAGCATGACATCTAGACTTTGTAGCATCATGAGAAGCTTAAAGACATTCTTTGTGCAAATATTTAATTTGGATTTATAAAAGTTTCCATGCTGGTAAAGCTTTTTGTGTTGTGTTACCATTTGAGAATATTAAGCATGAGTTTCGGTTGCCAACATAAAAAATTCAACCAGTAAGTCTGTGAAGAGTCTTACGATTTGTGGCCGGTAAGTAATCATTTTAATAACTTCATATTTTCACTGAAAACAAATGAAAAAGGTAGCGACATTTGACAAAATTAACAAGCTTTCACAGGGCTTTTGAAATCTGGCTACCCTAATTCAACTTTTCATCTTGAAAGAATTTGTAAGACAAAAGTTCATGCTAATAATTTATTTCGATTTGATGGGAAAAGTTTCAAATGAGTTTAGTACTTATGGATGTTTAGTATTTTTCCTTAATTCTCTCACTAAGGAGAGTCTTCTGACCTTGATATCTTTGCATGTTTCTCTTTCATACGAAAATAAAAATTTTCTTTTTTGCATCTGAAACAACTTCCCGGGATATTAATTTAATGAGCGTAATTTCGCACTGCTAACGAATCATTTCACTACTTAGATTTGGCTTCGCTCGAACCACATGCACACACATATGGCTTAATTCGATTAATCTTTGAAGAATCACAGAAAGGAAATTATTACATTAGCTACTTTGTTCTTTAATTATGTTAAGAGAACATGATTGGAATTAAGAATAAATCAAATCAACATCAAAACAAGACCAAATGAAAGATAATAAGAAAATTGATCAATACGAACCTCCCTGAGGAAAAAATTGCGCATAAATAACTTTGAAAGTATCTTCTTTCACCATTCCATTGGGGCAGTGGGCTTTAAACCCACGGTACATTCTTTTGATTTCAGACTCACTGAACTTGGTTGTCTTACATATTTGCGCTAAGGAATCCGGTCGGTACCTTTGGGGTGCCTCCAGCTCTTCCAACTCACAATCTGAAAATAAAAAAGATGAGAGAAAGATGAAGAATAAAATCAATTATCATAATTGACTTTTATTTCTCGTCATTAATTTAATTGCATATGCGTGCTCATCTTGATGTCTTTATCAGAGACATTGGAGTGAAAAAAAAAAACAATAAATTACTTGTATCAATGAGGCAAATAGCTCATTTTTACTACGCTACGCAATATCGCATGCATATGAAAGTCAATTCGCTCGACCATATTTCAAACATTGCGTCTGGGATGCTGTTGACTCTGATATATGACTTTAATATTTTCCACATCATGATCGTTAGTAGCTTTCAATTCGAGATGTGAGACAAACAGCATCTCGTTCTCATAAGTATTAGCAACAATGTAGAGTATAGAGAGGAAGAAGAAGAATAATTTATTGTATTTTGCCGCAATTATTCTGATTCAATCTTTGTTCGTTAGGTATGGTGTTGATAGGAATATCGAGTGTCAGAGTTTCAAATAAATCCTGAATACTTGTCCGAATTCTAATAGGAGAAATATGTCGATTTCATCCCTGAACACTTTCCATGATAATAAATAGAAAGGGAAACAGCTTCGGCCTGAAAGAAGGAAGTGTCATGTCAATAGATTAACTACCATTAAATAATAATGGATTTCTTTTTGTTCGAGATTCGCAACGATTTATCTGCTTTAATACACAATATCGTAATTCTAGTTGCTTCAATTCAACATCATAACAGTCGCTATTGATTTTATTTTTCATTTCTTTTCGCAAAAAGACACAAAAGCCTCCATTGTCGCCCAACAGGGGTTTGCCAAAAAGAATTGCTATGATTTAAGTACTTAACGGAGTTATTTTGTCATAGAAAACATTCTCGCAAATCACAAATCTTTTAGCTACTCGAACATAATTATTCTTTAGAGTAAATTATTTATCAGTTATGTGAGACATTCTGCTTTCTGACTTTTTGATTTATGAAGCTGAAATTCGAGAAAAAGAAAAAATAGCGAGAAGAAGAAAGCCATAAAAGCTTTCTCAACATAAATGTTTGGAGTGTGGAATGCAACCAACTAACCACTACAATGCGAGAAAGATAAATGATAGAACATGAGCAGAGATTTCAATTTTCATTTCGAACTTTCCCGTGGGATAAACTTAAGCATTTATCTCAATTGAGTTGTTGTTTTATATTTCTTGTTGCATTTCTTTTTATCTTGCCTGACGGTTTATATCTTGACGATAACAATTTTATTCACTTACTCTGAATTTACGTGAAAGCTACATAAAATATTTATTTTTCTACCTCTCTCAGCACTTCTGAATTTTAAATATTTTTTTGTTTATAATTGTTGAGAAAACACCTGAGGTAGGTTTTTGTCATTTTTGTCATCGTCTTGAGCTTCAAAAACATTCACGCGCTTTTCTTTATTTTCATGATAAAATGTAAAAGTTTTATGACAACTCACTTTTGTGTCAGAAAGCTTTGTTGATGCTTCTTCAACATTCGCTTCAATGTTTCTAATCACTCACACTCTACTTTTTGACATACATTCATGAGAATATTGTGAACTCTTCTCTATTTACATAGATGAACAGAAACGTAAACATTTATTTAATCTTATTACAATGTTTTGTTGAGTTCAGTCAGAAAAATTAATTTCTTTCTCTCTGTTATGCTTAATTATATGTAGATATGTACATACACATGATGCATAAGCATCTTAAAAGTTACAACACTAAATCGAGGCTTTCACATCATTAAATTTTGTAAAGGAAAATAAAATCTTGTCTTTAACTTTATTTATTATTCAACGAAACTTTAATTATCGATTTTTTAAAGCTACATACATCAACATTATTACGAAAACTTCATGGCTTGATTCTTACAAGAAAAGAAAGAGAATTTTATGTAAAGAATTGTTCATTTGATAATGAAGTCTTAAAAAAGTTTAAATGAAAAGAAAATTGCAAAACGTACAGCTGCTTTTACAACAATAAACTTGAAGATAAAGTTTAATTTTGTAACCAAGAAACAGAAAAGTTCATCAGAAAGAAAAGCATATCTAATTAAAGTTTTACCTTCTTGGAGGGAAAAAAAAGAAAACACGAAAATAAGGAAAAGTGAAAAGCTTCGATGTTTTTTTTCGTTTTTTTGAAAGCATTTCCTTGTTCTCATTTCTTATTTTTTATAAAATGATACGAAAGATAGTCTTACAAATAATGGTAAATTAGAATCAACTTAAGCACTTGCTTCAACCATTATCAACTTTCAAACTTACATTTTCAATTTTCTGGTTCAATTTAAAGAAGTTGTTGGGAATTTAAATAATCCACTGCATCATTGTCTAGAAGCTATAAATTATGATTGGCTCGTTTTGTTCAGTTCAACATTATTCAGTTGGAAAAAATATATTTTCAGCACTTGACTTGACAGAGCAACTTAGTCATAAAGCCTTCAAGCAAAATATGTTTTCAATTTAAAGAATGGGAATTTCTTGCCTTGCAAGGCCATGCAAAAAAGGGGTTTCGAATAGTAATCTCTTGTAAGAGTGCTTATAAGCTCCGTTTATGACTTGAAAACAACTTCTCGTTGATGTTGAAAATTGATGCAGCAAGAATTTTTTTTTGTTTAAAATTTCAACAAGGGAGAGTTAACGATTGACATTTAATATGATTACGATATATGTATGTTGTTTCAGTTCTTGTTGAAAACAAGTTAAATGGGGTTGAAAGAGAATTGAAAAGCAAAGATCAAGTGGCATGAAGAAGAAGATTGTTTTTCAAACACTCATTGATTTTTTATCCCTTTGTGTACTACGAAGGAGAACAAGAAGCACTTTCCAATGAAATTCGATAAACATGTGGTAAATGAGTCTTCAATATCAGCTTTCATCACGTAAAGTGAAAACTGTAACTAAATTTGAGACTTAAAGAAAATTTTCTTTGATCGTCAATTTCATCTTTAGTGAATTAATTTAATTTCGATAAATAATTTTCCAAACTCAAAGTTTAAGGAAACTATCACACTTTCTATGTAAGTGGAAATTAAATTTGGTAAGGTCATGATCCATTCCAGATTTTCTACACAAAATACAAAATTTTCCTTTTTTAAATTAATAATAAAAAGGTTTTATTTTCAGAGAGCAAGAATGTAATTGAAGAATAACAAAATTATTTTCTACTTTATCAGATTTGTGCTTTTTCTTCTCATCATTTTCTCATGCAATGAAATTATGTTGTGTTAAATTTATTATCTCGGATGTCAGAATAGTTTTATGACTTAATTTAATCCAAAAAACGACGGGAGATTAAGAGATTTAATTCAGTCGGTATCAACAACTATCCAAAAAGCTTAAAACAACTTCAAACCGAAATTTACGATTACCATCAAAAAATATTCGTGATTCTCCCCTTACTTAAAAATAATATTTGATGATCCATCTCGATGTCAACATTATGAATACATTTTACAAACAGGGAAGAGAATTTTGAATAAAAGCTTTCAGAAATAACAAAATATATGGAGCATAAAATATTTGAATGGTCTCGAGGGTAAATTAAACTAAAGAGTGGATGAAAAGCAAGTATTAAAGTTGAGGAAAAAATAATTAAATTTATTCTCTGCTGTTTATTACAGAGAGTGAGAAACTTAGCAATAAAATTTACTGCTTTTCGTGTTATAACACGAAATGTTTTATTATGCCACACAGAGTTGCTGATGATCATTTCGACTGTTATTTTGCGATTAATGAAACATTGAGCTTGCCAATTATATTTGAAATCTTTCAAAGTAGTTTTAATTTAGTGTTGATAAGTGCTGACAATGAGTAACGATTTTTCAAGAACTTGTTCATGAAGAAAGTTTTGTGCTTGGTCAATAGTTATTTAAACATATTTTCCTACAGTATGTGTGAAAATATGCTATGAATTTTCATGGGAAAAGTTTGGGATTTTCATGTAAATATTTATCATCATGACCTTCACATCTCGCACACTATTCCTGTTATGCTCTCCGCACCTACAATGTCTGAGTTTATTTTTACAATCAACAAACAACTTCGCCAAGTTTATTTTCTTCTTATTAAGTCTTAAAAACTCTTTTACTTTTGCTTGCCTCATTTTCGCATCATCATTACATAAAATTATGTTAATGTGGAAATAGCATTATTATCATACACCCAAAAATAGATTTTTTCTGTCGTTATCTTAGCGATGGCTTTCATTTGTTTCACACTACATACTAGAGACGCGGTGTTAAATATATTTTATGCACTCTGAACGAGAAAGTGGGAAAAAGAATTTAACAAAAGAAGAAGAAGAAGGCGATATGAAAGGTTGTTATTTTCATATGTAGATATTTTCTTTTGCTGTTGCAAGTTAGACGAGCGCAAAAGCTTTTCTGTTTACCAGCCTTGAATATATTATAACACACGTCTTCGTTTTTCCCCCAGATGAGATTTGTATATATCTAAGTAAAATTGTAGAAAAGAGAAGCGATTACAGTTGGAAGAAGAAAAATTGCTTTCGTGAGATTCATATTTGCAAACTGTAAATTTCTTTAGAATAAAAAGAAATCTGAAAGTGAGTGATGTTATGCGTCTTTCACAGGTTTATGGCAGCAAAAGCTTTCGTTAGTTTAATCATGCCAGAATAAGAAGGTGGGATTGTCAGTGTCATCAAAATCTGTTTTTTATTTATGCAGCTAAACATATTTTTGTAAGCTTTCATTGAATTCCTTTGAAGTGATTTATTCCGGAAATTTTCTTGACAATTGTGGGGGAAAATTGCAGAAACTCTAAATAATTGTCTTAAAAATTGGTTGATCTTTCGTCGCTGAACTGAAAATGTTCACAAAAATTTTCTTTTTAATAGACTCAGTGCGGTTTTAAAATTTCTTTTACGCCTAAGCTTACTCTCGACCGAATGTTTGCGCTTTCAATTAGCTCTGAACAAAATTAAACAAAAAAATATTAACTCAATTTAATCAAGTTTCTTTCTTACTCAAAAAGTTTTTCTCCATAGAAATTCATGTAAAGAAGACGTCTTCGTGATATGATTTTGTTCGGGATTCGAGCACAACAACGGAAAACAAAAAGAAAACAATTCCCAAACTTAAGTTTTCCAACTCAATTATCGAAAATGATACAAAAAAAAAAATGTTAATTAGAAAGCTTTTCTAAGATCGGAAAAACGCGGCAAGATTTTGTTCACCATTGAAACGCGACCTTCACGATTCGATATCAAAACAGATACTGAGCGGATTTAACAAAAAGAAAAAAATAACACGAGTCTCTTGTTTTATTTCATTTTTTCATTTTCAAATTTTTCTTGCTCATGAATAAATATCTTGAACAAATTTTTGAGAGTGGCAGAAGAAATAACTTCGATGCGAATGTGATCGTTGATTGAAATTTTCACATTTGTTTAACTTTTTCTTTTCTTGTTTCATTTTCTTCTCATTTTTTGTACAAAAAAAAACTCGTAGATAAACACATGCGGTCGGAAAATTTTTAGAATCCAACCAGAAAACATCATTCGACACTGAACAGAATAAAAAGAAAAGTAGAAAGGAAAAACCATGAGAAAATACAAATATTTTGGTGAATGGAATTCATTCAATTTCATTCCGGATGTTTATGTAAATAAAATTATTCAATTAAACTTTATTTCTTTACTTTGTGAATTTGCATTTTGCTATTTGGTAAATTAGTCATGTGGTTTTATATCAATTATAATGGAGCATAAAAGCAATCAAGAACATTTGACAACCATAAAGTTTCACTCAAGTCGAAAATGGAGCATAGTAAGAGAAACATGTTGTTGAACAAGGAACATTCAGTTATGATGCATTCTGCAAAAGACCACAAATGAGATAAACAATTACATATTTCATATTTTGGTAGTGAGTGAAATGAAAAGTAGAAATTCATGTTTTGTCACATACACACACCAGATATGCATCGGCATCGTTCTATATCAGTTAGAGGAATGCATCAAAAAGACGACAGCGGCGACGACGACGACAAGGAAGTCAACAATTTAATATGTCGTAAAAGATGGATGAGTGACATGAATATGTATGGTTTCCAGTGTCACTTCAATTTTTCATTTTTCACGTCATATGAAAGCTGCTAGGACAGTGTCGAAGTGGCGAGATTAAAAAAAGGCTTTCAACATCAGCATTTGTACCGCTTGAAATCATAAATTGAATTCAGACATTCATTTCAACGCATTTCTTTTTTAAGAGTTTAAAGTACACGTAAAATTGTCATTTTTTCTGTATGTTCATGAAGGTGTGGTAAATTTAAAGCCTTTAAAGAGGATAATCATGCATTAATTAAATTAAACTACTGTACTGTATTTCACTCCACGTGCATGTTTGAACTGAAATTATTTTCACCTTTTATTTTAAAATATGTTCACGAGCAGACACTTAGGTCTTCATCGTTATGACGAACGTCGATAAAAGCCTCTGAGGTGAACATGAATAAATAAATTTATGTGCTGGGACTCTTGATGTTCATCTTACACACTCATATCTCGTAAAGTTACATCAAATTTAAATTCGCATTAAACTCAAACTTTATTGCAGAATTTTGTTGTGCCTAACAGCGAATGATCCATTTTGTTTGTGACTCGTAAACGATCATCGTGTGTCGTCATATTTAAATTGCTTTTTTTAAGTCCTTTTCGGGATGGCCAAGCCCATATAATGTTTAGAATTTATTGTTATACTTCCTGACGTTGGTATTTACTCCAACATGATGGTAGAAATTTGCATAGGGTTTGTCTTTAACAACATTAAACTGAGTTAACCTCTATTAAATTTTTATATACATAGCATCTTTTCTGGCATTTGTAGGGAATTGCAAGCATCATGTTACTATCTTGAATAAGGAATTTTTCTCATGTGTAACTTTCTCCCATTTCAGAACTTTCCACTTAAACTTTATAAATTAAATTTACAAATTCCACGATTAAATTAGAACAAATATCTAATCACAGTTGCATTTTTCAGTCACGTTGCCTTCTATGCATGGAAAAGTTTTAGTAAATTTAATTATAAAATTCTCTCAGATATCTGTTAGTGATGCCACAAAAACTTTGTGAATTTTAATGAAGCTTCATGAAGAAGCTAAAAGCAGTAATCTAAAAACATAAAATTTTAGATAGATTATTATGGTTTGAGAAAATCTTTTCGGACACATTTAAACAATGCCAGAGATATAATTTACTTATATTGAAAGTTTCTGAGAACTTCAATTATTAACGCCCAAGGCATTCTATTATTTACTCAACTTCTCTCAAAATTAGAGCTATGAATTCATTTCTTTTTTCTGTACTTTTCGGCATGGTTTGTAAATATTTAATTGATTGCGGCTTCTCATTTTTCAGCTTTCGCTTTCATTTGCATTCCATTATTTATGTCTTTCGAAGGTGAAAAGATTGATTTGACTGAACGCTTTTATCTTTTTATATTGATTGAAAATTCAATCAAACCGAATCGAATTGGGTTCGTTTAAAGAATGACTCAATGACGCATAATAATAGAACGAAACCTAAGATGTGATGGTAAAAGATGAAAAGTTGTATAAATTTTTCACGTTTTCTTTTATTACTCAATCCTATTTATTTCGAATGAATTTTTATGTTACTTAGTCATGCCACCCACTTATTAATTTCTTTTTTGTATTTCTCACCAAAAGTTGCTAACTTTGAAAACTTTCCGCGATAGCTGTTGCGGTCGGAAAATTTTATTTCAGTAAATTTATCAAAACCTTCTAGACATTGTTGGTTTCTTCATGTTTACAATTGATGACCTTCGTACATAACCAAAAGGTAAAGAAGGATTAAATTTCTTCTTAAGTTATGTAATGAATCAGACTAAAAAAAGGTCTCAGAAAATCTGCTTTGTGGATTTATAATTTGTCTTCTTCATCTTGAGAATCTTAACTGAATTTAATTCCTGTGACATGAACAGGCATGGGCCAAAACAAATATTAGAAGGTTGACTTTCATAAAGTTTTCATAAGGAACTCCAATGCATTAAGTCGTAAGTGTCACACAATGCTAATGATTGATCGGATAATCTTAATCCTTTCCTTCCCTTACATTTATGAGAATGCCCTTTAGGGCAAATTCAAAATGAGAGATCATTTGATCAATTGATGAGAGTTTGAATGTATTTCATACGAGTAAACATCCAGATTGCCATTTGCGTAAGACGTGAAGTAAAATCCAGATGTAGTTGATTCTTCATTCTACATTTATAGAAGAAGGAAGAAGAAAGCAAAAAAAAAGCACAACAAGCAAGGGAATATTTTATTGTCAGTATAAGGCTTAAGGATCGTCAAATGTTATTCTGTGATTGTCACAAGCTTTTTCATGATGCGTGTGAAAGACGCTAAAGGTGATTTTTCTTATTCTATATTTTTATTTACGAATGCAGGCGAACAAGTGTTTACGGGCTTATGATGACAATGACAAATAAATTCTCGCTTGAGAGAACACTCGTATTCGAAAAATATACCTTTACATGTTTGAAAAACGAGTAGAGAGAATTCTACTTAGAACAAGTTGAGACTCTTCAACAAAATATCGTTTTTTTACTGCTTACAATTTGTTCAGCTTAATATTCAACATTTGTCTGTTGGTTACGTCCCATAAAGAACAAAGAAATCAATGAAACTTATATGTAAAAGAAAGAAAATCGATGATAATGTTCATCCCTTTTATCGGATTTGATTTCGAGGGCGTTTACGGTTTTCTTTGAAATCATCATAATGATTTAAATTCTTCTTTATTACACTGAGCTTCTGTTCATAGCGAAAATTTCATTTAACAAATTACTTTTTATTTCTCATCTTTTCTTTTTCAATCCACCAATAAATTTTGTGTATTTTTTCTGATAATTTATCGATAGATTGCGTAGAAGCAAGCAAATGAGCAAATGCCAGAACCACAAATATGATTTTTATCACGTGTTGATGTATTGATGGTTGGTCTAATTTCGGGATCACTTATAGTTAATGGATTCATAAATGTTTACAAAATGTGATGTATTTTTAGAATTTAGCTTTGCCTAAAGTAACACTGACTTTTTTTTATTTCAACAATAAATATCGATCGATAAAACCTTTTGGCTGAGCTTTCACCAAGGCTGTGAAAATATTATGCAAATATATTAAATTATTTATCTGCAATTTGGCATTACTTCACAAATTAGTAAATATATTGGTATTGAAATAGCTTACGTACATCTTACTTAAGTAGCTTGGTAGCCATTAGGATGAAACCTAGATTCGTTATGAAATCGTAATCAAATAATCTTAAGGTTTGCTAATGGTACTAAAATTATGACTCATAAGTGATTAAAGATGTTATTGCATTGGCATAACAAAAATAGAAGCTTTTGTACATTTTGTTTCTTTCATAAGTAAGTCAATTTCGTGCATTGAAAGAAAATATTTTCACAGCTCTAGCAGCTGGAAAAACGAAGTCAAAGTTTACATTAGCTTTCATCATAGAATAACAAAAAGAAAAGCTCTCATTTAATGTTTTTCTTTCACCAGTGATTTTTTTTTCTGCCGTACAACATACATGTCGTTGAGTACAACTTAAAGTGCACTTCATGAAAAATTCCATTTCACATGTCGAATTTGTTCAAGCAGAAACATCTTCAAACGATTTCATTTGCTTCGAAGCTTAAAATAAACTTTCGAAGGGAATTTGGTAATTTATAAAACCCACCCACACATAGGAACTTTTGAAAAAGGCACCAAACGTTCATTCATTTTGTAATTTACTGGAAAATCCTTAAATCAATTTCAACTCTCATTAAATTATTAAAAAAAGTTTAAAATTCTCAAATATTTATGAGTTTTTAAATTACGAATGTACATAATAAGAATCTAAACGTTTACTGCAACATTCTTATGAATTCAATATCCTGGCATCACAAAATTAAATCGGATATTTACATAAAGCAATTCATATTAAAGATTGAGTAATTTAAAAACGACGAAACATCGTAAAATGTTACATTTATGTTTCATTGAAATCATACATTAGCAAGAATGTTATTTTATGTTCTTCTCCTTTATCAATAAATAACAGAACATTAACATAAATTTCCGAATACATAAAATTAATACTTAAATCAAACAGGCAAATCGAAATGCACACTTAAAAATATAATTTCGAATATTTCCTTAGTATCGTTTAGCAGTTCTCGTGTCCATGTCTGAAGGTTACTGAAGCATTTCATATTAATTTTAGCATCCGAAAATGTTTGGAAAAACTTTCACAAGTGAAAAACTAAATCCATTCAGATATTTACAGCTTTTCATTCACAACAGACTCGTGGAAGGTTGGATTCATTGTCGCTATAGGAGATAATGCAACATTTTGTTTATTCTGGGTGGATATTGAATTGCACATTTCACACTGTAATTTGGACCAACCACATTAAGTTGGAACTAATGTATGAACATTTCCGATCGAAATGCAAAAGAAGTTTTATTACGAATTTTGCATGTCAAAAGCTTTTGCAATGGGCAACCATAGCAAAATATGATGAGAAGTAAAACCTCCGGAAATTTATATTCCAATGTAATACATTTCCACGTCATGCAAATGCTTATAATTTGAGCTTTCAGCTCTTCATCACTTATCTGCATGTAAATCAACTTAATTTATAAATATGCAACAAAAGAGAATTCAGGTCTCGATTATTTTAAAAAAATTCTTTTCTCTTTCTTTGAAAAACCATAACAAATCAAATATGATTTTATTTATGGTGACATTGAATAATTAAATTCTTACATATCAGCAGAATCGTCCAGCGCATGTGTCACTGATGAAAATAAGATATTTACATCTTTTACTATATTGCAATTAGCACATTACTCCAAATTAGAATTCGAAAAGATTTTCCACCTATCATTAATGTCATGTTGCATAACATATCTAATTGATTTTTCTTCCGCCCTTTTCGGTTTCTCAGTTCATTAATACCATCAATTGAATTCATATTAATGAGCCTAGAGGAAATTTTCATCCCAACTCGCCACGTCGGTCTACATGCAGGATGTAGTCATTAATTTATGGTTTTACTATCTACTTTCTGAATGTTCGATTCTTATAAGATAGAAAGAGGTCTACGCAAGTGGTAAAAATAAGAGACTGAATGGCATTTTATCTCTAATCATCCATTTCCACTTATTTCCGACACATAAAAACAACTCCATAAAGTATCTTTCATTAGACAACAGTTCTGTCGTAATGGAGGCTGAATTCTATTTGGAAATTACAATTTTCGTCGCAATACTTCCACATTAATAAAATGTTACTTTTGTTTTATCGACTAAGTTGATGTGAAAGTTGTAAATAAGATTGATTCTGTAGCAAAATGATATCAACAATCATTTCTTATAATGAATGTGATGAAGATTTAAAACATTTGACTCGTCTTGTAAATATTTTGACTAATAAATTCATGAAGATTAGTAGATTAATATGTTAACACCTCTAAATTTAATGGATAGAGAAAAAACAATAAATATGCTTATTTATGTGGTGAATGAAAATATTATGTTTTTCTCGAAAAACGTCATAGAACACCAGCTAAGATAAATTCATAAATCAAGCAGCAGTATTTTCTATACAATATTCCCAATTTTCATTAAAATAAGTTATGAATTCATCACTCTGACACTTCATATTTTGCATTGAGGAAAACATAATGAAAACAATGTAAATTAGCTTCATAAACCTTTCAAAACTGGATAAGCCAATCATAACGATGATAAAGTTTATGAAATTGGTGAACCTTGTGCAGAAGGCTATAAAAATCGGGTTGAATTATCATGTAAACAATTCTCCGCATACTTCCGTAGCTTGCAGAAAAACAAGTTATTGAAATATGATAGAAGAGATAATAAAAGTCTTAATAATCTTTTGCTTAGTTATCAGGAAAGCTCAATTACGTGTTCATAATGATGAGTAATAAATATTTATTGTGCTAATAATTTTGTTGAATTAACTCTTTTTTTTATTTTGTTGTAACAATCAATTCAGAAAAACAATTTTGATTCATCAAATACCGTAGAAAGTTTGATTCGACAAGAAATTTAATTTGAAAAGTAAAAAGTAAGAAGTTTCTTACCATCGCTTCCAACGTTGAATTTAGCACCAATCCAAAGATTTCTTACAAATGCAATGAGACGCCGATAAAGTGGTTTTTGTCGATGGTGACGCATTGATGGGCCCTTTTCAACATCATCAATGATTTCACTTTCCGATTGACAAATTTGGCGGTTAGTTTGATGTGTTGTGTTATTATTTCTATTGCTGTTATTATTACTATCATTTCTTATCTCATTAGAACTAGTGCGGCAATTAATTTGGCTTATCAGTTCTCCCACATTGAGCTGTTCTGGATATGCTGATTTTGGTGGCCTTTCGCTTGATCGTGGAAATGTTTCTTTGGCATTCACCAACTCAATTCCCACTTGCTCTGATGGTGTCGAAGAGCTTCTGCTTCTCGACTTCTTCTGTTTAACGTGACCCATAATTTATTGATATTTTGGCAGAGGGTATAAAAGTTTAAATTGTAGCGATCTGATGTATCGCAGGCAATGTTTTACGCTTATGGAATGGCGCAGTTTTCTCTCTTGACTAATTTATTCTAGTTTCAGCTGAGTTTATTGAGTGAAAAATCGTTCGGAGATATATTTTTTTCACTCTTTTCCAACAGCAAACATTAATATGTATTACTTAATTCAAGCTTTAACACCAAAAATCTAAATTTATTTTTCTTTCTATATCACATCCCATTAAATGTTGTAAATTTCTATTCCTTCGTTTTGTCGTTTCAGCTCAGAGGAGATTTTTTATGATTTTTCTTCATATTCGTTTGAGCTTTAAGTATTCTTTTGGAATTAATTTCCTCTGTTGGCAAGAATTGAGATGACTTAATTCTGAATAAATTAATTAAATGTTATACGGTTGACTCGGGAAAACTTCGACATAAACTGAAACATTTATGAATTAATTAGTTTCGAATTTTTCACTCGTAACCAGTTTTATTTAAGTATTCAATTAAAAGCTCTCGATGTTAAACATAAGTTATAACTAATTTTGAAAGATTCTGTTTTAATCGGCTTCTCTTAAAGTTTTGAGTGGTGGTTGGTCATAAAAAGTTAACTTTTAGTTTCAACTTCTAGGTACGGCCGTTAAAATTAAAGACTTCTTGAATTGCACGAATAAAATTAAATCCTTGATTGAAAACGGTGAAAGAGTTTTAATTAAATGAATTCAAACTTTGGCATATTTATGAGCTAATTTATAAATCGTCAAAGAAACTGTGAACTTCAATGTTTGGCTGATTAATTCAAAAGATCGAAATTCATTCATAAGAATTTTATCTGGAGAAGAATAGTTAACTAAGTTATTGTATTATTTGTACATTTTTCATATAAATTTTTAACTGAAAGCATATTTCAGGAGAAAAAAGCTTTCGAATATTCATGCTTTTTAAGAAAACTTTCGCTACTTTATGAGAATTTCATTTCTCTAAACAAACAGAAGAAAGAAAATTCTTTTAATTACAAACAAAATGAAGGAAATTGTTTACCATTACTAACTTTTGATAAAAACATGAGCATTCAGAGTTCTTAAATATTTAATTAACAGCATTAGAATAATCCAATCCCATCGTGGGTGGATTAAGATTTAGGGTAAATTCTTATCCACCTAACTTTTCCCCAAAAATATTTCAAAAAGTTGTTTAACATTTTCATAAAATTTTGAATGTAATAAGTCAAACTTTCACGAAACTTTTGTGTCGAAAACGAAACAACGATGAAGAAAAAGCCTTTTCATTGCTACAACATCGGTAAATATAAGGAAAGAATTTTTACTATATCCATAATTTCTGTAATAAGGCAAGTTTACTTCATAAATTTTTAAATGCTCAAAATTGGTAATAAAATCATAATTGAAAAATCATAAAAAACAACGAATAAAAAAGTAAAAATAAAATTCTAGAGCTGTGGGACTTTATATTTTCAAAGAACTTTTCGTAATGAAATCTGAAACTTTTACTATGTTTGCAGTTTCGGTTTGAAAAGAAAAATAAAATTACTCAAAATTACAAAATGATTTCATTAAATTGAGTTAAAGTCTTAAGAAACACCAGTTTCAGGAAGCAAAATTCCTTTTTTATTCAGTTGATAATCAAGTCCAATGACCCATTAGCACGCAATGTCACAATGTGTTTCAATGTGTTCATGGTGACTTAATTCACGCTTATTTTCTTTGATATTGTTTAAGTTGTTTTTCGTTTATAGTCGCGCTTTTGACGGTTTATGGATGGTGGTCTGAAAAAGTTTATTTTGCCGTGTTTTCCATAGAAATTCGCACACGATTTTTTAATTCAGTCAACCATTAGCTTTGATTTTCATACAAATTACTACACTTTTATTCGATTAAATATTATGACCTTGTCTCAAACAAATGCGACCACATTCCAATGTAATTCTTAGAGAGTAGTTAAGGTATTTGACAAAGATTTATTGCAATGCAAGAATCTTTAAATATGTTGGTTGCCTCCATGCTTAGTGTTTTACATCAACAGAGCATAAATTAATTTTTTTTAATCTCCTATGCTAATATTTCCATTATGTATTATTAATCATCTTTCTCTTGCGCTAGCAGAAGTAAATAGTACAAAAGAATAACAGAAGGGGATGTATATAAATTTTTAATTTGGATAGATTTATGTTGAGAACTTAAGCTGACTCAAAAATCCGTACTGAATATGATAAACAAACATCTGTCTAAGCATTTTAAAATAAGTATGTTTACAGCTTTTGTAATTCATCAGCATACAGTTTTATAGAGAATTTTCCTTTAATCTTAATTAGTTTAAATTTCTTCAGGCAAATGATGAGACAGAATACTCATATGATGGATGTGATGAGCTATGAAAAGGTTCGATTAAATTTTGTTCATAAATTAAAGTCTTAAGGAAGAGGTAGCCATTAGTCATCCCGTTCTCATGTGTTTGTATATTTACTTATTTGATTGGTTTTGGGCTTTAAGATTTATAATATCCTGATGATGATGACCTTTCATGATATTAAACATTCGATATGGTATAAAATTAAGCTTTCTTTAGTTATTCTCATTAATAGTTATTATCGAAACAGGAAATAGTTCATATTGTGCTGGAGACTTGTTAAATAAAAACATTGATTGAAATTATGGTTTTATGTATTTCAAGAAAACCCGGCACAGAATTGAATTTTTTCACTCATATCCAGTAAATTGAATTGTAAAAGCAGGATATGTTATAAGATAAACAATTTATTCCAACTATAACTCGAAAATCACATAAAAAGACTTCCTTAACTGAAATACCTACAGACGTGTCTGGAAACTCAAAAAAAATTCTCCCAAACATTTCACACAAATAAAAGAAAAATGACTCGAAACAAATGGAATGAAAAAATTGTTCCATCAGTTTTTGGACATTTGTAACATCCAACAATAAGGAACTTTTTGTAGATCACAGCCTTACTGTAAGACATTGTTAATGATGGTTTAAAGCAAATATCTTAAAGTTTCCTAAGTAAATGATGACAGAACAAAATGTGTATATTTGCTTTCATTATCTCTATTATGACATTGTTACAAGAATTGCCATTGTCATTGGTCTAAGAATAAGAAAAAAACAGAAAATCTGTAACGAGACGAACGGAGAGTGAAATGCGGGTGATTTAGAAAAATATGGTTTAGCAAATATTTTCTTAGAGACTGTTGAGGAAAAAGTTTTATTAGATTTCATTCAAAGGCGCTTTTTATCAATTTTTACACATTTTCGCCTTTTCCATCCAATCGTTAAATTTTCTTTCTCACATCACGTCTGTAGGAAAGTCTTTTTCCACCCCAAGAATTTTGTCACAGAGGGAAGGAAGAACTTTAAAGATGAATCTCAATCTTAATATTATGCGTCAGATGTAAAAGAAAAACTTTCCGCACACATTAAAAGTTTTTAAAGCTATAAATCGTCGAAAAAAAAAATCTTTTAAGCAAAATCATAGACATGTGAAAAAACAAAGAGAAATCAAATAAAGATAACGCAATATAAAATAGTTTAGCAGCCCTTTATGGAAGCTCAGCTTTAAATAACACAAAGTTACAGAAGAGAAACAAAAGAAATTTAGACGACCGTTTTTATAAGAGATTACCGATTGAGATAAATGTTTTCTATTTCTTTTGATGTCTGTATGGTTGAAAAACGAAAGATCAATGATCAGAGACATTTTTACAATGACTTTCCTAAACGTTACACTTAAGATTAAAGAAAAATCTTAACTTAAAATGGATTTTCTAAAGGTTGAGAAGTTCATCCGATAGATTTTTGATTTGTTTCATTTTATTGGATTTCCAAGACGGTTACAACAACATAGCAAGTGATACTGGGAATGGAATCAGACATATCAAAGGTTTCAGATCATGATTGATCATGAAGTCAAAAGCTATTATTTATTAACTTAGTCATTTTCGCATTCAAATAAAATTTTCTTCTTCTTTCTTTTAAGTTTCTCCTTCTGTTTGAGAATTATTTATTTTCCTACTCAACTCAAGTTGAACCAATAACTTTCGACTTCCATTTCATTTCGTGTATGTATCCCAGGGATTTTTGTCTCTGTATGCTTTCCTCAAGTGTTTTTCTCACGGAGCTCTTCATGGAAAAAGGGGAAAATAAGAAGCGAGGATTTATCTTTAAACTTCAAGCAACTTTATGAAAAGATTATTTTTCATCGTGTCTTGTCTCATTCAAGCTGAGCGTTGACGCGAATTATTTTCTTTTCTTCAACGCATCCTTTCCAAAAGATTTTTCCGCTTATCTTTTCATCGAAAAAATGAATTGACCTTTGTAATATTTTCTTTTTTTGTAACTGTCGGATGGCGAAATGAAAATTTTCTGCTATCTCTGAGACATTTTTCTTTTGTCATGCAAGTCAACCTAAAATTTAATTATGCAGACTTTTGATTTTATTAACACCGGAGTCATGGATGGCTTGAATGAAGATAAAAAAAAGAAAGAATGTTCAACATGAAACCCTCTTTTGAATTTCCTTCTCGTCAGATAATTTTCCATATTTTTATTTACTTACATCCACCGTAGAAATATTCTCCGTGTAATAAAAAAATAAAATTCACTTCCTGTGACTTCGAAGTCATCCCTTCATTCTTATTCTTGCTAGGAGCGATTTGAAATGTGAACATCTTTAGGATCGAGTGTTTCATGTGTAAATATAAAAAAAATAAATTGACGATGGAAAATGCCACCCATACAGTCGGTAAATATCACAAAGAAAACATTTTTGCGAAATGAGAAAGAAGAATATTAGAATTTTTCATAGACAATGAGAAGCTGTGTGGATTACTATATAAATTTTCAAGAGCAAGAAGAAGACGAGTCTGTTTCTTTTATTTGATTCTTTATGGCATTCGTAGCCTCAAGAAGAATGACAGAAAAAACATCAATTCCCTTTATAAGTTACAATGAAACAAGCAATTCCGAATTCTTCTATTCTGAAGCTTTCGCTTTGAAATACAAATTGTTTCCGCATTCAACTTTAGGAATTTCATCTACTTTATCAAAATTATGTCGCTTCAATTGAAATTAGCCAATTTGACTTTGATTCTGTTAGAAGATACAACAAATTCCTCATAAGTTTGAAATTTTCAAGTAATTTTCCTCATTATTTAAATTTCAATGTCATGTCTATCTAAATTATCAAACAGTACTCGTTATTGTTTTAATACAAATATTCTACACGGTCTCGTTCATTTATACAGATTTTTTTCTTGTTCTTTTTTTTCAATAAAGTATCATTAACAGCATGACTCCAGAATAAATTCTGATGATTTCCTAAGAGCGGTTGGAATGATGAAAAATGGAAAAAAAATGTTTATAAATTTCATATTTGAATATTACCACAGTTCACAGAACATTTAGACACTAAATTAACTTTTATACATAGCCTTTTTTGTTAGTAACTAATGTAACATAAAATATTTAAGCCCGACTATCGTTCGCCTTCAAAGGTCATTACGAAAATTTGAAGCAGCCTTTAAAAAGTTTTTATATCATTTTATCATGTCATAATCGAGATGAAAGCATCTCAATTCAAAGACTTTGTTTCCAACATTTCAACAGAAAGAATTTAATCGCATATTTTTATTATTGTGTGGTATGATCAGCCATTAGGGAATACGAATAAATTGAAATTGCAATATCATCCAACCAAAACCACTCAAACTTAAAGAGAAGACTCATTAGCTTGGGGCTGTCTTGCACCAACCGATACGAACAGCTTTTAACTGATTTGTTGAATTTAATATTCAACAGGAGAGTCGAACAAGGGATATTTTCAATTACTTTATGCTTGATTTTATGCATTTTTAACTGCTAACGGCTGATAATTTTCATAGCCTTTTTACATTTTTGCAACGATTTCCTTCTTCTCTTTACACTGTAATTAGTATTAATACACTTTATCACCGAACAGCTTTTAATTTTCCTTTTTCCTCTCTCATTTAGCACGAAAGTGCCATTGTGATGTACGGAAGGAAACAACATGTGCACAAAGTACAACACAAAATGATTGTGTGGAAGAATGAACAAGATTTACACGTTTTGAGTCTTTCACTAAATTGAAGTTTAACAGTCGCTTGCATTTGACTGACTCTTTCACAGCTCGTTCGTCAATCGGCATCTTTTTCTCTCAACATCTTTCTCTACTTATGTATATTTTTATTTTTGTCATGTTTGTCGAAGGTTAATGCATGAACGTTTTAGCATAAAAGAAAATTACGAAACATATGTCACGACAAAGCGATTTTAAAACTCTTCCTCAAAATATCTTCGTATTTTTTTTTCTTGGTTTCTTCCTGGCTCTTTCGAAATATTTATCACAATTTTCACATTTTATTTTTGTGTATCTCTCAATCTAAACGAAAATATATTTTATTTTATATCTACGTAAATTTTCTTTTTCCTTCATGACAACCACGAGCACGAGAGCCGAGAAGAAAATATATTTGAGATCGCAGACTAATTAAGTAATAATTAATTTTCAAGTGTAAAGCAAGCACATTTCACTAACACGAATGCGAGTGGGTGGTGTTTCACCAACGCTTCACTCTCTATTTAATCGTTGATACAAAACACTATTATTTATAGACTTAATTAAATTTTGAAGTGAATATGTCTTTCCATTCCATCGACTGCGATTTTTTTCTTTCTTCCTTTATTGCACATCGCATTTACTAATCGAATTATAGCGCAATAGTTACCAAACGAAATAGAGAAAAACTCAAAATTTCATTAAACATATTGAAGGAAAATTTGCTGGAGATTTCTTTTATTGATGAATAAAAATTTTCTTTTTCTTTCTTCTTTTATTTAGTTCGCGTTTGAAAGTTTCCCAGCATAAACGGGAGATTTGATTAACTCGAGTGATTGCTAGGAAATGTGAAATTCAACTGCACTTTATTCACAATTGTTAATGAAACATCACCATGCCGAATAAAAAGCGAAGATTCAAGTTTATAGCCTTATCCGTTCGCGAACTCTAATCAGACTGATTGAGCATTTCGAAAAGACGAAATACAGAAATTCTTTTGAACGCAACGACAAGAAACTCACAACCTCTCGATGCTCCGCATTTTTACTTCTCGTGCTTTGTACGAATGGAAAACTGATATTCGCACGGTGCGACAGTAATTTCGTCTTGATATAAACGATGATTGGTGAGTGGAAGCCGCTATACTTCCAGTGCTCAGTTGTAAGAAAAGCATGTGATAGACTCGTAAAACTTTCAATGGCGATGTGAAAAATGGATGGTGTTTGAGAAAATTCGCAGCACTCATCACCCACATCATCACATGAATTTTCCAAAACTTTTCTCTCGATAGAAAATTTTTGAGAGAAGTCGATGACGTCATGAAAATTGGAAAGTATTTCCTCTCTCGTCGTGTTATTTTTCTTTCTTTCGAAAATGAGGAAAGAAAGCAAACATTACTATGCGAATTCTTATCAGATGTTACAACCAAAACATTTTGAAAGAAAAGAAGTCACACTCATGCTACACGTAGCACAACGTAACATACAAACACATACAGAGATGCTTTCGTTTTCCCATTTTCTCATGTTTTTGTTTCGATAATGTTCCCCACAGCAATTTATTTAACATTCATTTAAATTTTAGCGGCGAAAAGCAAACAGAAGAAAATTTTAATTGAAGAATGAGACTCATCTTTGTGCCTTAACATCTAATAGTGTTAAACTTCCAACGCTTTAAGTGATAATTTAAATAAACGATCTTGAGAGTACCATCATTGAAGTTTCATTTCTTTTTGAAGACCACAAAATTTTTGTATAATTAATTCACAAATTTCAAAGTCAGAAAACGGCGAAAACATCTTCTCAATTTTTATTACTTTTTTTGTGAGAACATCTGATCGGAAAACATCGTATTAGACACGAAAATCTTAATAAAAGTGAAATCATCGTAGACATCGTTTACACTTATATTGCGGTGAAATTCCGTTTTTAATTAAATTTTAATTCGCTCGCTTTCTGAACAGGAAGAAAATACCATAATCATTGAATTGTGTGGAAAAGACCTTAGCATCTAATAAAAATTAAAGTAATCGCGATTACTATGCGGCAGGGATGTCAGCAGGTGTGAGTTTTGTGTATTATATTAAAATGCGATATAATAAACGAAATTAAGTGGAAGATAATGGAGCTTCTCTGCATTCACAAACCATTTATTTTTGGATATGTGTAGGTTCACATTCTGCTTTCGTTTCATTGTTACTCGTCTATGAGCTCGTAAGCATTAAACACCAAAATCAAACATCAGTAACTCGACAACGCATCCATTGTCTAAGTATATCAGAACGCCTACTGTTCATTACAATTAAATCTTTGTTTTAAAGACAAAATTTAAAATCTTATTTGCGCGAAGAACATCACTTGGGATGTCTGTTTGTAGAAGAGCCAAAAATGATTTTTCTGAATTTTTTCTTAAGAAAATTCTTCCTACAATGTTATCGCGTGTCTTAAATATTTACAAGGAAGTTTAATAACTTACATTCTTCGAATGATGAGATATCTTCTTGTTGAGCCATTGGTCGTTCGAGTAGACTTTCGAACACTAAGATGGGGAATAAAAATAAACATTATTAACTCGATCTGTTTTTTAATCAAAACAAAACCAGACTCAAGAAACCCACCTTTCTTAAAACAATAATGAAACAAACTGGAACCGAAATTTTGCTTTTTCTGTTGATTTGTATTCGGCGCTTTTGATGGTATATCAACGTCTGTTGCCGAAATTTCTATATTCAGATGATCAAATTCTGTTAAGCATACAAACACGAATGATTAAGCGAATAAAAAATTTATTGAACATTCTCATTCGAGCGGAAATTTTTATTCTTGTTTGTCTGACGAGATGAAGGCTGAAAACATCGCATGAGATCAGAGATGAGAAAAAAGAGAAAAGAAATATAAACACATAGAAAATATGTATTTAGATATCTATCAAGAAATCATATGAAACATTAACTATGACTTTGACGGAAAATGTTTAATTTGTGAATCTTTCATGAGTTTTCTTTTCTAAATTATTTCGCCTCTACTTTGCTAAATGTAAATAGATGCAAGCAAAGATCGTTAGAAGAACACTTGATCAATTTTGATTTTTTAAATATTCGACATCAAGTGTAATTAACCTTAAAAGTCTCATTCAACTGGAGTAGAGCCGATGACTGTTGCAATTTTAATTTCATTATGTTTACAAAAGAAGAGAAAGTGAAATGACCAAAAAATTTATTATTTCTCGCGTTATTTACAAAACTTTACTAGTTTCACACATATCAAAACTATGACAGCGTTTTAAAGACAAAAACTCCGAGGGAATTGTGAATTAAAAAAAAATACAAAAAGTTAACTTTATCGGTGGAGGGCAAGTGTAATTTAATTTAACCATTTGGCACAATGCCAACTAGCTCGATTTGCAGCATTTATGCTGAACAAACTGAACTACAAGAAAAATATGAACACGATTTTCATTTTGTTAACACAAAACTAAGATAAACAATAAACAAAGCGGAAACTTCACGTTATCGAAAAACCTTTTCCAATTCAATTAGAGTTCAGTGTGCAATTTATTAAATTTAACACAAAAGTTGTTTAATTCGAACGTGCTGCAGAGATTCTTCGACAGCTATATAATCAGATCAATTCACAACTGTTTAGAAATTGATTTGCTTATTTTTCGACGCACTGATCAAATAATTATTCTCTTATTCTCATCTCAACACTAGTATTAAAATATTTCCTCTGCCTTCAAATTCGCATTTTTCTTCACTCACATTGGACACTCACTTGAATCTGACATTTTGTGGCTTCTTTAAAATGATTTTCAATCTCTTGAAAAAAATTTTTATTAATAATTTGAAGAGAAGTGCATCGAAAGTCAACCTTGTTTGAACAATAAACACTTCATAACGACTTTTGCTACGGAAAATAATTTAATTAAAAACCAAAACGATTTATACAGTTTGCTTATGCATGAACAAATCTCGAGGAAAGAAATCTTCTCTTTGAAGTGACATGTTGTCGTGAGAGATTTTTTTTCATTGATTTTGAGAGTTTTCTTTATACATATTTTGATTTTTCCGCTTCGTGTTGGCGAGAAAATATCTCAAACTCATCTCAGTGAACATGTATTGAGCGATAATTAAATTTAAATGGGATTAGAAATCAAGTGATGTCACGTAGAAAATGTGGGTATAGAAACTTATGTGAAACTTTGTTGATCTTCTGAAAGACGGAAGGAAGTAAACAATTTTGAACTGAGATGTCACGAAGTCTCAATATCACAGTTCGATTCTATTTTAAAAAGATTCACACATACCATGAGATGGAAACGTTGTAAGAATAAGAAGAAAGGGAATGTCGATTACGAAGTTTTCTTCACTGATTCATTGGTTCAATGAAATCGTAAATGATACTTTAATTGTAATCAAATTTCGCTCTTCAGAGTTTACAATAACATTTTTGTCCATCAAACGATTTTAAGAAAAATATAAAACAATCATAATGTCGTTTAAGAGATTTTTCAAACTTAATCAATCCTTATATAACCCGTTCGGGTTGAGTTATCCCAACTTAGTGACCTTGCAATAAAATAAAAAAAAGTCACTTTAGATTTATCGAAAGATTCAAACTTTTCTTATCCAACCTTTCCTTTTATGGGACAAAATTTGATGGCACGAAAAAAAATATCAAAGAAAATGACAGAAGAGAATAAAACTTTTCAAAAGAAATTATTTTGGGGATCATTAAAACGTCCAAACGTTCATTTAGAATTATATTTATCATTTTGCGCTTGTGTACTGATTATGCGAATTTAAGACGATAAAAGATTATTTGAAAGTGACATAAAAGTTGGCATAAAATTAAAAGTATTGCAAGACGACAATGCTATCATTATTTCTAATTTAAAATGCGTCTCGCTTAATAATTTCCTCAAAAATTTTGGAAATTTGTGAGTGATAATTTCCTCTCAATATATTTTAACTTCCTTCTCATAAATCCTTCACACTTGCTAGTATTCTGTTCTATGTTTGTACATAAATCAAAAATATATATTTAGGATGCTTTCGTTGGCAAGGCAACCATTTCCCCTTACAAATTGGAAGCGTTGGAAAACTAATCATCTGCTCAACTCAGTTAGAAAATTGAGTTAAGTTGAGAGCTATTGGAAAATTGGAAAAGCGAGGGAAAAACTTTTTAAAACGTAAAAAAAGTTTATTCAAATTTACTTCAAGCTTTCAGTGATTATGAATGAAAAAAGTTAATTAAAACTTTCAAAAAAGCTTTTTCATTTCCATATTTTAAGAAAACATGCAAAAATTAATTTTCTTTCGTGTTTTTATAGTCTGCATTGGTAGAATCTAAAAATAGAATTTCATCTTAAATTTCCACGCTCGAATCTTTAACAAATTCCTATGAAAGCTTTTTTTGTTCAAGAATTTTCCTCTCCGATTCTCTCTCAATTTTCTTATCAGTGGCGTAAATAATGAAGAAAATATTTCCAGAAGTTTTCTTTTTCTCTTCTGCTTTTTGCAAATAACGCAGGAAAAAAAAACTCTGGTTCCCAGTAAAAAGACTCTGTTGATAGCTTCCGCAAGGAAAGCAAATCGCATGTTAATTTTCGTTAATACTTTTGCCGAGGCTGAGCAAACATAAAATTTTAGTCTTGTTTAGTATTTTTTGGCAGCTGATCGGAAGCAGTTCGAGCTCACATAATTTAAGATTTGAAAGTTAAAACAATTCTGGAACATTTTTAGTTTTAAAATTTGAACATTTATTCACTATTCAGCTGTTTGTAACGGAAACTGTTTCAGTGAAAGTTCTATCAACATTAATAAAAAAGTGAGGGAAATTATTCAGAAATTTGTTTGAATTCAAAGCCAATTTTGAAAATATTAAATAAAAAAATTGAAAAAAGAAACAAGGCCCAAAAAACGAATTCACTGTGTAAACGTCTGAAAAGATTTAAATAAACAAAAAAAAGAGATGGGATCGTGGTAATCGGCCTCATTGTAGTTTTCTTGAAATTCTGAAGTGAAAACATACAAAAC
This sequence comes from Clunio marinus, assembly GCA_900005825.1. Lineage (NCBI taxonomy): Eukaryota > Metazoa > Arthropoda > Insecta > Diptera > Chironomidae > Clunio > Clunio marinus. The sequence continues at coordinate 2,918,890 of CVRI01000020.1, read as the reverse complement.
GCGTAAAGAAAATAGATTAGTTAAAATATATTTTCATTTTGCAATATGAAGAAAAAAATATATTTCGGTTTGTAGCAACAAAAGAAAAGTGGTTTTGGTTAAAAACTCATCAACTAATGTTTCTTAGTTAATATGAGAGTTTGTAACGATTAAATTAACATAATTAAATGATAAAAGTTTATGGTTCACATAAAAGAAGAAAAGTGATAAATAGAGATTAAGGCGACCATAACAGACAAGAATTTTACCTTTTTTTTCTATCTAATGCCAAGTGGGAAGTTTTAACTGACAAAATCGTCATTAGAGAGTCTTTTCTTGATTCTTCTTCTCAGTGTGTTTTTTGAAAGGGTAACTTAATTATTTTTCATCGCTTCATTTCAACTTTGGATTTTTTTGAATATTCATTTTCAATGGAAATTTCATGGAGAGCGTCAAATCAAGAATTAAGCAGTTCCTTTGATATTATTCTCATGTATATTATCCTCCGAAAAGGTTTCATCAGTATTCAAGTATTAAGCTTAACGAAATAAGTTAAAAGCACAAGCTTACTTACTCACAAAAACAAGACTACGTTACTCGTTTCTGTATAACTAAAACCAAAATAAAAGCTTTATATTTTCGCTACAATTAAACGCATAAATTAAAGTTTCTGAAAGCGAAAAAAAAATTAAGCGCGTGTATTTCCAATGGTCTCTCTTCATTATTTCCACAGCCGGATAATAATTTTGTTTGTTCATTTAATTCATTTAAGTATTCTTCATTCAGGCAAATTTATTTTTCGAAACCAAAAGCCTTGAGGCTACTCCAATTTTTATATCCTGCGTATTTCAAATGATGGCATGACTTGCAAACTTTATTTTAATATTTTTTGAAGCTTGGACCGATTTAAATATTACACTGTTGAATATTTAGGAAGAAAAAGTCAATAAAATGGAACACTGAACGAGAATCACTCAAGAAACTAAACCCCTAGAAAGCTCTCAAGTCTCAGGCTTAATTATTAAATTATGTGCTAGATCTCTTCTTCTTCCTTATAATTTTCTTGTCTCCGGAATTCTCCAAGTAGTCCATTTAAATACATTTTTATTGTTGATTCGTAAAATTGTGTGTCTGAAATAACATGATAACACTTTACTCATAAACACATGTCGACTTTTGTCAGCATATGAAATGAACATAAGAAAAAGTTATTTTGTGCTCTGTTTGCCTTACTCCCTTCGCATGTATCATTTCTTATTATGTTTTCCTTCTTTTTCTTTTTATTTAAATGAGGTTAAGAACGTTTGAAATGAGATGAGGGAAGAAATTTGCTTTCTTTTTTATTTTCAAAATAAAATCATGAAGCGCTTCGGGGTTGGGCTTAGAAAAGTTATAAATTGATACTGGTAGGTAGATTTCATTCAATTGCTTCTTTATTGATCCAAATGATTCAAGTTTTTCCTTCTCTACGAATCTTACGCATCGAAATGGTTTAATTTGATTGATTTTTTTGGACGAGTGATTCCAATAATTCCCCCTAATTGTTTACTGTATTTGATTGAATTGTGAAAGTTTCAAACTTCATTTCACGTAACTCAATTGTTATCATTCAATGACAGAAGCATTTGTCATAGAACAACAACGGCTAAAGGAGGAAGAAAATAAAAAGAAACGAAATGAAATTTGTCATAACAGTTCTGTCATGTGACAAAAAAAATGTTTTATTTATCCAAATATTTATCTTAGGCTTAAGTAAGCGAATGTAATTCAATTTATGTATTACAAGAAAATCAATTTTTATTGCCCGCGATTTTCACCATCAAATAACTTAACATTAATACGAGAAACGATCTCTTGAGAGTAATTTCATATCATCAAATGGAATGAAAATTACAGACATGTAAGAATGCTATTTTTCCCACCACACATTGTCGGGCTTTCCAAAGTGCAGACAAGATGAAATTTATCTAACAAACTATCGTAACATTGAGGATAAACATGACTATACCTTCAGTGTTCTTAAAACATTTAACAGTCGTCGTTTGTTCGAAACTAGACATTTATCACAAGAGTGGATAACAAATCACACAAGAATGACTACGGTGGCGAGAAAAAAGGCACAAGTTGATGATTAAGAACAAAAGTTGTACGCCATGTTTTTAAAACCATAAACCAAGGGATATTTTATGTTAAAAAACCCCAAATGATGTTCCCAACCTTATCAGCTTCACTTTTTAATGTTTTCATCAAATTGTAAGATAATGAACTTTGATTCATGTTTTCTCACAATGACATAAGTGGACTAGATGGCCAATGTAACGTGGCAATTTATTTCCTTTTAACATGTTTTTATGTCTTTTTCATTTTATATTTTAACAAAACGTGACGAAGAAAAGATAAGACAATTTGAACAGCGTTTTCACTGAATAAATAATCACAACGCTATTGAACAGTCGATAATCGTTAGTCAACATATCTTCGTCTTTGTATACGAATGACTTGTGTTGCTAAAGTCAGAGACTAAAGTTTTATGTAGAAGCAATCAAGTGGATATTGAGAGTAGAGCTAAAATACAAAATAAACTCAAGAGAATAATGATCGAACAAACAATTGAGAAAGATTACAATTGCAGTTGAATTATAGTAAAAGTCTTTCCTTTCCCTATACAAGTCATTGTAGATTCGTGCGGCGTTTTATTTTTATATGTCAGGAGATTAAACAAATAACAAAAGCAAAATCTTTAAATTGGTTTGTCTTGAAGCATATTTGAGTCGAAGATTGAAATTGGATTGAAATTTTTGATTTGAATTTATCTTTAAATAAAAGATTGTTAAAGAAGAAAAACATAATTTCACTGTTGGAGTAAATTTTGAAAGTCAGATTCAATAATGTCAAAACATGAAAAGGGACATTATTAATGAAACTATTTTGTCTTGAAACAGAGGAAATTCTGAAGTGGTTTCTGAGTTGGCAATATGAAATCTGTAGGCAGATCTAAATATTTGAACTTTTGAAGCTTGCGATGTTATAATTTGAATAATGCTGAGTATTTATGAACTGATTTTGGTAACTTTTTGATGAGAAAAATTGAAAGATTGCGAAATAAAAAACAACAATGCAATCAACGAAGCATGCCTTAATCGTTTTCTGTTTTATTTGCTGATCTCTCTAAAAGCTTCGATTATAAATTGATTGCTAGTCTTTTTTATAGACTCCAATTTCACAATGAAGTCATTAAAACGATTTCATTGTTTCCTTTTCGGTTCTCGCAATCATTCAACTCTCAGAATTCTTTCTATTTCAATCCTCAGTAGTTGATATCAATCAAATAAAAAAAGTTAATTGGAATTTTTTTTAACAGCAGACTTCCAATGATTGTTTGTGATTGTTTCTGCATAAATTGAAAATAACTGAACGAAGGTGGTGACTTGAGGGCATGAGATTGATGCCTTTTTTGTGTTAAACGTTCATTTCCTCGTGAATCTATTTCCGTGTTCGAACATGTTGAATAGATAAAGCAGTAACTTACTCATCTGTTAAATGCAAAGAAAAAAGAATTCCTTTTGTGTAGAACATAAGAGTGAACATTGGAATTTTTATTCTCTGTCATTTCACAGAAAAAATATTTTCCTTCTGCTTTTCCGCGTAATTCCTCGGCTGAGTGATTAATTTTTTTCCATTCTTCCTTTTCCTCAGTTCGAATTAGTGGAGAAAAGCTGTGGCTTAACAGAGAGAAAAAAATAAAAACAAAATACATGAACATGATGCTTTAACGAAATTGTATACGGTTTCAGCATTTTAGAGATTTTGCGTTCTCCATGGAAACCCATTTTTCATATTTTAGACTCATTGTCGTAATTAAGTTTTTTTCATTTTGCCTTTAACTTCCATCTTCTCCCATGAAAAATATTTTAGACAAATTAAAGGAACGAAAGAAAATGTCTGAATCTTCAACGAGAATGTACAATCCAAATGAAATATCGTCAGACGTGGGCCAAATATTGACTCAACAGAAGAAACGTTCTGGCATCCCACAAATTGAGGTTGTGAATGAAATTCAAATCGTCATCAATAAAAATGATAATCAACGTAGTAGCATAAATGTACCAACGCCAAGTGATAGTAAAGATATAAGAAAGTGTATAAGCAGTCGAAGTAGTAAAACAGATCTAACAGCTGTTACAACCATAACAGCAGCCACCATTGAAACAACAACGAAGAACGTCACAATAAAGAGCTCACGTCGAACGAGCCGCGAAAAAGAGAAAAGTGAATCAAACTCGACAATTTGTGTTTGCGGAAAGCTTTTAAAGCGTGTTAAAGGACTTCTGGAAAAGAAAGATAAAGGAAGCGGAGGTGAGTCGAGAAAAAAAAACTTTATACTTTATGTAAAATTGAGAGGGAACGTGAAGGAAAATAATTTTGCATGACTTTTAAAATAAATTCAACACAAAATATCTCGAGAAAAACTTACAAAAGTGAAAGCAATCAAGGTATGAAAGTTAACAACATTGAAAAAGTATAAAAGAATTGAAAGTTTCGAATACGAATCATGAAATTCTGTTAAAGTACAAAAGATTTTTAGGGGCTTGTATGCTTAAAGCTTCGAGCATATTTCCATATCCTATTTAACATAAACATTTTGAGGGTATTTGGATTAAGATGTTAAACCTCATGGATTATTTTGGGATTAACTATGATTTGATCTCATAGTTCTCATGGCATTTGAACTTATTGAATGATAAATTAAACATAAATCAATATAACAAGCGTGTCGTGTGTCATTGCTTGAATTATTCATTTATTGATTTACCTTTTTGATATCTCATCTCGTACTTCATTTCTCCTAATGACATTGAATATTCGAATCAAAATCATCTTCGTATTCCATAAGAAGAATTTTCTCGAAGTTTCTGCATCTTAAATATTAAATTTATTTCATCATCTACTCAGAAAATGGGGCAGAAATGAAAGAAAAAAGCTACTTTCCTTGATGAGAATTGGGATCGACATAGAAATGAAAACTTTAAGACGTTTTTTGATATTCCTGTGCTCTCATTAGACCGCAAATGAAAACACGTTTTGTATATGCAATTTGAAATCATTAAAAATGTTCATTCATTTGAAGGCGGGCGGAAAACTAAAGAAATCTAACAAAAGAATGAAAGGAAAAGCTTTTCTTTCGTTTCTTCTGGCTTTTCATTCTTAAAGCTTGTGCACATCGTTATTCTCTTCTCGAACATTTTGAATATTTATTTCTTCTCCTAACATACAAAAGAAGGATAAAAGAAAACACTTCACCATCACAACTTACAAAGCTCACTTTCATTTAAAACATCACGGTACTGTTGAAAAACGAAATATGTCAGGTTTCGCATTAACAGCAAGAGAGAAAGAAAGAAAGATATAAAATAGCGAGGAGCCCTGTTGAGAATTTCTTTTCTCGCCTTAGGTGGCAAATAATAATCCTTGCTTCGGATAAACTTCAAGCAGAAAGAGAAATTAGGTGATGGAAGCTTAAACGCACGAGATTAAAATATAAAATAACTTAAAAACTACAACAGGCAACATTTCAATCATTTTCATGTCTCCAAGCTGAACTTAATCTTGTTTATAAATTAGAAAACGGAAACATGCTGTTTGATTTTTCTTTATTCCACTTTAATGAAGATTTTAAACTGTTGAGATAATTTAATTTATGAGAACGGTAGTCACATTTAATTAAACTTACGTCAGTTAACATAACGATGTCATTTTCAAACATCCGATTGCTTTCAAAAATAACTTTCACTCTGAATTTTTCTCCTTTTTCTCATTCTCATTCATCCGGGCTTTCAAAAGCAATAATATTTACAAAAAAAGGTTCCAGAAGATTCTGTGTACAGAAATAATTTGAAACAAATCTGTGAATTTGTGAATATTCAGACAGCAACAAGGGGAGAATAAGGAGACTTTGTTTAATCAAGCATTTTATTTAATTTCATATTTAAGCGAAATAATGTTGAAGCCTGCGATGATTCACACTGTTCTGTTACAAAGCGGAATTTTTATTAGCGCCAGTTGAGCATTTAAAAATTGTTTTATGATAACAAATTCTCTTTCGTTCGTCGCACAAAGGAATTTTTATTTTGTTCGGGTGGGATGAAGATATTTTTATAACGCCCACTAAAGGTTCGTTGATGTTATTTTCACTAAAACGTTTCGCAATTAAATTTGACTAACCAGATTTTTTTGGAGATGGAATCGTCGTATTGGAACTTCATTTATACATATTTGATATTCAGTGATGCCTTCTGGTGATGTTCTTTTTATAAAATATTGGTGGAGAAAACCTGATAAATTTTATAATTATCCTGAAACTTCAACCACCTCCAGTGACTCAAATTGCTTTTACGTATTGAAGAGAGTTTTCCCAACATCTTCTGTCTATATTTATATCTTTGATACATGAAATTGAGAAACTCAAGAATAAATAAATATAAAGAATTATTTTTAGTCTTTTATTGATTTTCTTCGTAGTACATTTCATGACTGTTTCCCATTCGTCTGTTCTTTATTTTTGCGCGATATTCTTGTCGCTTTTTGCGTTGAATGTAGTTTGCGTTTTGGTCTGATTATTGTTTTATGTGACAATAGAATTCTTCTTTTCCCTTGACTCCAACCACACAACAGTGAAAATTTATTTTCTGCAGATTTTTACTATCAACTGCAATGAAATTGTGAATTTGTATTACAGATATCTGCAACATGTTGTAAAGCTAACATGAAATCGATGCTCATATTTATTGATATTATCGAAACCTCTTTATTAAACATGGATGACTAATGGACCTTTTTGGTTCACTCATAAATAATTTTATCAGATCCAATGAAAAGCTCAACACAAGCAATAAAACTTCCTTTATTCAATTTCAATAGTGCAAGATTTACGACATAAAAATCACTGCATTTGATCTCACACAAACGATATATTTCTTACATTTTTTTTACCACCTAGCAGTAATTGTTACCTCATTGTCAGCAATTATCAAAGTGATCGAAAATTAACGGATTTAATGAGTTTTTGATAAAAAGAAGGCTAAGCAGATATATAAAATTTTTTATCTAAACTGAAATTTTTTTTTTGCTTTAATTTTTTAATTAGGAAATTTTACTTTAACGTAGATTAGATTTTAAACATAAACATGAAAATATTTTTGGAGATTCATCGACAAAAATACTAAATTGAAAGAAGAGGAATTTATTGAATTACTTAGATTCCTAATAACAAAAAGCTATTTCACTTTCAACAATCAAGTGTATTGGCAGATCTTCGGTACACCAATGGGAGCCCCAATAAGCCCAGCAATTGCAGACTTGGTCATGAATTACATCTTCGACTCTGTCATTCCCAATCTTTCGTTCACTCTTACTCTTGGAACAAAATATGTTGATGATTGTTTGTTCATTTTACCTGATAGAAAAGTAGATGAACTTGTCAATTCCTTCAACAATTTTAATCAGAACATTCAATTCACGACAGAAAGAGAAGAAAATATGAAACTTCCTTTCTTGGATTTAATAATCGAGAGAGATGGAAACAATTTGAGCACAGAATTTTACATGAAACCAATTGCAAGTGGCAGAATACTCAATTTTGATTCTCAACATCCGATGAAGATGAAAGTCAACGTTGCCATAGGCCTATTGAGAAGAATGGAATATTTTTCTAGCAATAGACAATTTGTTCCGGTTTATCGCAAATTAATGAGAGAGAATAATTTCCCTTCGAATGTAATCAACAGAATGATCAACAGTAACCACAACACTCAAATAATGCGTCAAACACCTACCAATACTAACAAAAAATTCTGCAGCATGACTTATGTGCCTAATATTTCTGAAAGAATTTCCAAACTCATCAGAAGCAAGACTGAAGACGTCCAACTTGCATTCAAACCGCAAAATAAAGTTAAAAACTTTTTCACAAGACTGAAAGACAAGAAAAATAAATTAGATTTGAAAAATTTAATTTATAAGATTCCTTGTGAATGTGGATGTTGCTATATTGGACAAACAATACAAATGTTGCACAAACGATTATCACAACATAAAACTGATGTCAACAGACTTAAAAAACTTCTCTTGGACCCGAAGAGTGCACCAGGGTTGTTAAATGAAGCAATCAGCAAATCGGCATTGGTCAAACATGTGTCAGAAACTAATCATAAGTTTGATTTTGATGCTGTTGAAATTTTAGATGTTGCTAATCAAAGATCACAATTAAATGTTTTGGAAATGTTACACATTAAAGCGAACAACACTGTCAATCAACGCACAGACACATTGAAGCTGAGTCAACTTTATAACGGCATCATAAAGATCAAGAACAGGAAGAACAAAACACCAACACAACTACAACAAACCTAAAATTTGAGAGAAAAGGACGATGAAGCTGTTAAAATCCATCTGTTCCCTTTGGTATAAGTTTAACCTTGATAGCGATTGGCAGAAAAAGTNATTAAACATGAAAAGTTTCTTTTTCATCAGTCTAGCAGAAG
>CVRI01000020.1:2877199-2910340 GCA_900005825.1 Clunio marinus | reverse complement strand
CTTTTTATAAAATATTTGTGGAGAAAAAGCTGATAAATTTTATAATTATCCTGAAACTTCAACCACCTCCAGTGACTCAAATTGCTTTTACGTATTGAAGAGAGTTTTCCCAACATCTTCTGTCTATATTTATATCTTTGATACATGAAATTGAGAAACTCAAGAATAAATAAATGTATAAAGAATTATTTTTAGTCTTTTATTGATTTTCTTCGTAGTACATTTCATGACTGTTTCCCATTCGTCTGTTCTTTATTTTTGCGCGATATTCTTGTCGCTTTTTGCGTTGAATGTAGTTTGCGTTTTGGTCTGATTATTGTTTTATGTGACAATAGAATTCTTCTTTTCCCTTGACTCCAACCACACAACAGTGAAAATTTATTTTCTGCAGACTTTTACTATCAACTGCAATGAAATTGTGAATTTGTATTACAGATATCTGCAACATGTTGTAAAGCTAACATGAAATCGATGCTCATATTTATTGATATTATCGAAACCTCTTTATTAAACATGAATGACTAATGGACCTTTTTGGTTCACTCATAAATAATTTTATCAGATCCAATGAAAAGCTCAACACAAGCAATAAAACTTCCTTTATTCAATTTCAATAGTGCAAGATTTACGACATAAAAATCACTGCATTTGATCTCACACAAACGATATATTTCTTACATTTTTTTTACCACCTAGCAGTAATTGTTACCTCATTGTCAGCAATTATCAAAGTGATCGAAAATTAACAAATTTAATGAGTTTTTGATAAAAAGAAGGCTAAGCAGATATTTAAAGTTTCTTATCTAAACTGAAATTTTTTTTGCTTTAATTTTTTAATTAGGAAATTTTACTTTAACGTAGATTAGATTTTAAACATAAACATGAAAAGTTTCTTTTTCATTAGTCTAGCAGAAGATTCTGGACAACCAAAAAAATATCCCCGAAAACTCCATAAAAGGAAGAAAGAAAAAAAAAGCTGAACGCAAATTGATTGCCTTGTTCCATTAACTTCTTTATGTGCAAAATAAATATATTTCATTATGATGATACTTGAAAAAAAGAAGAAGAAGAAGAAAAATGAATGCGGCAACAAGGAGAAGAAAACAAGGCTATTATTATAATGGAGATTTATTGAATTCTAAATGAGCTTTCAATTACGCTTTCAAGGGAGTTTATATGAAGCTAAGAAAAAGTTTGTCGTGATTCAATATCAAAATTCCATTTATTTAGTTTATTAATTTTCAATTAGATGCATAAAGAAAGAGAGCTTAAGATATTTCTTATATAAGATTGTGACTCAATGTCCTTTAATAAAAGCAGAAAAATGGGAGAAACAAAACGCTAATAACATTTCGATAATAAACTTTATTTCTGCAGTATTTGGAGACCATAAAACAAAGTTCAGTGAGCAATATTAAGGATCAGGGCGTTTGAATTGAAGAAAAGCCAATATGTCGCAGACTTTATTTGAAACTGAATCTCTTTATGGTAGATTTAAAAGTTGAATGAATCTCAATTTCAAGTGCGATCAAATTCTTGAGCATTGTTGAAGGCAAAGTTCATTGAAGATTTTTTCAAAGTCATGTAAAGCTGGAATGTTTGAGAGCTCAATTATATATTCAAAGTAGGAAATGTTTGTTCACTGAAGTTTTGAAGTTAATTTTGTTGAAACTAGAGGAAGATGAACCAAAAACATTTTTTGTTGTGAAGAAAATTGTTCATCAACGAAATAAAGTAACAACGTAACCGTTTACATCACACAATAATTTTCCTTTCTTCAGTTCAATCTCATAACTTTGTGCTTTGCTACTGCTGCTCGTGTTATTGTTTCATGTAAAGAAAACAACAGGCTCTCGTCATGATAAATATCGATTTTTGCTTTCTCGGGAAGTGTGCGAGTGAGGCGAAAGAAAAAGTTTCGTTTTCGTTTTCCACGTTGATAGAATTAGAACATCTGACAAAAACTCGTCAAACTCTCGTCATTCTTTCGTTTTCTCACTCTCGGTTGGGGGGTGAAAGCTTTTTTCCGTTTTCCTGCAGCTTACCTTGCTTAATCTGGCTGAAGCTTATTTTTAGAACAGTATTTGAGGCAAACTTTAGCATACGTTATCGTACTTAAGCGACATTTATTAACTTCTACTTTATTTCCCTCTTTTATACTTAATTAAATGTATGAGGTGCTTTCTCTTTGACGCTTTTACCTCTGCACAAACGCTTCTAATTCTTTATGATAATTTTCCCTTGCATAGAAGAAATGAGCAATGTCTCAATTACTATTCATTAAAATTTCTTGTATTTGTCGTTTGTGACATTAAAGCCTCAAGTTCATGACGTGTACGAAAAAATTTTGCTGATTCTTTTTTTAGATGAGCTAAAATTTTGGGTTGATATTACCAAAGGTCAGTTTAAGAATGGAATCGAATTAAATTATTATTAATAAACGACCAGTTGGATTTAAGTATCAAATGACGTCAGTGTGAGTGTCACGCAATAATCAAAACTATTCAAGGTTCGCAAAGTTCCGATAAAAATAAGAAGTATTTGGATTTAAGATTTCAGCAATTTTATTTAACCTTGAACTCAATAACCTTTCGTATTACATATTTACATCGACGTCCAAATATTTCTCGATATTATTATATATCACTCTTCTTCCTTTTTTTGTTAACTTTACTTTTTGGGTTAATGTTGCGAACAAAAGAAATGATAATGAAAAAAGTTTTCGATTTACGATTTATGCTGCCTGCTTGCTGATACTTTTCTTCGTTTTTCTTTTTCATTTTTCTTCGTTTTCCTAGGGATTAGCAACCATAATGTGTAATTGAATGAAGAATCGTTAAAAGTATCTCTAGATACAACTTCACAAAAGGTTGCGAATCCTCACGAAAACAGAAAACAGTTTCCCATGCTATTTGTAATATTATAAAGTTTAAGCAAAACATTTATACAAAGGAATCATTTTATTTGGCTATGGGGAAATCGTTTCATCTCTCAACACATTACACAGATTCATTGTTTAAATTATTTGCTACAATTTATCTTTTTATATTTTTGAGTGAGAAAATTTACTTTCGTATATTTGAGGTTTTTTTTTGGCCTTGATTCTCGCTTTGAGCATAAAAAATATTAAAAATACAACTGAATAGAGAGGTCATAAACATCTCAACATAAAAGCCAAAGCAAGGGAGAAGGGCAAAAATTTCAATTTCGGTTGCTAAAAAATATTTTTTTCAAGTTTGGTATTATAAAAGTAAATTTTTCCATTTCACCGATCGGGAGTAGTAAAAGATTGAGTACAAAGTGAAAACGTAAATTACCCAAAGCTCATTGACTTCTCCTTCCAAAATCAACTTCTCAATCTTCTAAGTTCTTTATGAAGTCGCTCTACTATGATAAAAGTAATTTCTCAAGTTGATGATTTATTGCAGTGTGGATTTAACTTTTCAAGAGCCGTTGAAAGCTCGAGAATAAGAATTTTAATCGAAATTTGTCCTTTAATTTAAATGTCAAAATTGTCCAAAGCACACAGGGAGAGAGACAAAAAAAGAAACTTCAGACGAGTGGCCATTCGTACGATCTGTTCATTTATATATGTTTGTCCATTCCATTATTCAACCCTTTATATTCAATGAACATCACATTTCGTGCCCGCATTCTGTTGAAAAAGAATTAATTATGACCTTATGCTTTCGCCAAATATTATGTAGGAGAAAAAAGGAAAGCGACAAACCCATTACCCATTTCAGAGAAAGGAAATTTGCCTTGGCAGATCCTGAAAGAACAGAGCTTAATGAAAGAATAGTTGAAATACATATTAAGATTTATTCATTAAATATTAGATGGTGTGGTTGATGGTTCGTGCAGTGGCTAGCAGAGTGTAAGCTCAAAAGCTATTTTCTTTATACATTTCGTAATTTACATGCCTTTGCTGGCTACTTCCGTCAATTAATTCCAAAATTTATTCCTTCATGATCTATGTTTAGCAAGGTAGGAATAATTAGCACAAAAGCATTTTTCTTTTTACTTTTTGCTAATTTTGTTAATTAAATTTAAAAGCAAACTCACCGACATGTACAAAAATATTATGAAGCCTAAAATCAAAATCTCATCGCAACTTTCAGTCGCTGACAAAAGAAATTAATTTTGATTTCTTTTCTTAATGAAGTTTTTGCCTTAAATATGTTGATTTAATTTCTTAATTGAATTCGGATGATGATAATGATCCTAATGAGGCAGTTCCTTCAACAACTATATAATCTACTCATCAGTCATCTGATTTCAATTTCAAATGAGAAAAATGCAGAACAGAAAATTTCCTTTACAATATTAATGAAATAATTACTTAAAATCTGCACATTAATATTTCAATTGGGGAGTTCTCTTTTTTTTCGAGATTATTTCATCTAGATTTAAGCATGAGAAATGGAAACAATTATAATGCTGACAGTTTAATTCGTTAAAAAGAAGATTTCATGAAAAATCTTTTCAATTTAACAAAACTGAACTTTTGAATTTCTGCATCTGATGCTTACTTTTATATCTTATCATGTATTATGCAGCTTTTTCGTGTGGTGCTTAAGGGTTGCATAAAGCATGAAACACGTTTTCTGATTCAAAGTTTATTTTCATCCTCTGTCGTTTCTTTTTAGACATTTCAAACTTGACGACATATGAAATCCGTGCATGATATTTAAATACTTTATGTTAACGAATTGAAGACATCAGTAAAGTTTTACACGAGTTCTAATTAAAGTATTTCCGTGACTTTGCAAGAGCTTATTAAAAATAAAAAACTAAAGTCGTTACACTTACTTGCTACACTCACCCACTCGCTACAGTCATCACTGCAAGAGCTTTTGTTCTTGTTGTATAATCCACAAGCTTCTTCCAAGCGAGAGTTTTGCTATTATGGTTTTAGTAACCATATAAACGTGCAAACGTTGTTGAATGTAAAATTAGAAAAGAAATATTTACATTTGTGTATTAAACGTGACATTAAAAATAAAATGGGAAAACTCTTGTGAATATTTTTCCACAATTTTTATCATTTAAAAATAGGAGATAAAAAATGATTTGATTAACGAGCATAATATTTACTAAAGGTTAAGATTTATTTATCAAAGGAAGAAGAAAAATGCTTGAAATAAATTGAAAATAAGCTAAGACTGGTGGGAGTCCAATTGGGCCATAAATAATTCATACATATCCGTCGTTATTCTTCTCATTTGTGGTGAATGAGCGAAGAGGAAAGCTTTAGATTTACAAAGCACAACAAGCTATAAAAGCTCTCGTGAGCACTCAAAAAATTCCAAACGAAAAGAATATGACATAAAAGCAATAATAAATCATCCACCCAGTCGAATTAGGGAACATGCTGCCATATGCTTCGAATATTGTCAATGGCAGCATCCGTGACTTTTCTTATGCCAACTTTTCCGTTCTCTTCGATCCCTACCATTAACATCAAGTTGTGTCCGCATTGCGATACCAAACTGTGCTATAACCGTCCTAGTTGTAACCACGAAACCCATTTTTCGCTCTGAGTCAACAACGTGCTCCGTTTCGCTAAACTTTAACATAATTTAAATTTTCATTTTTTAAATTACAAATTATTACCAAACAAACTCCTCATACCTATTTACTCTTCTTCAAAACTTTTCTTGCTGAGTTTTTACGAAAGAACAAAAAAGTTTAAGGCAATGAAAATTATCTCACACTTCATATGAATTATTTACTGGTGGTAATTGCAAAGTTACGACCACATGATTTGAAATGATTAGGAAATGAATCGTTTAGAGCATCCGCCACTGTTTCGCACCAAATACTGAACCATAATTATTTTAATGGATATTGTGGGAGAAATTGTGAAAAGTTTTAAGCCAACCTTTGTGTATGAATGAATAAATAAATAATTTATCCGCTTTATCTTAACCTTTCTTTTCTCTTTTTCTTTTTTCTTCTCAATATTTACGTAGCAGAATCTGAAGAAGATGATATTGTTCTTCCCGTCCGATATTATCCAGAATCACTGTCTGCACTAAGCAAAGCAACAAGATTCTCTGAAGATGAAATTAAACGAATGTATCGAAGCTTTAAATCTCAATGTCCCACAGGTTTTATCAGAGAAGATACATTCAAGGAAATTTACTCTCAATTCTTTCCATTTGGAGGTATGTATAAAAGAAAATCTTTTTGAAAGGAGCGAAGAACTTAATTAGACGATAACACGCCAACAAACACCAGTTGATGAAAAAAGAAAATTAAATTATCTTATAAAAACGTGTGTGTGTTTGTTCTTTATAATGGTGTGTGTTATTTAGTCAACAAAAAGCTTTTTCATCACTTAATTATCTGAGATTTAATAAGAAATTAAGGCACTTAATGCTTCTAGTGAGATTATCGCATACATATAACGTTGAACTTCCTTTCAGTCGTTAAACAAAAATCGCTTTAATATGATTTTCTCTTCCTTTTAGTTATCAACACTTAATGAGATAAAATGATATAATTATAAAAAGAAAATGTTATTGTCTCACTTCAATTGTGGTGGGAAAAGTTGGGATGATATTTGATACAATTCTGTAAAATTCAAGAACATAATTCATGTTATCTCGACTGTTGCTCCCGTCTGTGTAGCGATAATAAACATTTATTTATTTCCGAATGTGTCATAAAACTGCTTTTTATATTCTGCTACCTATCGTGCTTTATATTTATCAACATTTTTGGCATAGCTTCACATCTAGATAAATTAATATTTATTTTACCAACTCAACTGTGTGATTATCCACACAACAAGTTGAATAAAGTTTTTGTTTGCATAAAGTTCAAAATAACTTTGACCAAGTCACTTATTTTTACTTGGCTTCGATTCAATAATTTAATAAATAAGAATTTATGCAGTGTAGACAATGCAAGATGCCAAGATTTTATCAAACATTATGTCGCTTTGTTAGTTATTATGTCGAATGTGAAGATTTTAGAAATGACAGAAAATTGCAATTTCAATGATTTATTATGCATTGAAGGCATGTGCATGTCATCTTATTAAAAATTTATATCTTTCTTTCTTTTATTATTACAGTAAGCACATCGCAGTATGCTCATTATGTATTCAATTCCATCGATCGGGATTCAAATGGCAGTGTGAGCTTTGAGGTAATTTTTTTCATTCTTGAATATAAAGATATCAAAATTCAAGTTATGGAATATTCCGACAATAAACAAATATTTTTCATTGATATTGAATAAAAACATATAAGTCGTGAACCTTGCCATCAACATATTTACTTTATTCATGACTATGAGTAGAATAAAGGTCTCCATTAATAAATTCTATAATATTATTCACTCACTTTCCTTTTCCATGTCAAACAAAACCAAAAAAAATCCAAAAATCACACTGTCAACAGGAGTTTGTCCTTAATCTGTCAATACTTTCACGTGGAACACTCGACGAAAAACTCGAATGGACGTTTCAATTGTATGATGTCAATGGTGATGGATATATATCGAAAGACGAAATGACTGAAGTGATGACGTCAGTTTATGAACTGATGGGGAAAGTCTCTGAGGGATGCAAAGAAGAAAATCAAATTAAAGCGAAAGTCGAGAATATGTTCAAGGTGAAGCTTATTTTTATCTTTAGGATCATTTAATATTTCGAATCATTGTATCGTTTTGTTGTTACTAAGTGCATAAATCATAAATTTATTTCTAGAAAATGGATCTCAATGCTGATGATAAAATTTCATTGGAAGAGTTTCTTTCATCGTGCCATAAAGACGACGGATTAATGCGATCGATAGGAGTCTTTCAGACAGTTTTTTAACCAACCATTCAGTTAGTAAAAAGCTGATAATTTCTCTTTTTTCAATATTTCATCATTACATTAATAAAACCGACTGCAATACAACCATTCGCTCAAATAACTTAGATAACCATAACGCTGCTTCCATTTTTATTTCCATTTAAATTTGGATAAATCATTGACTATGAACACAAAAGAATGTGAATCATCTGAATAGCTTTTATTGCGATGGTTCTCTTGATATGTAGCAAAACCACAGATAAGAGTCATGAAAAATTGTTTTCAATATTTGAAAAAGGGAAAGAGATGAGGAAAATTAAGCAGTGCTAGCGTTCTGAAGCTTTTAGGATGAGATGTTGAAATGTTTTGTCAGTTTAATGGCGTATGGAAAATAGAAAAATAGTTCAAGACATAAACCTAAAAATAAGATAAAAGCTACCTAACTCATAATATCTATATTTGATAAATTTCATCGCAAGGAGTGACGAGTCTTGTAGACCAAAATAAGAGAATGATTGCAAGAAGGTAAAAAAGCTTCGCATGACAAATATTCATAACCATACACATCTCTTTGCAAAGAATATTTATGTGTAGACAGTTAGGTAAAGCAGAAAATTTATTTTTATTGTAAATACTAAAGATTAATTGAAAATGTGAAGTTTAAAAAATATATAAAAAAAGAAAAATTACAAAGCTTTGAGGCTTCAAGATTTTTATCATTCGAAATGGAAAAAAAAAATATCGCATCAACTTAGATAAATTTTGCTTTCCTTTTGCTTTGTCATGATGACGAAAAGTTATAAATGCCAAAAACCCTTTAAATCTATCAATTGATGTATTTTCTAACTCATTCTATCTCTTAAAGTATCAAAAGTAAATATCCATAAGGGAAAAAGTTTTCATTCTACCTGTTAAGCTATCAAAAAATGCTCAATTTGTCTTTAACTTTCAATTTCAGTCTTTGACAAATAGAAAACTTTTTCATCTATAAAATGTTTAAAAAGACTTTCATGATGATATTTGAAATATAAATTTTATGAAACTTCTCTTGAATGGTTAGAGAGACGAAAGAATAATGGTGTTGCTCGTTAGAAGATTTAAACAAATGTTATTCTCCTTTTCCATGATCTCTACTTACAATGTTCAAATCAAATGTTTCCTTAACAATCGAAGATAATTCTTACTTCCTTAGATCTATTTAAATGTTGTCAAAGTGTTCTTTGAATGGCGAATAATTTTCTTCAAGGCACATCGATGTCTGATGAAGTTAATCGATAACCACAGGCTATCACACAATATCAAGTAGTTTCTTACTTTTATGGTGAACCTTCTGAATATTGATACAAAATTATATTTGAAAGAAGAGAAATCGCCCGAGATTTATCGGTAGGAAAATCAATCAACTTTTTCTTTCAACTTACTAAACTTTACGTATCTTTTGGAATCGATAATATCTCAGCATGGAAAAAAGCTTTAAATTATATTGAACGCTGTCAATGAATGATTTTGTCCGAACTTCATTCAACTCTTTAATAAATTTCAGTTTTATTGAGCAGTTATTCAAGTAAATGTTTACTTTGTAAAATTAATTTAATGATGTTGATGATTGACGTCAAATATTCGTCGAAAAATGAAAATCCAGATTAAACTCTTGAATAAAAATACTTTGTGAACAAATCAGACAAGAATTTTATTTTCACTTCAAGCTTTCTTCGCAAGCTCCAAGAAATTCATTATGAGGTAAGTTAAAAATAACATTGTTAAGGTTAAAATTGAATGAATAAGTTTGAAGTTTTGCAGTATGAACTCTGACGTCATAGAATTAAATATATTCATAAGACTGAAATATCAAACTCATATTTGAATAGCAAATTTCTAGCCAAAACGTCTTGAATACTTGAGATTCATTGGCATCTTCATAAATATTAAATTCTTTATATAATAGCTAAATTTAACATTAATCGATATGATAGAAAATGACGTCATTGAAATATGTGAACTCAAGAAGTGAAGAGAGATTAATTAACAAAATTCTATTGTATCAAATATTTCACATACATGCGCCAATATTCATGGCAATCAATGAAACTTCATTGTTGTCATTTATTTAAAATCTTGTAAAAAACTTGCAATTCAAATCACGTCCCTGATAATTTGAATTTCTCTCTCTGTGATGTTAAATTGAGCACCAAATGTTTTCCGTTTGAAAATGAACTACAAGGAATGTGAATATACTCACAAACCATGAACTATGACATCTTCTTCGTTTCTTCTACATATGCTGATGTTGATTGATTACATGTATACGATTCCTTAGCTAGAACCATGGCTAAGATTACCACCAGAAAATGTTATTTCCACTCTCGAATCTTAATCTTAGTTTTCTTTTATATTTCCTTTTGTCATAAACATTTTCATGTCGAAAAATGAACAAAACCAGCATACAGGAAACGATTATTTTTTTTTTTTTGCTTTTCACCCTGTAAATATAAGCAGGAAATAGCAAAAACGTTTCCATAAAATTATAATACATTATCTTCCTTTCTTCCAAATCATTGCCACCCACAAAGAAAGAATGACAGAACAGAGAATTAAATTCACTATCTTATTGTTGTTGCAAAAGTGAGTATTGAATGTTAAGTTAAGAATAAGTGGAAGTACCAGCAGCGAATTTTAAAAGTTTTCCGGAAAATCATTTCAATGCTTCTTCTTCTCATTTAGTTTTGTCGGATAAGTAGCTGCACTATGAAAGTTAAATAAAACTTCTCTAATTATCAATTTCTTAATGCAAAAACCAGTTAAAGTAATAACAATTTTAAAACAAGAGTGGCAGAATAATAATTACTTTTTCTTACAGTTTTAAGTATTCAGTTAAATTGCATGGAATTGGATGATTTTTTCAGTTCTTAAAATCATTTCAAAGAGAAAATGGTAAATTATTAAAAGCTTAAGTACTTAACAATGCCAATCGTCAATCATATCCGATTTAATATTTTCAATTTTCACAGTATAGATGAGCATAAACTTTCCTTAAGCTGCGATCAATAAACGAGTTTTCACAAATTGAATTCATAACACTTTAAAAGAATATTTTTCCATAAATAAAAAGCAGAAGGAGAGACTTTTAGGAAAAAGGGAGACTTCGGAAGACTTATAAGACTTGCGAAATGATGTACATCACGCACTTTAGGTATACACAGAGAAATTTTAGATTGATGATAATAATGAATAACGCACTTTATGTATTGGTAAACAGTTCAGCCAGAATTAATGAAATTAAAATCGGCTTAACAAGGTTCTCTCGCTTTGAAAGTTCTTTTATTATCTAATTAACAGTCTCATATGTTTAAAAACTACATTTATATGCGTGTTAATAGATTATTCGAGATTGTAAGTAAAACGAGTTGAATACAGCCAAAGTTTCACACTTTCTAGTTGACAAATGTCAGCGTTTTCAATCTGATTTGATTTATAAAGCAATTAATTAAGAGACGATGTTGTGAGAGTTAGGAAAGCGTGAAGCGACATTTTGGGATTGTGAAAACGGCATTTTAAACGATCTAATTCTGTAAAAAAGAAAAAAAATCAGTAATGTCTCGTGCTAAAGGCTATTTTGAATTATCAAATGAGTTGATAATGACCGCTTAGAATAGAACGTGAGAATATAAAAATTGCAAGAGAGTTTGAGCTCTCACTTTAAATTCTACTTTCGACCATTAAGCATCAGAATAAAAAAATTAGACAAGTTGTCATTTTAATTGTGTTTTTATTGGGATATTATAACTATAATTAAATATTAATTATAATTATGTCTTTTCGTCTGTCATCAATTAGTTCGAATTATTTATCGCGGTTACGAAATTTTGCAGTTTGTGTACGAACAAAATCTTCATTCGCCGCTAATATTGTTGAAACTGAGAATGGACCTGTCGAAGGTGTGAAGAAGAATTCTTGTTTGGGAAGAAACTATTTCAGTTTTCAAGGAGTTCCTTACATGAAAGCACCCATTGGTAAATTACGCTTCCGCGACGCTGAACCTCCAAAAAAATGGACAGAACCACTTGATGTCACTCAAGATTCGTCTGCTTATTGCATGAGGAGCTTTATCAATTATGCAGACGGAGGAAAAGAAGATGCCAATACAGTTAATGTTTATACACCTTACATTCGTCCAAGCAAACCTCTGCCAGTTCTTTTTTGGATTCACGGTGGGGGCTGGAATGCTGGTTCAGGGCAAACCGATCTTTTTGGCCCTGACTATCTGATGCAAAAGGACGTCATTCTTGTAACTGTCAACTATCGACTGGGTCCTGTAGGATTTTTAAGTTTAGAAGATCCAGACCTTAACATTCCCGGTAATGCTGGATTGAAAGATCAAACGTTCGCTTTAAAATGGGTCCAAAAAAATATCAATAACTTTGGTGGTGACCCGAGCAATGTTACAATATTTGGAGAATCAGTAAATATTCTTATCTTTGTTTATTTATAATGAAAAGAAATGAGATTTTGATTTGAATGTTTCAAGGCTGGTGGAGCGTCAACACATTTTCACATGATATCGGAAATGTCAAAGAATCTTTTTCAAAAAGCTATTTCAATGTCAGGGACTGCTTTTTGTAAACCATACACAAAAATTCCACCACGCGACTGGGCTTTGAAACTTGCAAAAGAACTTGGTTTTAATGGAAAGGCGAATGAAAAAGATGTCTTGGAGTTTTTAGAGAAACCTGATGGGATGTCGATCGTTCAAGCGGCAAAAAAAGTGTTGACTTGGGAAGAAGAGATTGGCCAGCATATCCTTTACGCTTTTGGTCCGGTCGTTGAACCTTATATATCGAATAATTGCTTCATACCCAAGGATCCCGTTTTAATGGCGAGAACTGCCTGGTCTAAAGACATCACTCTTATGATTGGTGCAACCAGCAACGAAGGAATTCTTCGTGCGAACGTTGATAGTAAGAAGATTTCTGATACTTTGCAAAATGTGAACTTTTTTGCACCTTCTATCGAACTTAATCTTGATGTGAAAGGAGAAAAGGCGGAAAAATATGGAAAGCTAATTAAAGAAAGTTATTATGGACAATCAGAAGTCTCAGCTAACAATCAACAACCTTACTTAAGTGTGAGTATAGATTTAATACAAAATAATTTTTAATTGCTGCAAGTTATTAATGCAACGTAAAAATTTCTTCACTTTAAATTGTAATAAAACTTGTTTTTAGTTTATATCAGATCTTTACTTCTGGCATGGAATTCAACGGGCACTCCAATCAAGGATGAACAATGATGGATCAGGAAAGAATTTTCTTTACCGCTTCGATATTGATCTGAGTCAGAATTTCGTTAAAAAGATGCATGTACCCGAAGAAGAGTACAAGAAATATCCAGGAGCAAGTCACTGTGATGAATTGCCTTACATCTTCAAAACCAACGAGCAAAGTACAAAATTAAGCTCACCAACAATTGATTCAAAAGAATTTCACGTCATTAGAAAAATGACTGAGACTTTTACGTCATTTGCAACTAATGGAGATCCCAACAATCAGGAATTGGGAGTGCAATGGGATGAATTGGAATCAAAGGATGAATCATTAAAATGTTTAAATATTCATCATAACGAAACCAAAATGATTCTTCTTCCAGAAAGTAGAAATTTAAAAGTTTGGAACGACATTTACTCACGAGAAAATGTTGACCTTTACTAAATATTTTTTTCAATTTGAACGAAAAAGGTAAAAGAATAAAAAATTACCGAAACAAACACATTTTTTTGACTAACACAGAATTTTAATTAAAATATGAGATATCGGACATATTTCGTATTATTACTGATGATTTTTATGTTAATTTTGTGTTTATTTTTCTAGCAGCAGAGAATATGCGACATATTTCAATTATTATTTATTATCTCCTAACTAAACATGACTAAATGTTTTTTTCTGACGTTGACCGACATGAAGCAGCAACAATGATTTCATTTTAGTTTAATGAAACAAAACAATGCAATGTAAAGTTGGGAAATAAAAGTAATCGTGGAACTTTTGATTTGAAATGAGTATTAAATATTGTCTAAAGTATTATTACATGTCTGACGAAAATTATTCAAAACTTGAAAGATTTCAGTACACAACTTGCAGTTTTAATCACATCAAGTGCATGCTGCAGTGCCACAGACGTCGTTATAGAGTGAATTGTCTCATTGCGGCAACTGAATTTTTTTCTGAGTTTAAACATCTGACGATATTGTATTTGAAAACAAGAACGAATGACTTTCATAATAAGAACAAGAAAAGGGTGCTTTTAATACCTCAACTAGCTTAAAATCACATGAAATGCTAGTAATCTTTTACAGAAATATCTAAAATCTTTATGATTTTATTATTCAAATGAAGAAAGAAAATATATTTAAGCTTTTAAGTTCGCAACACCGCAGAAGAGAAACCTACGAAATTTATTTATATCTTAATAATATACAATTCATTTTATTTACAGCATAAACATATTCTTTGAATTTTAAAACTCGTGTCAAGATTCTCCGATTTATCCTTAAGATACAAGAAACATTTAAAACAGATGTTCTCTCAACCCTATCCTATCATCTCTAATACTTCACGCTATGATACGCAACCAGCCATAACATAAGAATGTTTTACGTTTAGAAGATTTCCTCGTCTATTTTCACTCATCGACACAGTGATGTTTACCCACAAAATAAAGCGACTAAACTGCTTTGTTGAAGCCACAAAAACGAAAGTCAAAAAGAGACATGTAAGCGATTCCCTTGCTTGGAGCATTGTTGTGCCAGTTTTCACTTTATGTTACTGCCACATTTATGACTCGAAATTTCGTGGGAAAAACAGGTGAAGGTTCATATATTTGTAAGTTAATATTTATGAGGAAGCATTCAAATTTTTTATCATATGGCAGACATGGGCTTAGAAAAATGATGATAACTGTTTAGAACAATTGCAATTTGGGGATTTGTTCGTGTTCTTACATCACAATTGATTTAAAAGAACGAAGGAGCGAAAAGAGAAAATACAGAAATGTTTGCATCATTAAATAATAAATAGAAAAACGACAAGTCATTTAAAACAACTACTTGCTTAAGGCATGTTCGAACACATTTCATTCGAGAATTGCTGCAAGGAAAGTTGTTAAATGTAATCATCAATTAAATTCTCACGCCCCCTCCATTATTCTAAGTAAACGAACTGTGAAATTTCTTAATGAAAGATTTTTTCGTCGTCTCTCTTGAATCGTAAGCAATTGATTTAACCAACGACTTTTGATAAATGTTATCTTGAAAATTATAAAACTTCTGTCATTAATTATCAATCAATACTCATTATAATTTATTCCTCTGTCTGAAATGTTATTGTTTCATTTGCTTGAAGTTTTAACAAAATTGAAATATTTAAATTTTCCACAGCAACGAGCACTTTCATTCATATAAAATTTCCATCGACCATGCACAAGAAAAACCTTTCAAACTTTATTTCTACTTCAACCCTTAAAATTTTGAGAAAGATTTTTAAAAAAAATTTCAACTTTTTACTTTTGCCTAAAATTTTCTTTTCAGAGTTTTAAAATCTTTTTCATTAACTGGATCATTAAACAATTTGGTAAAGTCCTTAAAAAGTTACAGGAATTATTTTAACGACGTCAATGCCCTTTTTGAAAATTATAATTAGGAAAAGTTTTTCTAATTCTTGCTTTAAATGTTTTGAAGAATATTTTGTTGTTTCAGCTTTAAAAATATTATTAAAAGAACATTTTCGATTCAACATGTTTTTAAAATTATGTCGGTATTTACTTTTGAAAAGCAAATACGAAAGCGTAATATAGAAAAGGACCATCTTGCATTATTTGTAAAAAAAAAGAGAGAAATAAAAGAACCCTAGGGGCAATCTATTTAATTACTGAATTTTCAAACAATACTTCATTATATTGTTCAGTAACTCCCACTAAAAGCACTAATAATATTTACACTGAAAATATAATTTATTCTCTTGTTGTAACTTCTTTCATCTAATTGCAATACTGCAACCAGTGTAAATACTTACAAAAGAAGAGAAGAAAAAGAAGAAAAATCTACCATCATTGCCAATAAAATACAATTTTCCTTTGTTACAAGCTTTTAAAATTAAATTTTCAGAGATTTCACTTCTTCGTTTTCTCCATTTCTGCAACTCACTGAAAATTCATTTTAAAAGTGTTTCTTGTTTCCTTAAAATTTCCGTTTTATTTTTCTTTATATTTTCAAGTAAATGCCAATTTATTTTAAGCACCAATGTAAGTGGTTACATTACCGTAAATAACTCCCACAAAAATTTATTGTCCTAGTAATGTGGTCGACAAATAAATAATTTGACATAATTATGAAATCATTGCTGTTTAACAATCAACATGTTTATGTTGTTAAAGAATAAAAAAATCATTGTGGGAAATGGAAAAGAAACTAAAAAGAAAGTGGAAGGTTGAGGAACAAAAAGAAAACAAAATATGTCAAACAAAAATAAATGAAGAGAACTTTTTTATTAGTTTTCAACAACAATGTTGCGGATTTTCGATAATCATAAAGACTGTTACAATCGAAATCCTTTAAAGGACTTCAAATATTCATTTAAAACATTGATATTGTTATCTAAAGTGAAGCTTCTAAAATGTGACGTAAAAGCTTTCACAAAAATCCTTCAAACTTCCATTTAAGAAGCTTCACTGGATATCTTCTTCGTTTTAATCTTCTAGATAATATTTTTAATAATCGTTTGTGTATAATATCGAATTATTTAACATTTTCTACGCTCACATTATGTGATAGAATAACAATTATCAATCCGAAATATAATTCGATCACAATTTACATTTTACAGTCACATTAAGTAAAATCGTCGATCAAATATTAATTTAACAATCATTGTAATTTATATGCTCCAAAAATAGAAGTTTTAAATTGAAGAAAAGTGACAGAAATAAAAATTTTGAATTTTGATTAGCTGTAAGTCGTCGTGTTTCAACAAAAACATTAATTGCGTTGGGTTGAACTATGTAAAATGTTTTTTTGAGTCTTTTACGTCATTTGAATAATTTTGATGTTAAAATATGCTCAAATTAAATAATTACTTATATTGAGCGAGGAATTTAACGTGAAATTCCTGGAATAAAGCGAGCATCTCTTTAAGTTTCTCTGGTTGTGGAAGAATTGTGGTTCTGAAGTGATATGTGCCTGGTCTTTGACCAAAACCAGATCCAGGTACAATACAGATTCCAGTGTTCTCCAACAATTGGAAAGCATAGAAAGAGTCAGGAGTTTGCCCAGCTTTCTTTGCAGCATCAATTGCTTTCTGTGGAAGTTTAAACTGGGGGAAAGCGTACATAGCACCTTGAACGGGATTGCACGAGAATCCCTCAAAGGAATTGAATGTTTTTGCCACCATTTCAGCTCGTTCTTTCAGTGATTGTAGCACTCCATTCTTCTCCTTCATAAATAATTCGTATGAAGGTTCACCTGGTTTTGGTGGATTCACAACAACGTCAATACAAGCTTGGCCAATTGTTGTTGGACATAATTGAGCAGAAATTGATTTGAGTAATGCAGCTTTGACTTCAGGGCACATATTAATGACTTCAGCATATCCGCCACGAATCCCACATTCACCCATGTAACCTTTCGAGCAGCTCATGAAGCTTGCCATGTCCATCTTACTGTAAGGTTCGCCCATTTCGGTGAGAACTTTCTTAAACGAATAAAATTTAGAGCCAGCCGCATAAATATTGTCTTGATAAACTTCGTCAGCAAAAATGAAGAGATTTTCTTTGTAAGCAAACTTGATGATCTCTTCGATGTTCTCGCGTGATAAAACTTGACCTGTTGGATTTCCAGGATTGATGACGACAATGGCACGAACTGCTGAAATTTTCCTTGCTTCATCAACTGATCTTTGCAATTCTTTTATGTCTAATCCCCAATTCTTTGACTCGTCCAGATAATAGCCGACTTGTTCCATATCAAATTCAGCAATTGTCGCGGAATAAAGCGGGTATTGAGGAATAGGAACCATCACACCTGGACGTTTACCATTAACAGGGCAGCGAAGAAGTGCAAGGATTGCTTTAATACTTCCCGAAGCTCCTGATGACAAAATAATATTTTGCCAATCTGATGGAATTCCATCGCGTCTTTGAATATATTCAGCGCAATGATGTCTGATGATTTCAATTCCTAAAATTAAATATAATTAAACAACTTTTATTTATTGAGATGATTGAATTCTACCAGCTGAATCTGAATATGATCCCAAGCTTGATCCTTTACATCCACTCAAAATATCGCGAGCTCTTTCCTTAGCATCCGATGGAATTGTTGGATCATCAAACAATTTTTCGTACACACAAAGTCCAAGTACCTTGAAGATAAATTATTAATGATACAAATTAATGATCGTGCAAAAAGATAAGCGTTCATTATTTGTCTTATTTAATAAAAAGAACTAATCACTGATAAGCTTAACAAAAACAACTTTTTCAACTGATAAAAATTTCTTTTTTTCCCACTCAAAATTTAGCTTCACATTGCAATAGAAAATTAAAGATGATCAATTGATTTTGATAGTTTTAAATTTGTGATGAATTTACTAAATCACTAACAACAGCATAGAGTTTCACAGTCTCAACATTTCTGTGATTTAATAATCACTTTTCATAAAAATCACATAAAACGACACTTTTTTATTATCCAATTTAGAATGTTGCTGACTGGCTGTTAAACAAATGACGCTTGAGTCATATTCAAACTTCACATGACATTGTGCTTTGTTTTCAATGATTTGTTGTTGTGATGTCTGCCCAAATGATTCAACATTAAAATCAATCAACGTACGATGAGTACTTACTTGGCGAATGAATGTGATTGGAACTTGACCCTGAAAAGGAATCAGAAAGCAATCGGTAATGTTAACATTGAGAATATTTTTATGCTTCTTATAATTACCATTGCATGACAGTCACCAATATTAGCACGAATGACCTCATTGAAAGGCTTCTTTACTCCCTAAAAGTAGAAGATAAAAATGATATGATTAGTTTGTATTGAGTTCATAAGTACATTCGATAAAAGCATGACATGATCAACTGGTTTTCCTTCACACAATCATGTGATAATCAACACTTGACAGAAAAATCAAGTTTTTTCACATGAAATGTAACAAAGAAAATTTTTCTTTTCATATGTCAAAGCTACAATCACGAGAAGAGAGCAAATAATCACGTCAAAGTTGTTTACTTTCTTCTCAGTGTAAATTTGATTGCTATAAAAAATTTCTTTCTTTTTCTTTTCCACTCAAAAAATTTCCACAGGAAAAAATAAAAATAAACAAATCAAAATCAAAGATATTTAATACCTGTTCAAGTTCTTTCTCGATGGCAACAGCACGGATAACAAGAGGACCTCTGAAATTATTGTTGAATATAGCAATTATCACCAGATATAATCATATCTAATATTGTTTTGAGTTTTTGCGCAAGACGAAATATAAATTTAATGATTATCACATTTTTTTTACCTCACAGCATACTCCATTGTTTTGATACATGGATTAATGTTGTCGAGCTCAAGACATTTAGAAGATTTAATAGCTGACATGTTTCTTAAAGAGTTATATGAAATAATACACGGACTATTGAACACTGATTGTGACGACGACCGGCTCAAATGACGACTGAGCCAACTACATCTAATAGAACTGAGACGTGCTGCCATCTGCAAACGAGAGAGTAAAAATATTGTGAAAGAGAGAAAAAATCTGAGAGAGATCATTGATGACGTTTCTCCAAGGTTTTGTTTACACTATTAAATCACAAATACGCGCATGTAAAAACACATTACCGTTGGGTTTACAAAGCTATCATATATAATATCAAACAAAATATATCGAGAATTGTTGCTCCGAGAAATTTTGGACGAGAAAAGAAAATCTTAAACGATGCATAGACGACATACATGTATGAAGCTTTGCATTTATATTGTATATCCGACTGCAATTTTAATGTCCGTGAAAATAAAATTTTTTGTACGTAATAAATATTAGTAAGAGACGGTCAATTTTTATTGTTTTTATTCATTGATCTTCATCTTGACATTTCAAAGCCATGTAGATGTTTTAAAACTATTCGCGACTGATAAGATTAATTCCCACATTAAATTCTTTTCTTTTAGGATTTTTTTTCTTCTGGTGTTAATACAATAAATAAATATTTTGATGAAAACTCACTTAAAAATAAATTCGAGAAAATCACGATTGAATGGTATACTTTGTATGACTTCTTGCAACAGTTTGATTACACTTTAAGATTCAAATATTTTTTACAAACACGACACGATTAATGTTGACAGAAATATTTTCATCCAAAATATATTTCTATGTGGACAAAACTTCAAAGTGATGTGTAGACAAATACTAACTGAGGAATTAAAATTTTTCTAAGGTTTGCTTTTTGTGTCTCGACTAAATTGAGAGAATATATTCTCTAGGTGAGAGTCTTGGCACATTGACATGGGATGGTGCTGAAGTAAACATTCTGAATTTTTAAAAATACAACGGCAGTTAATTTTCATAATGAAATATTGTACTTGGACTTAATGATAATTATAATCTTGTAACTCATGAATGTTATTCCAGTAAAGAAACTGAGTAAGTAGAAATAAGAATTATGAAAATTCTTCACGCTTATTCGCCCTTCTTTTGGCTTGTTTTATTTCTACCCCATGTAAATGTTACTTTTTTTTAAGAATTATCAGCGACTGTAATCTTACTGTTTTTTATGCTTTTAAAGGGACTTCAAGTGACAAACAGTCTTGAAGATTTTTATGAAGCGAAGCTGATAGTTATGAAACTTTTATGAATATTTTTGATGTGTGAGAATATTACGTTTTAGAAACTATTTGAAATTTAAGATAAGATCAAATAGTGAAACGTTAAATAAATAACATAAAACATAAATTAAAGTCAATCAAAACTTTTTCCCATCGATTGTATTGTTGGTGATTTGAAATGTTCACTTTGGAATTCGGATTTCCCAGTACTTTGTGCGGGTATCATCGATTTATTTATGTGATTATTAGGGGATGAAATTAATAGATAAGAACCGTTGGAAAAAATAAGTAATGAGAAAAAGCTTGAAGACATTGATATATTCCAATCATGTTTCCTCAATCAAACAAATTTATATTTTTCTACATTCTCTGAGAATGAATATTCAATTAATGTATAAGTTAATGAACATTGGAAAATTGACTTCTCACTTTAAGCAATAATAATGAAATTTATTTTTGTGGCTATTTTAATTTCAACAGGAGTTTAAATACCCAAAGTGCTACCTTGACTAGTTAAGAAGACGACCCTAAATGAATGGAAGGCACGAGCTATTTAAATTTGAAAAAAGTCAAACCATATGGTGCTGGTATCATCATCGCCAGTGCTTAAGCATGTGGAACGATTACGATTAGAACTTTTACCAAATATTGGCCTCAAGTGTTAAAGAATTTAAATCTTCAACTTCACTACTGTGTAAATGCGATTGGATTATCACGAGATTTTTGTGGTTTTAACTATTCAACAGAACTCTTTGCACCTTTCTATGAATGAACTGAGAGTTTCATCTGCTTATGTGAGTCAAAAGATGTGAAATGTTTTCTCTTGCGTTTGTAATTGAATTTCCATCAGCATCGAGCGATGATTACATGCAAAAACGAAAAAATAGCAACACAAAAGATCTGAAGAGGGTTTGATGTTAGCAAACAATAAACAAGCAAAACAACAATCGATTAATATCACCAACAATGAAATCATAATGCAATTTGAGTGAATTAAAAAGGCACAACGCATCACATCACTCATCATTGACATTAAGCAGATGTTTTCCACTTTTACACTCAATTCGGACATGAAATTTTACTTACGGGAAGAATTTTAAGGAAGAAATCTCATCAAAGATGATCCGCGACCTTCAAACTCTTCTCACGACCCGCGATGAAATTAAATTTTAACACTAAATATTTCACTCGTTTTTTACAGTTTTCATCCCCTGCAATTTCTCGACTCGAACTTCACTTCATCAATTGAATGAACATTAACAGCAATTACGGAATCGTTTGACTTCCCCTTTCCATTTCACATTCTTCTCTGTTGTTATTCTGTTCCAATCATTTGTTTCCGGATGTTCAGTTCTGAGTCTGAATGATGATGAGACAAGCACGATGCTTGACGCGATAAATCAAATCACTGCACAAAACAAGGCAAGTAAGTCAAGGCTTTGAAAGGGATGAAACATAAAACATCAAAAAAGGATTTTCAGGATCAACCAACTAATGATAATGAGACAAACAAAAGCAAATTCCAAAACGTTTAGAGTCGGAGAGAATCATGTCAGTGACAAACCAAAACGAAATCAACAACACATGTGGAAAGTTTTACATAAAAGGATTTTCAACTGATAAACATTCACAAGTTGAAAGTCACAAAAGTTGGAAATTTCTTCACATTTTGTGGTTCTCTTATCACTTTTCACTTTTCATATGTTTCTGCCGATGCTTCTTTAACCACAGAACAGAACATAAATGAATAAAAAGAGAAGAATAAGTCCGGTGGTCTGTTGAATATGTTCTGGCAAACTTATCAGTCTCTCGAGATCTTTAAACGGTCGGTCGGTCGTTGGAATCTGCAGGGATCTGTGATGTGATGTGATGCACTTTTGAGTGCGTGTTTCTTCCTTTCTTCATCATCGAATGAATTTGTTAATCACAGGGGTTGAATTCAATGGCATAAAACATATAAAAAATAACATTTTCAAGTCTCATAACAATGCCCACTTATGATGAACGATTCTTTTTGTTGGTTTGGTTTCTGATGATCCAATCTGACGACTTCACACTGTGAACTATGAAACAATGAGAGAATTCCTTTTATTTTATTGATTCTAAACCAGAAATAATTTCTTGTCACATTTCAATGGTTTCACAATGAATTGTGCAATGTTTGCGAATCGAATTCAAGCAGAAAATTGTCGCTAATTAAATTGAGAATTGTTGTTGGTTTTTGTGAAGCACAAAAGAAGATTCAAAGACTCTTCGAAGTCATCTTGAAAAGACCCTTAATCGTCCTAGACAACAAACAAAATTCTCATCATCATTTATATTGAATGTCAACAACGTCAATCAACTTAAAATCAATCAGATAATTGCGTGGTTGGTGACAATGAATTCTCTGAAATAATCTCAGAAATAAAGAAATTTGTAGAAAATTTAAAAAATGTTTCTTCGATTGAACTTCTTTGGCCTTAGCTGAGACGACTGCACCAGACATTCCATTCGGAATGATTTCAATCAGTTAAAACACTGAATCCATATGACGCTGACGATCTTTGACTTCTTCTGCGTTCCGTTCGTAATAGAAACATCATTGTTCTAGGTCAAAAATGGATTTTTCTTTCGTTTTATTTCATTTTTATTCAATTTTACATCTCAATCAATAATTCAAAATGTTTACAGAAATGGATTTCCAACGTGCGCAATGATCAGTTCATAAGAAAAGTTTTGCAATTGCAAGTTATCGCAGATGACTTTTGTTTCTTCAATTCTCATATTTCTACACATAAATAAATAAACGAATTTCTGCTAAGCAATGTTGAATTTTTAGTTATTGACGGGAGTCACTTACGAGTTAGATCATCACTTTAGATAACATCAACAACATGCAGAAGCAGATGGTTTTGCTTTTCCCCGAAAATTGCCTTGTCACTAAAACTAAAACTCAATTGCGTGATGCTATTTTAGTGCAGTGTTTAATTGTTAGCATCAATTTTAATTTCATTCTGTATCAAAAACATGTTCCATATGTCGTCGCGATGTTTTCATCCAGCAAAGTTACGATCAGAAAATGCAAATTGATGCAACAAAACTAACTTTAACTGCAGTGTGGGTTGTTGTTTTGTTTTTTGCCCTTTAAATTCCTTGATTTGCATTTTGTTTCGACATCAACATGAATAAANTAAATTCTATGAAAAAATCCCAGAAAGGAAAAAATTTGTTGGAAATTTAAAAAATGTTTCTTCGATTGAACTTCTTTGGCCTTAGCTGAGACGACTGCACCAGACATTCCATTCGGAATGATTTCAATCAGTTAAAACACTGAATCCATATGACGCTGACGATCTTTGACTTCTTCTGCGTTCCGTTCGTAATAGAAACATCATTGTTCTAGGTCAAAAATGGATTTTTCTTTCGTTTTATTTCATTTTTATTCAATTTTACATCTCAATCAATAATTCTCCTGAATAAATGTGAGAATTATAACTTGCGCAATATTTCTATAGAAAAACTTTTGCAATTGCATGCAGTTTGCCAACTAAAACTATTCGAAACATTTATCAAAGATGACCAATAAGTGAATGTGACCTTAAACAAGCGTATATGGATTACGACAGACAGTACATGCATGCGGTGTTTATTTCCAGTTCACTTTACATCTCCATTGATTTGATGAAGTTTAACAAAGTGAAGCTCGAGTTAATTACAATATAGATCGTCTGAACTAAACTTCACAGTGTCATATGGTGAATTGAATAGAAAATTCATTCCTTTAAATGCCACGCTTTGATGAACTTAATGAATTTCTATGTTACCAACAAATTTCATTGCTTAAATCGACAACCACAATTATTCAATGCCAAGCACACTTCTCATGTTTTACATTTTTTGTCTAATTCGATTATAAAAGCTGCAAAACTCACAAATTGAATCATCGAATTTCGGATTGAAATGATGGGTTGAGAAGAACGATGGGAAAATGTATCAGGTTTCATGTTGTTTGTTCTGCTCGTGTTTAATTCTCTTCTGTCTTCTGTTTACAAAAGGATGATGTTCTTTTAATTCAAATTACAAACAAATATATTGTCATCACAGAAATGGAAGCTTAGCGAGAGAAAGCGAACAAGCAAACAACAATTGTCTGATGAACCCTCTTGATGTTCTTGATGGGTCTTTTTCTTCTGCTGTTTGAACAAAAGTTGAAAGAATTATTTCCAGTTAATCATTGAGGGATAGCAGAAAACTTGATCGTTTATTCATTTGTTTGTAAGTTGAAGATTTAATAAAAGGAAAAGAATATTTAACGACATCGAGTAATGAAGCTAGGAAGGAAAAAATAAACTTCCATGCTGCTTCAAAGATATTTTCGTTTTAGCTTTCAAAACTTTATCGCAATCATGAAATCTTTTCCAATTTCCTTTGGCAAGAAGTCACAAAACTTGTAATTATTTTAATGGATTTCTGAGAGATTCTTATCGAAATTTAAACTATTATTTACGGTCTCGCAAGTGTGAGAATTGCGTCTTTTGTGTATGATGTAAGGATATTTCGAAAAAGTAAAGCTCAGCATGACCTCAAAGGAAGAGAAAATTGATAAGAATCAGCAAACATAAACTAACGAGGATATTTTCTCATGCAGAAAATAAATCTTAAGATAAGAAAAGAGAACTAAGAAAATTCAGCAATTAAAGTTTCGTCGATAACATTTAATGAGAGTTTAATTCCATCTGTTCAAACATTGATTGATGTTCAAAGGATTTTGCGAATGGGAATGCGCAATATGGTTTTTGAGGGTGACGGAAATTCATGTTTACTTTCACTCATTGATTGGTATTTGCAAACAGATTCAAAATATCGACTAAAGATTTTTCGAAGCTATCATCAAAAACATAAAGTGCTAATTGCTGCGTGAATAAAACCATAAACACAAAGAATCTTCATAAGCATCACTTCTTTAATCCCCTTAAAGCAATAAAAGCAATTGACGTTAATTGACTGACACATAATTTACAAAAACCCTGAACTTATAAATATTTCTTTCCTTCACAAAACAGATGGTCAAGGTTTAATTTCGCTTTAAAAGTTACAGTAGTAACATTAAAAACCGCAGTTAATTTATGCAAAACATTCCACAAAGCAAGTTTGAAAAATATTTAATTAGATTTGACTTCGTTTTCCACCCTGCTGTTGATGATGTTTTTGCACTATTTTTATGATTTCCATTCAATTGTTATGTTGCTTCATAATTATGCATCATATTTTATGTTCTGAAAAGGTCTGAGTGAAAGAACCGCAGAGAACTAAAATCATAACAATCCATCGTATCGCAAAGCTATGACAATTCACTTTTACGATACCTTTGTTATCCATATCAACATTGTAACGTTATAATGACCATTGAACTTGTAGATAAATATTTTTCACTCTCATGAAGAACATAAAATTTTATTACTTATGCATCAGAGTCAACATAACTCATGCCATTGTCTAATATGAGGCAGCTGATAATGAAAACAGAAAAATAGTTTCTGCGGTTTTTCGGGATGAAATTCTCACAAAATCGACTCTCGTTTGCTTCCCTTTCAACAAAAAGTATCAATAACTCAATACGTTGTGTGAGGGAAGATTCTTATCAGGATGACTGAATCGTTTAAATACGATCGAAACTGACCTATACTAATTAATAATAATAAAGGAATAAGAAGAAATTCAGCGTTGTTTAACGTGGGAACGAGTTCGATTCAGGTGTCCACTTCCTGTGGAAGAAACAAGCAGGAAGAAACAAGCAAACTATTCGTCTTTATAACTATGACAATGTTCTGAAGGAACCTTTTTATTTGCATTAATTTTGAACATAAATTATGAGAATTTTTTAATTTTTGTTTTTATGTTAAAGGATGCGGGTGTACCAAAGGGTAGTTTCAGAAGTCTTCATATCAATTAATATTATTGACAGCAGTGTACTTCTCTTTTTTACAGCTTTATATTTAAATTCATTACTTTCTTACATTCTCTTGTTCCGATCTTACGACGTGACGGAAATTTTATTTTCATTTCATTTTAAATAAAGTTATGACACTTTTTTTTGTAGCCGATTGCATGTTTATTCAAGAGCAGATGTTGTCGAAAACCGCATGATTGTAATATAAATGCGATAAAAGGTGTTGTGAGTTTTAAAAACCCCCAAATTTGGGTCAAGCAGAGTGGACATTGTTTAACTGATGACTATCAGTGACTACACAAACCAATATTGATCACTTTTTCAATCTTAAACTATCTTTATAAATTTATGAGCTTTATTTCTTTGAAATTTTTTTTAAAACTTTCCGAGAAGTGGAAATTTTATTACAAATTTTCCCAAAGAAGTTTCTCTAACAAAGCATTTAAAATATTATCCAACCAATCACAACGCTTACAATTTTCTCATATTTTATGGGTTGTGTCAAACATTATTGTCGTTGTAGAGTGTTGAAGGGAAACTTATGTTGCTTATGTTCACTCATTCGTATCACTGTGTTTGTGTTGGGCTGTTTAACAACAATTCCTTTGACGATAAAACATTTTAAGGTTCTTTCAGATGTGAGACAACATTCGAGCTGTAACTCTTCGTGTGTGCAGACGTTCGATTAAAAAAAAATATTAACTCGAGAATAAATAAAAGTTCTGAACGTGAAACGTAAAAGAAAAAAGTGTCGGGAATGTTACGAGATTGGGATATTAATGACTGTATAGTGCCGGTTGTTAGTGAATCTGAGTTAAATGATTATCAAGAGTGGGCTGATGGTCATTGCCGTTTTATTTATAATCCAAATAGTGAAGATGCAAAGAAACATGCATCAGGATGGGCGATGAGAAACACAAATAATCACAACGTGAAAATCTTAAAGAAAAGTTGTCTTGGTGTTTTGGTTTGTTCTCTCAGTTGTACATTGCCAAATGGCTCACAATTAAATTTACGCCCGGCAATTTGTGACAAAGCAAGACGAAAACAAACTGGAAAGCAATGTCCAAATCGAAATTGTAAAGGAAAGTTGGAAATTCGAACATGTCGTGGTCATTGTGGCTATCCTGTCACTCACTTTTGGAGACATACTGATTATGGAGTGTTCTTTCAAGCTAAAGGTGTTCACGATCATCCTCGACCTGAGCCCAAAAATTGTCGTGAAACTAAAAGATATTTGGGAATGGGAAAACGGAAGAATCTTGCAATGATGTTGACGAGAGATGCTGCTTTGAATAAAAAGTTAAAGACACTTCAAGGCAGCAATGTGAACTTTGTCGAAAATCAACAAAATTACCAGCAGAATGATCCAACGGCCAACCAGCAGCAATATGTCATAGAATATCATCGAAGCAACTATCAAGAACAGTATTCACCAAATCAAAGTATTTCACCGAATTTCTGTTCAAATGAATTCATTAATCCCGAAGAAATCTTCCAACTTGATCAGCCCATCAAACAATATTCCAATCATCTCGATCAAACTTACTCAAAGTCACCATCAACGGTCCTTGACTTAGATCGAAATTATTTGGTGAAAAATGAAATTTCCGCTTTTAATTTCCCCGACGGATATGAACGAGATGAAACGATGAGTCTGACGAGTGCTTCAAGTGCCAGCTTATTTGATGATGGTTATCATTATGTTGACAACAATTACAGTCAATCAAACTATGTCTCTCAAGAGTATAACAACAACGACTATTATGGAAAGTCTTTCTATGTTGATGAAGCAGTGACTTATGAAACTCAAGCGATTGACAGTTCAGCTGTTGGTCAAATGAATTATATGAAATGTGAATTCGCAAACAATCATCCGATCATTCAACAGCAACAAAACTACATGATCGATTTCAGGAATGAACCAACAAATTATGGAAATTATGACGAAAACACCTCAGCATCAGCCTATGTTACTCACTTTGAGCAATGCGCATTTTGATGTTAAATGTCTTCATCTTAGCTATAAATCAAATCATTTTACTTTTCATTATCGTGTTTTTCTCTCAACTTGAATTAATTAACACGCAAATTGCGTGTTTTATGGTTTTTCACTAGAATTAAGAAATATCTTGCCTTCTACTGCTTAATGTTAAATTGTTTCTATCTTTGTCTAGTCAGTAAAGAAATCATTTTGTGGAAGAAAAACGAATTTTTGTTTCATTTAATTTTTTCTACAGCAAATTCAATTTACGTTTGGGAAAGCTTTTCAATTGTTTCATAATTCACAGTGTGAAGTCGTCAGATTGGATCATCAGAAACCAAACCAACAAAAAGAATCGTTCATCATAAGTGGGCATTGTTATGAGACTTGAAAATGTTATTTTTTATATGTTTTATGCCATTGAATTCAACCCCTGTGATTAACAAATTCATTCGATGATGAAGAAAGGAAGAAACACGCACTCAAAAGTGCATCACATCACATCACAGATCCCTGCAGATTCCAACGACCGACCGACCGTTTAAAGATCTCGAGAGACTGATAAGTTTTCCAGAACATATTCAACAGACCACCGGACTTATTCTTCTCTTTTTATTCATTTATGTTCTGTTCTGTGGTTAAAGAAGCATCGGCAGAAACATATGAAAAGTGAAAAGTGATAAGAGAACCACAAAATGTGAAGAAATTTCCAACTTTTGTGACTTTCAACTTGTGAATGTTTATCAGTTGAAAATCCTTTTATGTAAAACTTTCCACATGTGTTGTTGATTTCGTTTTGGTTTGTCACTGACATGATTCTCTCCGACTCTAAACGTTTTGGAATTTGCTTTTGTTTGTCTCATTATCATTAGTTGGTTGATCCTGAAAATCCTTTTTTGATGTTTTATGTTTCATCCCTTTCAAAGCCTTGACTTACTTGCCTTGTTTTGTGCAGTGATTTGATTTATCGCGTCAAGCATCGTGCTTGTCTCATCATCATTCAGACTCAGAACTGAACATCCGGAAACAAATGATTGGAACAGAATAACAACAGAGAAGAATGTGAAATGGAAAGGGGAAGTCAAACGATTCCGTAATTGCTGTTAATGTTCATTCAATTGATGAAGTGAAGTTCGAGTCGAGAAATTGCAGGGGATGAAAACTGTAAAAAACGAGTGAAATATTTAGTGTTAAAATTTAATTTCATCGCGGGTCGTGAGAAGAGTTTGAAGGTCGCGGATCATCTTTGATGAGATTTCTTCCTTAAAATTCTTCCCGTAAGTAAAACTTCATGTCCGAATTGAATGCAAAAAGTGGAAAACATCTGCTTAATGTCAATGATGAGTGATGTGATGCGTTGTGCCTTTTTAATTCACTCAAATTGCATTATGATTTCATTGTTGGTGATATTAATCGATTGTTGTTTTGCTTGTTTATTGTTTGCTAACATCAAACCCTCTTCAGATCTTTTGTGTTGCTATTTTTTCGTTTTTGCATGTAATCATCGCTCGATGCTGATGGAAATTCAATTACAAACGCAAGAGAAAACTTTTCACATCTTTGACTCACATAAGCAGATGAAACTCTCAGTTCATTCATAGAAAGGTGCAAAGAGTTCTGTTGAATAGTTAAAACCACAAAAATCTCGTGATAATCCAATCGCATTTACACAGTAGTGAAGTTGAAGATTTAAATTCTTTAACACTTGAGGCCAATATTTGGTAAAAGTTCTAATCGTAATCGTTCCACATGCTTAAGCACTGGCGATGATGATACCAGCACCATATGGTTTGACTTTTTTCAAATTTAAATAGCTCGTGCCTTCCATTCATTTAGGGTCGTCTTCTTAACTAGTCAAAGTAGCACTTTGGGTATTTAAACTCCTGTTGAAATTAAAATAGCCACAGAAATAAATTTCATTATCATTGCTCAAAGTGCGAAGCCAATTTTCCAATGTTCATTAACTTATAGGGTANGAAGTTCAATCGAAGAAACATTTTGTAAATTTTCTACAAATTTCTTTATTTCTGAGATTATTTCAGAGAATTCATTGTCACCAACCACGCAATTATCTGATTGATTTTAAGTTGATTGACGTTGTTGACATTCAATATAAATGATGATGAGAATTTTGTTTGTTGTCTAGGACGATTAAGGGTCTTTTCAAGATGACTTCGAAGAGTCTTTGAATCTTCTTTTGTGCTTCACAAAAACCAACAACAATTCTCAATTTAATTAGCGACAATTTTCTGCTTGAATTCGATTCGCAAACATTGCACAATTCATTGTGAAACCATTGAAATGTGACAAGAAATTATTTCTGGTTTAGAATCAATAAAATAAAAGGAATTCTCTCATTGTTTCATAGTTCACAGTGTGAAGTCGTCAGATTGGATCATCAGAAACCAAACCAACAAAAAGAATTATTCATCATAAGTGGGCATTGTTATGAGACTTGAAAATGTTATTTTTTATATGTTTTATGCCATTGAATTCAACCCCTGTGATTAACAAATTCATTCGATGATGAAGAAAGGAAGAAACACGCACTCAAAAGTGCATCACATCACATCACAGATCCCTGCAGATTCCAACGACTCTTTGAAGATTTTATTTCTTATTTATTTACGTTGCGCAACATAAGGAAATGGTTAAAGTCTTTAACCAAAAGTAATTTAGGTAATCCTCAAAGAAATTTAAGTGTTAAGATTTATTTCAGCCAAATGATGAGCAATTACCAAGGGTTCTTGAACCTTTAACAAAAAAAACCGCTTACACATTTCAACATTAAGAAAGAAGAAAAGAAGAAGAAAACGTTTATGTTTCAGGTATCACACGTGTTGACAACATCATTTTTCATTTTTTTCTGAAATATGAAACTAACAGGTGAAGAATCAGGAAAGAAACTGTAAATTAAAATAACACGGTGGAAGAATTCCGCGTTACTTTTTGCACATTTTACTGCGGACAATCTCAAACAGATTCAATGTCTGTGAAAAATTTAAATTAAGTTGTTTGTTGCTTCTGGAAGAAAGATATAACGAAACATAATTGATAACAGCATAATTGATCAATACAGAAACGATGGAATGAGAATGATCGTCGATAATGTATTAAGTTGTTGATTGATTCGTCTCTCCATATGATGATCTTGAAACATCCAAAATTGTGACATTATTCGAAAGCAAATTTTCTTAATACAAATTCTTTAATCCAGTAATATTTATTCATCCCTTTATAAATAAATTTACTAACATGACATTGTCTAATAAAGTTAAATGAACATCATCCTTTTATTACGATGACAATGTCAACAAACAAAGAGAGATTTAAACACGAGCATAACAAACAAACATGAAACCTGATACATTTTCCCATCATTTCAATCTGTAATTCGATGATTAAATTTGTGAGTTTTGCAGCTTTTATAATCGAATAAAACATGAGAAGTGCGTTTGATTAATGCGCTAGACGAGTCGGTCAAAGAAATTGAATGAGATATAAATTTTGGGCTTTAACTAAAGTTCAAAAGTATCGCGTTGCGATAGCCTTTTAAATACAATTATAAAAATTTAATTTCATTTTGAATGAAACTATCAACCCATGACTATCTCAATTGATTTAAATAGCGTTTGTTGTTCAAGCATATGCTACCGTGAAGTGGTTTTTAAAAAGTTACAATTGACTCGTGCCATCATCAATGTGTACTTTATTCATGTTGATGTCGAAACAAAATGCAAATCAAGGAATTTAAAGGGCAAAAAACAAAACAACAACCCACACTGCAGTTAAAGTTAGTTTTGTTGCATCAATTTGCATTTTCTGATCGTAACTTTGCTGGATGAAAACATCGCGACGACATATGGAACATGTTTTTGATACAGAATGAAATTAAAATTGATGCTAACAATTAAATACTGCACTGAAATAGCATCACGCAATTGAGTTTTAGTTTTAGTGACAAGGCAATTTTCGGGGAAAAGCAAAACCATCTGCTTCTGCATGTTGTTGATGTTATCTAAAGTGATGATCTAACTCGTAAGTGACTCCCGTCAATAACTAAAAATTCAACATTGCTTAGCAGAAATTCGTTTATTTATTTATGTGTAGAAATATGAGAATTGAAGAAACAAAAGTCATCTGCGATAACTTGCAATTGCAAAACTTTTCTTATGAACTGATCATTGCGCACGTTGGAAATCCATTTCTGTAAACATTTTGAATTATTGATTGAGATGTAAAATTGAATAAAAATGAAATAAAACGAAAGAAAAATCCATTTTTGACCTAGAACAATGATGTTTCTATTACGAACGGAACGCAGAAGAAGTCAAAGATCGTCAGCGTCATATGGATTCAGTGTTTTAACTGATTGAAATCATTCCGAATGGAATGTCTGGTGCAGTCGTCTCAGCTAAGGCCAAAGAAGTTCAATCGAAGAAACATTTTTTAAATTTCCAACAAATTTTTTCCTTTCTGGGATTTTTTCATAGAATTTATTGCCACCTGAAAAAAAAAAAAAATGTGTGAATTTTATTGAA